>CM064556.1:5074642-5569642 GCA_032716605.1 Paralithodes platypus
ATGCTGAAATTGCTATATCTTTTAACCTCGTGTGCATCAAAGAAAATGTATTACCTGGCTTTACTAACATATATATATATATATATATATATATATATATATATATATATATATATATATATATATATAGTGAGTAATACATCAGTGGTTGATCTGAGACACCGCAATTTCCACAACAGCAGGAAAAATAGGGACAGTACTCCAAACAAGGCCATCTCTAATAACAAAAAATCGGCTATCAACAAGCAGCCATCTTCAGGTATACATCTTGATCTTAAAAAACACAGAGCAGACAACTATAAGAAAGACATAAATACGTGGATCTTTTAACAATGAAGTTAAATTCTTTATTTAAATAACTCGCTTGATAAAAATTAAGCAGCCACCGGTATCGGTACGTAAAGCAATTACTTGAAAAATATCTAATGTCTAAAATAATCGTTTGACATAAGAAGAATTCACCAAGAAAGAACTAACTCAACAAATACACCTAATATATATATATATATATATATATATATATATATACATATACTTATTATTGTCTTAGTTTGCTTCCTAGACCTCCATTAAACTTGTACAAAACACCCTTATGACCCACTTTAAGATAATTTTGTAAATTTTGTTTTTTCTGTAGAAATATTTCCCGCTGGCTGCTCGAAGGGCGGTTTCGCCAAAATTGCAGGTTCGCTATCATTCGTCAGGAATAAAAAATCAACACCTACGAAAGGTCTTAATATTGACAAAGCAATGGGATGAAAGGTCTTAAAACCGCCAAGCAATTGGGATAGACTACTTACAAACTCAAACTAATGAGGCTAGACATGACGAAGAAGGGGGTCGATAAAAACGAAATACGTCCCCTTAAAGTGACAACTATTTGTTATTCAATCTGAACCCCTTATCAATCAGGTTTAGCCTAATTAGTTATGAGATTTAAAGACGTTCGCCCCATTAGTTTGGCGATATTAAGATCATTCGCCCTATCAATGTGTCGATTTTTCTGGGCGAGCGATAGTAATCCTGTATTTTAGGAGGAATTAATGAAATCAATGAAATTAATTAATACATGTGGTTCCTCCAGGACTCGATGTGTAGGACACTCACACCGAAATCCAGCGCACAAAACCATTGCGCTATCAAGACAGCATTGTCAGTCAACTGGTAGTGGTGTAAAGTTGTCCAGGCCTACCTTCTCGTACATTGCCTTGGGAAAACCTGTGGGAATGAAGGAACCATTAAATTTTCTTCACTAAATCCGCATGTAATTTAGGTTAAGTATTTCGATATCTTGCAATGTATGCAATCCCATAATCCTAACTTTAATATTTATTTTCTATGTGGATGAGGGAGACAAAACGCATAACAGCCTGTGACGAGTACCTCCCACAGAGGTGCAAGAGTGACTTGGCCAAAATCAAAGAGTGTTCCAGCCAAAATGCCTGGACTCACCGAGTTTGCAAGCCCAATTTAAGTCATAGGATGAAGGACAGATGGATTCAAGGATGAGAGTTCCAGAGCTCAGGTGTTGAATAGAAGAAAGATTGGTAATATCGTTTCACTCTTGGGTTGGAGAGTTGCAAAAAATAGGGGTTGGTTGTGTAGCGTGAGGGGTGCTACGTACTTCTATGTAAAGGAGGTGGTATACTCTGAAAGAGCTCTGTCAAACATTGATTATTGTAATATTGGTAGAATAGCGGGAGAGATGCAACATTGCGGTGAAGAGAGAGGGATTGCAAAGAGTCATTGAGTGGACGTTAGTTAATGAGATGAAAAGCCTTCCTTTTCACTCTGCCACAAAGTGCTGCGTGAGAGGATCCTCCCCACACATGCAAAACAATACTCAATACATGAACACACTGTGCCTCTGTACAGAGCAAGAAGCTGGCGTGGAAAAAGAGAAACCCATGAGGCGGTTGAGTACACCCAGCTTCTAGGAAGCTGCCTTAGCAAGAGAGGTAATATGGTCTTTCCAAGAGATATCAGAAGAAAAGAGACACCATGAATACCGAGCAAATATGAAGGGTTGATTTGTGTGTTGTTGAAGTATAAGGGATAGATCTGTGGGAGTTCTTATTTGGGTAGGATAGATGAATAAATTGGGTTTTGGAAGCATTGAAAGCAACAAGATTATCTCTCTACCCCAATTGGAAATGTTTTTTTAGATCAGAAAGTAAGTGTTCTATGGCTTCATCACGTGAGGTTTAGAGTGATTGTTTGCTGGGGGGGTTCTAAAAAAGTTAGTTGAATAGTGTAAGGTACATTTATCAGCATGTGAATGGATAGGAATGGAGGGACAGTTGAGAATCCTCCTCCCCTTACAAAATGATCCTACTCAATGAGATGGGTAAGGGGCAAGGGAACGCAAAAGTGGTCCCGGACCCTAAGAAATGGAACTTTAAATATTGTTACTGTTCAGGCTCTGTCTCGGTTTGGCCACCTCTAGCAATGGGGTATATGCCTGAGTATAGAGTATAGAGAGAGACAGAGACAGAAAGAGAATTAGAGATAGGACAGATCCCTGAGGGACACTGGAGTTGATAGGTTGAGGAAGTGAAAGATGGCCGTCCACAACCGCAGCTATGGAACAAAGGCACAGATGGAGGGAAAGAATCCGAAGGAGGGTAGTTAAGAAATTTGAGCCTTGTGCTAGACTCCATCATAGGCCTTCAATATATCTAGTGCAATATATAAGGTCTCACTGAAGTCCCGAAAGTAGGATGACCAAGAGTTAGTAAGATATGAAAGAAGATCACCAGTAGAGCAACCCTAAGGAAGCCATACTGTCGATCTGAGAGTAGAGTAAGGAGAGAGATGCTTAAGACATTTTGAAGTAGGAATAGTTTCAAAAACTTTGGAAATGCAAGAAATGAGAACAATTGCACGATAGTCGGAGGGTTGAGAGTGGTCATCCTTCTTTGGGATAGTTTGAATGAGAGCAAACTTCCAGCAAGAAGGGAAGAAGTTAGAGGAGAGACCGAAACGGAAGAGTTTCTCTGGGCAAGGAGTCAGCACAGAAGCACAGTTTTTTAGTACAACAAGATGAACACCATCAGGACCGTACGCCTTCTTAGTATCAAGCCCAGAGAGGGTAGAAAGTACATCCTTAGAAGAGAATAGGATACTAGGGATGAATAAGTGATAAGTGGGTGGAGAGGGAGGAATCGCACCGGAATCATCCAAGATGGAATTTTTAGCTAAGATTTGAGCGAAAAGTTAAGCTTTGTCGAAGAAAAAAGTGACGTTGGTGCCGTCAGTGTGGAAATGGGAAGGGAAAGACGAGGAAGAGAAATTGTTGGAGAAGTTTTTGGCTAGATGCCAGAAAGCTTGGGAAGAGCTAGAGTTGGATGATTCAGTGCATTTATTATTGATGAAAGAGTGTTTGACGAGTTGAAGAACAGATTTGGCTTGGTTCTTGGCATAAACGTAGTAAGAAAGACAGCAATAGAACAAGCGTGAGTAAACCAAGATTTGTTTTGCATTAGTCCGAGAGAATGACAATGGAATAAAAACAGTACTGCCAGAGATCCTCCCAGTCCGCAGAGCCAAAGTGCCATAAGTGCCGCAGGCTGGGATGATCGGGTGGCCGTACTGGAGAGATAGGACAGGTGACAGAGATAAGTTTATGGTCGGAGCACCCTAAATGAGAGAAAAGATCGACAACAAAAGAGGAATGGTTAGACGTTACAAATAAGTCAAGAATGTTGGGCTGATCTCCGAAGCGATCCGGGATATGGGTGGGTTGTTTTACTAACTGCTATAGATAATTTAGGATAGACAAGATGTAGGCTTGTTCACCAGGTTGGTCAGTGGAATGAGAGGAGAGCCTTGATGGTGGCAGATACTGAAATCTCCCAAGATGAAGATTTCTGGGAAGGGATAAATGGATATTATTCAGCTGCCGGTATTATTCCCATATTGTTTACTCAGCTAATGCAAACATTTTACAGAAACACAAATTTTTTACAAATCATTATAATGCAGAAACATTTTAGCTTTTGTTAGGCAAAACGATTTGTTGAAGATGGGCATATCGTTTAAATCCATTCATAAGTTGTCGACGTACAGTTGTTACAAAACAAACTTATACCTCCCCTGACACCCTCATTTGACTCACACTGTTAGATGGAAAATATAAGTAAGATATTGCAACGGATGCATTAAATATACTGCAACATAAATTCATCTCCATGTCCATTAGTTTGTATTCTCCTCCTCGACATTATTTTACTTTCAAGATAATCTGGCTTCTATGTCACTATTAATTGATCAGTGTGATCAAGTAATGGAGATTCAAAGTGTGATTCCGCGTAGGTATTAGCTTCTTTTGCGGCAGATGAAGCTTCTATCGTATGTATGTATGTATGTATGTATTTATGTATGTATGTATGTATGTATGTATGTATATACTCAGGCACATGCTCCATAGCTGGGGGTGGCCGACTTGAGACAAAGCCCGAACTGAAACAACATTTAAAGTTCCAATTCTTAGAGTCCGGGATAACTTTTACACGCCCCTTTCTCTGTCTCATCGAGTAGGTGAATTTTACAAGGGTTCCTAGCCCCCTGCCCCCAGAAGGATAAAGTAGGACCGTAAAATAAACAGACATAAACAGCTATGGTTGGGTAGAGGATGCCAAACATCACTCTGGATAGGACCAGCCCTCACCCATTCACCTACTTATCTTGTATCGTAGCCCATGAAAATCTGTAAACGGGTAGGTGACCCATACATAGAAAATCCCGTGTATAATCTTTAGTTCATTATCACAATAATTGTGTCAAAATCAATATTACGTATTCCTGGCCAAAAAGAAGAACAACTCCTATTATGGGGCATTCAAGAGTGTGGAACCGAATCGTCAAGAGCAGTGATTCCGCAGGAATCGTCGAAAATTAAGTGCTGAATGCAAATTTAATCCGAGTGCAACCAAATTCAACCGATGTATGGCAACAGAGTTTTGAGTACACTTGTGATGACTATGCGCGTGCCGACTGATGACTGGTAAAATTTTGAAATTCAACGGTCATTATTCAGAGACGACTAAAACCAATTATATCTGAATCTTGTCAAATAACCAATAATGGCCAAGAATATGATCCAGAATACTTATTGAATACAGATTCGAGTGGTTCCAAATGTTTACATAGAAAAAGTGTACAGCTCCTCACTGTAACATTGAAACGCTTATTTAACCCTTACTGTACCAGCAACGGACGTTTGCCGTCAGTAAAAAAGTCACTCGTCAGTACCAGCGACGAAGGACGTCTGTCAGTAATATGCGGTCCTTGTAAATGCCCGTATCGAGCGGTACCTGGTACCATGACTTGTTTGCACTGCTCTGAGATATTGGCAACACTATTCAGCTTGGATCAAAGCTCCCACAGGCTAGCTGGGTCAGTACTCCTCCAATTTTCAGGGTGAGAGGGTGTTCTCTCTTGACTCTGAACCTATTTTGGCCACAATGCCTGGTACTGGAGGGTACATTTATAGTAATACCCTATGATACAGTAGGGGTAAACTCATTGTTGTGCAGTACTTTTAACGGTTTGTCATAAATATACGCAAATATTACTAGCGTTACATTAGCTTCCGGATTTTCGCCGCTTAATTTTCGACAGCTTGCCATGAAAAAGGTAATGATTTTGGTGTAATCATTGTTGTGCATCATATTTTGTATTAAGGTAACAATTATTTTTAAAACAGGGAACGATATTTATTGATTTGCTTTCTTTTCTTTTAACACCTTGAGGATTATGATGCTTTGCAACAATTGTTTATTCTGGCTGTCAATAGACGATTCTAATCAATTTTGGAAGCCTCTTTAGGAATCAAAGGGGTAATAGCTATCTCAATTGTCTCTCTGGGCTTAAACAATACCCTCCTAAGCTGAATAAAACCGTCCACTAATAGCCAGATTAAACTATCAAACTGCGTCATAATCCTCAAGGGGTAAATATAAAAGTCTGATCACACTACAGTGAACTGTTAGGCTGAGCTTTGTATTGACTTTGAAGTTTGAACACTCCAGAGAATAATAATCATCTCTCTCTCTCTCTCTCTCATATATATATACAGTATATATTTATATTATGAGCAATAGCCACTTTCATTATATTCAAATTAAATATTGTATTTCCGATAAGAGGGTGTACGAGAGCGAGGTGGAGGGACAGACAGGGAGAGGTAGACCGAATGAGAGGTGGAAGGATGGAGTGAGGAAGTACATGAACGAAGGCGCTGCTGGTTGAGGGGAGGGGCGTCAACTGACTGGGAACAGAGGTGCATGGGGCTGTTCGTTCGTGGCCACCCATTCGGGGATCACGGCGTCAGGCAATAAATAGATAGATAGATAGATTTCCAATACCACTAGATGATTTAATTCAGCTTGAGGTACCTCTTAGAACTCCAAATATTGATACCTGCTTCTCGTTATTTTGTATACTTGCTTTTTGTTTTGTTAAGTTTATTGTTAGTTGTGAGCTTGCCCATTGTCTCTACTCTTGTTCTGGGTAATAGGATAGATACAGTAGTTAGCTTTAGGTCATACAAATAATGCATATCTTTCAAATATGTTTTCAACTTCGCAATATGGAATCACCGTATGGCATTGATTAACCCATTCAGTACTGTTGACATCCTTTTAATTATTTTTTGGCAACTATGAGACGATGTCATGCAGCTTAGGAAGGACGTTTACCAATTAACCCTTGAAAGGTGCTGAGACTCTTAACCCCTTGAAGCTCGGACACGTTTTAGCAGTTTGTTTTGGCTATCATTAGACGATTTTATGCAGCTTTGGAAGGATCTGTGGGTATTAAAAGGGTAAGTACTATCTCAATCAACCCTTTGACTTCTGTATACCGTTACTAATCTGAATAAAATCATCTAATAGTAGCCAGAAAACAGAACAGAAATGTGTATTGGACCTTGAAAGGATTAAGAGGTTTTGCTGGGCGAAGGCGACGGGACTCTTAAGATCCAAGGCCTAAAAAAAAAAAAATTTAAAAGACCCCAGTGGGACTCAAAACAAAGGAATATGTGATATAGTGAGATAATTCCCCTCCATACCTCCTATCACTTCTCTACATGTGTCCAAACCCCCCTCCCCCCTTTCAATTATCACCTATTTTTCCTCTTATTCCCTTGTTTATCGGTTTATTTTCCGCGCCAATATCCCCCACCCGGTTTCAAGGTCGAAGGGGAGGCATATAGAGATCGTAGCAAGAGAGAGACTTCACTTGCAAGGCGTCAGTATCGATCGATAAGTGAGAGGAGGTGGGTGTGCGCCGCGCCGGCTCTCTTCTCATGAATGAACTGGTCGGCAATACTTTGTCTTTTTCACCCCCCAAATACTATTCCTACTTGTTTTATTGCTATTACATGTTAATATCTTCATATTAAACGTAAAATAGGTGTATATGAATAAGTAATAATGATATTTATCTGATAATGTTGATTTTTGTCGGGAATGAGCCTCAATATGTTCGCCTGGCGAATGAGCCTCAATACGTTCGCCTGGCGAGCACTTTCAAATACCATAGCTTAGCTGTTTAAAGGTTAAAAGGCTACTGATTAACTTAATCAACTTGGCGTAAGCAGAGTGGTATCGCCCCCTGTATAGTGGTACATGCCGGCCGAAATGTCTGTCTGTCTGTCTGTCTGTCCGTCCGAGAACTCTTCCTAGACCGTTTGACGGATTTTCACCAAACTTCACACGAACCTTCGGTGCACGAATTCAACGGTAATTAAATGTTTTATTTATTTTTTAATTTGTGCAATATTTATGATCTTCGGTCCAAAAAATGGTTTTCTACCCCCCTCAACCAGCCCCCCCCCCCCCCCCCCCCTTTTCAGGACCCCTACCCCCCACCCTGTACCTAAGCCACACATCATACACATGTCTCATATGTGATGATAATGGTGAGACGTCTGTCTGTCTGTCCGAGAACTCCTCCTAGACCGTTTGACGGATTTTCACCAAACTTCACACGAACATTCGGTGCGTGAACGCGACGGTAATTAAAAACAGATTGTTTTAATGTGTGCAATAGTTTCGATTTTAGGTCCAAAATATGGTTTTGCCCCCTCTCCATCCCCCCAGCAATGATGGAAACGCCATCGTTCTGGGGGCGAAAATAACTTGCCCCGCATTTGTTAGGTTATCCCACAGAGGACCAGCGACGACAACGTGTCGTCGGTAATGTATGTAACGCTAGACCCCACGACGCACAAGTGTCGTCGGAGGTTAATTACTCCGGTCCTATGGCACCTAGAGGGCTCAGATTTGTATGGGAACTGTGTAAGTATCCCACGCTACCATGCCGATGGTTGAAAACTCTAAAAGTCCAACCGCGTATGCGTGAGCGTGCAAAAACCTGTTTTTGGGTGTTTTTGCCTTCAATTTTCCCCTCTTGTAAATCCGACTTTCGGGCGCACCGTAGGACCCCTTAATGACCCAGGGGATCATTTTTTGGGGGGCGGTCCTTCATTTCTAACCCATTCATTTTGTTTTCTGAAAACAATTTTTTTTTGACAACCCTCTGGTCCCTGGTGGTACATTTATTCTTAACTAGCTGGGGCTCAGTGGGTTAAGTTAGCTTAGTTGACATTAGAAGTGATGGTAGTAATAGTGGGGATGATGGTGGTAGTAGTGATGATGGTGATAATAGTAGTGATGATGGTTGTAGTTGTAGTGATGATAATGACAGTAGTGATGATGATGACAGTAGTAGATATGATGGTGAAAGTACTAGTAGTAGTGATAATGGTCATAATAGTAGTGAAGATGGTGACAAGTAATGATGATATTTGTAGTGATAATGATGACAGTAGTAATGATGGTAGTAACGATGGTGACAGTATTAGTGATGATGGTGAGTATTACTGATTATGGTGAAAATTGTAGTGATGATGCCAGTAGTAGTGATAATGAGAGTAGGATGATGGTAAGAGTAGTATTGATGCCTATAATAGTAATAGTGCTGATGATAGTAATGGTGATAGTGACTAGTAGTAATGATGGTCACCCATCGCAGAGTTGGGTATGCCGTTTTGATTTTGGGCGAATCGGCACATCTACTTTATTAATTAATCCAGAATACATCTGAATACAGCAGAATGTTGCTGAGTGATATAGACTGTAACATAACGCTAGACGAATGCAACCAAATACAACCGAACATCGTACGTATGTGTCCATGCAGGGCCATATTTTCGAGCATCTTCGAAAATGTGACTCGCCGATCCAAGTGTTACAAACTACTTATGACTGTCCCAGACCTTTGTATGAATGTTGCGGTGTCTTCACAAGTATGCTAAATGAATCAAACCGAATGTCTACTCGGCAACAATCGGCTTCAGACCCTTGAAAGTGTGAATGGCGCTTTACAAGATGTGTAAAATAATAGCATAGTTACAGATGACTTTAAAGGGGTAGTGGGTATTATTTGGTCTCTTTACGTCAGGAGTGTTAAGAATTAAACTTGCCGGTATGGTTTATCCAGGTGTATGAGAGGGTAGACCACCTCCCCGCCCGTCAGGTACCCCGCCCAGAACCCAAAGCTCCCCAACGTGATGATGCTGTGGTTACAAGAGGTCAGGATGGCTAGGTCTACTCCACGGGACACGCCTGTAACAGTAAAGAGAGTCAATAGTTAAGAGGGCCAACCTCGTTTATTTTTTCTCCCTCTCCCTCTGGGTTGTATCCATTCGGTCCCATTCAGCCTACTGTTTTAAGACGTTTATCCACTTCCAGGTGTCGATTTTTTTTCGGCAAGCGGCGAGCGGTAGCGAGCTAGCATAATTTTTAAAAATGTTTTTGACAGAAGGTTAAATTTGTACATTTTTCGATAGAAAAATTTCTTCAGTGAAGTCGGATTTCTCCCTACAATGCTGGCCCGCTATCGCTAGCCAGGAAGAAATCGACACCTGAATGGGGATAAACATCTTAAAACAATAGGCTGAATGGGATTAGGGGGTCGAATGGATACAAGCCAGAGAAAAAGAAAAACAGAGAGAAAAAAGCAGGTCACTCCCCTTAACCTATTCAATGCCAGTGCCGTCCCTTTAATCTTCTTCTGGCTATTATTAGCCGATATTACATACATACATACATACATAACATTTTAAGACTGAGTGCTCCACACACACGTGCAGTTTCAGTTCCTTGTCCTAATGGCGGCGTTCCAGGCAACCCTGTTAAGGGCTGATTAACTTGTCAAGTTTTTGGATTTGAGATCGGCATGTATAGTCCGATCTTAGGTCTTCCTCGGTCCACCCCTTGGTGCAGCTCCCTCCACAATCACAGACCTGCATTTTTTCACCCGATTTTGTTCATCCATTCTCTCCACATGTCCATACCATCCCAGTCTACTTGTATGCATCACCTCGCTAATACTCTTTATACCTAAACGTCTCCTCAGCTCAACATTTGTTATTCTATCCTGTAGCCTGGCCCCACACATATATTTCACCATTCTCATCTCATTACGTTCCAGTCTGTTGACATCCTCTACTTTTACGGCCCATGTTTCTGAGGCATACGTCATTGCACTTCTAACACATGAGGCATACACCTTTCCCTTCAGGGGGAGAGGCATTCTTTTCATGGTCAGGATTGGCAGCAGTTATCTGAACTTCCCCCAGCCACATCTAATTCTAGCAGCCTCAGCCCCACCACAGGCAGAGATGGTATCTCCTAGGTAACAACATTTGTTCACCAGCTCCAATGGCTCATTTCCAAAATTCATAGCCACGGGATCATCACTTAACACAAGCACGCCTTTACACACTACGCACTCAAATTTCTCTATTTCTGACTTATCCTTCAACAGGGGTCCCTTTATTCTACTACAGTGCTTACTTCCATGGTGCACCCAGCTTCGACAGATGGTACATTGAATCGCGTTAACGCCCACACCCTTTCCACACACTGCACATGGGTATGCACCACTCTTTTCCACATTGCTTCGTCTCAATCTACAATGCATAACCTTGGTTTTGTTAATATTGACTCTTAAACCCTTGCTCGCCATGCCCTCTCTCCATTCTCTGAATTTGGCCTCAGCATCTTGCATACTGTCCACTATTAGGACTAAATCGTCTGCATAAAACAGTTCCAACGGGAGTCCACCTCTGAACACTCTAGACAGTGCCTCCAGGACCATAATAAAGAGGAGGGGATTTAACACTGAACCCTGATGGACTCCAACATGGACTGCGAACTCATCACTCCGTACATCCTTCACCCTCAACACACTTCGCGAATCCTCATATAGCTTCATTATCACACGCACCAGCCACTCTTCCACACCAAGTTTCCTCATAGCCCATTGCACAACATATCTAGGCACCCTGTTAAAGGCCTCCTCCAGGTCTACAAACACATCTGCCTTTTAGTAAGTATCTTTCCTGTATCTGCCTGACAATGAAGATAGCATCGGTTGTACCCCGTCCTGGTATAAAACCAAATTGCATATCATCAATGGAGATGCTTTGCCTGATCAAACCCTTAAAGACTCTCTCACAGACCTTCATGATTTGGTCAAGCATTTTCAGGCCCCTATAATTTCCTCTATCTAGCGCATCCCATTTTCCTTTGTATATATTTACTATTACACTTTTGAGCCAATCCTCTGGGATTTTCTCATCTTCAATAATGGTGTTTATCAACTCAGTGACTAAGTTGACACCAGTCTCCCCTGAGGCTTTTATCATCTCAGTGACAATGTCAGAGCATCCTGGAGCTTTACCGTCCTTCATTTTATTGATTGCGTCCCTCACTACAGCTGGTGCTATCAAAAGAGGGGGTCCAGATATTGTTTTTTCTATACTAAGCTGTTCCTTATCCTATTCAAACTCTACATTTAGCAATCGTTCATAGTGTGCCTTCCATGCTTCTCTGATTTCATTTTCTGCATACACAATCTTCCCATTATCGTTTCTAACACACTGTTCACTTATAATATCCCTACTGTAATTTTTAACTCGCCTAGCTAGGTTGAAGATCCCATTGGGATTGTCAGTGTTACACACTTGTTCAGGACCAGGTCATTAATGCCTTTTTTGGCGTTGTAATTCACTCTTTTGGCAGTTCGTTTAGCTGCCTGGTATTCCTCCTTGCTGCCTCCCTTTTTCCATGCTTTGAAGCATCTCCTTTTCTCTTTCACAGCATGTTCTACCTCATCGTTCCACCACCAGGAGGTCTTATTCCTTGGGTGACCCTTTGTTTTCCCACAGACTTTGTCAGTGGCAGCGATAAGGCTATGCTTAAGAAAATTCCATTGACTATTTACATCGTTAGGCCTAGCTTCCTTATTTCTATTTATTTCCTCCAGTTCCCTATGAAACCTATCCCAAACTTCCTTTTTCTTCAGCCTTTTGGGTATGTATACCTTCTTGCGCTTAGGATCTCTGTATAAGCTCGTGTCGCACACAAGTAGCTTATGCTGGGGGATACATTCTTCGCTCAGGATGACCTTTACATTCCGAACCAGTTTCCAGTCTTTTCTGTTAACCAAGAAGTAACCTATCTGGCTACTGGAGACCCCAGAGTTATAATTATCTGATCAGTTGGCTCTGTCTTTTCTTGAACTTCGTGTTACACACAACCATCTTGAGTGCAACGCAGGACTCCAGTATATATTCGCCTTCCAGAATCCTCCTTCCGTAACCATTTCCTCCATTATTCAGTTTAAAAAGGGCCTCCGACAGTTAACAGGCTTCAAATGATCTCACTTAACCCCTTTTACTACCACAAATCTTTCTTATACTGCACAAAATCGTATTCAAATATCTAGAATAAAATTAAAAAGACGTCTCCGGTACAGAATGGGTTAAAGGAGGACGTGTTTCTGCACAAGTATTGACTAGCAGTAGTAACAGTAGCATTAGTAGTAGTTGTGTTTAAAATAGGTGAGTCGTCATTTCTGGCCTTCTCACCTCGTTTTCTCACTCGTCTGTGAGTCACTGTTTGCTGCTGGTTTCCCTGCCTGGTGGTACGCGGTCCTCTGCCTTTGGCCTGTGGGTTACCCTCCTCGGAGGTCTTGGGCTACCTCCCTGTTGGTGGTCGTCCACTCACTTGTACTGTCCTGTGGCGGCGTGTTGGGGCGGGGCGTTGTCTGTGCCTTCCTTCTACGGCTCTTGCTATATTTGTTTTTCCTTCTCTGTGGGGGATTTCGGTGTTCCTTCCAGTCTCCTGAGAGAGGGGGGGGGGCTCCTTCTCCCGTGCTTTCTTCGGACTTGCTGGTCATTCTGCTGTCTCCTGTAATGGCCTGACGGGGTAGTTAGCCCTTCCGTGTTCGCTTGTGGGTGTCCTGGTTTTCCTCCTCCCTCCAGGGTTCGGCGACCTTGTCCGTCTCGGGCCTTGAGACTGCCCGTCGCCTCAAGTTTTTTCTTCGCTTGTTGGTGTACCCTCTCGCTGTGTCTTCCTCTGATGGTTGTGCGCTCCTCTCTTAGGGTGCCATCTCCCGCCCGGGCTGCCTGTGAGCTTCCTTTGTTGACGGGTAGGGTCCGGGTGCACGGTCCTCCTCTCTCTGGGGGATCTTGTCCCGTGGCCTCGGGAGAGGGTGTGTCTGTGAAGGGCCCTCTGTCCTGTGGCCACCGCTCTCCTGCTGTCTGCACCTCCACACTGGGGTGTGGCATTGTCCGTAGCTGGGTTTTTTTCATTCGGTCTCTAGGCTGCGTCTCCTTGGGATCGGGCAGTTCGCTTTGCCCCCCTTTCATTGCCCCTGCTGCGTGGTGTGGGGTAGGTGGTCCCTGCCTGCACTTGTTTGCCTGGCGGCTGCGGTCTGGTGGTTGTTTGGGGCGCCTCCGCCGGCTGCTTCCCCTCCTTCTGCCGCTTCTAGCATCGCTGTGTTGTGCGGGGCCGTCCTGGTGTTTCTCTTCTCTGCTCATGCTCGTGCAGCCTCCCGTGATGTGGTTCTGGTTCTCCTCTCTGGGCTCCTGCCATCTGCTCGTTGTGGTGGTCTGAAGGGGGGTGGGGGTGTCATCCCTCCAACCGGCTTAGTTGGGTTTCCTTTTGTTGTGCCTCATCCAGCGCCCACACGCTCCTCCTTCGTGGTAGGTTTCGGGCCCGGTTTTCGCGGACATTTTCAGATTCGGCCACTGCTTCCCCAACTCAAGGGGTAAATTTCCTGCTTGACTTATGTCCCTGGTGGGTGACATATGTTTAGGCCTCCTGTCGTCCCTGCGTCCCTTGCCAGGGGGCCTCCTTGGGGTGTTGGACGACCCCTGTTCTCCCTCCTTCATGTTGGGTGCCATAGGGTGGCCTCTCCTGGGACTGGTGAGAGGGGGCGCGCTGCGGTGTTCGTGTCGCTCGCGTTCTCTCGTGTGGCCTAGGACTCTCTTGAGCGGCTCGGTTCTCGTCAGTCAGCTAGCTTGGGTCCCCGCGCCTCCTGCTTCTCGGCTGCGTGCTTCTCTTCTCTTGACCTCGCTCTGGCATTGACCGGTACCACGCTCATTCTGACTGGGTCCCTTGGGATGAGCTCCTGCCCGAGTTGCCCTGGTCTGCCGGTCCACCGTTCTGTGCCTTGTGGGTCACTGGGTCTCAGGGTTCCATCGTCGTCGTCCTGTGCTGCTTTCTCCTGGTCTGTCTTGTTCCCTGTACTGTATTGATTATATACTGTACATTTCTCTTCCCGTTTCAGGGGGGGGGGGGGGAAGAGGTGATTGTAAAATGACCAAGGGTTATATAACAAATAGGTTCCTGTCGGTCAAGTCTTCATATGACATTCTACAAATGTATATACTGTACCTCTAAATCAGGTAAAGGTACACTGTTACGAGGGGAGGCTGGGGGAAAACAGAGGTTCAAATAGCCTAGCCCACAGCACCCTAACCCTGCAACAGACACGCTCTTAATATCTGACTCAAACACCAAGACACACAGGTTCTCTAGGAAAAATGGTTATCTTCCTCTTGGCTCTATTAAAGCAGCAACAAGGAGACACAAAAATATCGATTGCCCCCGAGTCTGGTAGATAATGCGTATAATATTTAAGAGTACTTCTCTTCTAGACTGCACCTAACTGAGGAAACATAACACTGCCAGACTCCCAGACACTTCATAGTATGCCCAATCGCTTAGGAATTAGGAATAATATAAAGCTGAAACATGGGGGGGAGTCTGGAGCACTAACCTAGGACATGGAACACAAGAGTTGACATTCCAGTAGGTTGAGGATATGTCACCCTTGAGCATTCCTCCAACCCTCTGTGAATTTCAAATTCAATAATAAAGGAGAAATATACATGTAATATCAATATGCAATGCAGTTAAACAATGGGAAGGAATTCACGGAAGAACAGGGTAAAGCTTATATACTAGGATTGCCAAAGAAGGAAGGAATGCAGTAATTAATATTAAACTAAAGAGGTTGAAACAAATCAATATGCTCAATATGACTCCAGCCCCTGCTATGCTCCAATCAAATAGAGAACAAAAATAAATATGCGGTATTCAAGGGAACTTAAGAAGCAAGCCTAACCAACACCAAACAGAGATGTTGTCAGAACGAGAGGTGAGACTGGAGTAAAGCCGTTGCACTCGCTCTGGTTCCCACGGCCAAGACGAGGGAGGAAGGAGGAAGGGGGGCGCCATGCACTGCCAGAATACTCAATTCTCTCAGGCAGCCTGTGCTCTCTTTAACAACAAAAGTAATCAAATGAATAAAGTCAACATTGTTTGAACTTATGATAAACTGCATTAATCACACAAGGCTAAATAAACTAACTTATTTATATTGCTGACCGGACGGCAACACAAGACTACAGGTAACAGCCTGCTAGCCACGAGGGCTAGCTAGCTACTAGCCTTGCACAGGGTCCCCCCCCCCCCACAACTTTTACTAACCCATATATCCCCTACTAACTTCCTAGTCCTGCCACGGACATTAGTTCCAGGGCAGTAGTTCCCTTTCCAATGTTCCCTTACCCACTCTAAACCACTGTTTAGACACTTGATCCTCAGTGTTTTGGAGGACAAGCAGCCTAGAAGGGTCACTAGACCTGTTGTTGCTTGATTTCCTTTGTATTCCTTTGTACAACAGGCCCTGCAAACTATAACTCACTCACAAATAATATAGGCTACAAACTCATTTGGGAGTGACACCCTCACACCCAGGGGGAGTCTGTTGGTGCATCTTGAAACAACAGACTGTTCATACTTCAATAACACTACAAGACATACACAACTACAGTCTTTTTTAGTATTTTTATAGTTTTTATATTTTTTGTATTTAAATATTTTCTTCTATACAGAAACACAGCAACTCCTACTGTACGATCCTACGCTGGGCTACATACGGCAACCAACAAGCCCCAGACGTAAACGTGCTAATCAAACCAAAGTAGGAGGCTTCACCACCACTGGCTGAACGGCGAGGGTTCTCCTTAAAACATACCCTCCCGTGACAACTAATCAGCCATAACATTATCACTGCCCCTAACATGCCACACATCCAAACTGTGATCCGGCAGCCAAACAACACCTGACACTGATAAACTGCCCAGTCCATCACAAGACTGGCACTTCTCTTCGCTCTCTCCGGTATCGGCATCGGGACCTGCCAATAACCTTTCACTATTTCCACCTTAGTGATAAACGAGGCAGCCCCGACGCGGTCTATGGGGTCGTCAACTCTGGGTAATGGATAGGCGTCTGTCAGGGATAATACACTAACACTACTGCAATCAACAACAAAACGGATCTTGCCACTCAACTCAGGTTGCAATGTCACTGGCAAAGACCACTCACGATATCCTTTATCCCTCAGACCCTTCTCCAACATGTAGTCCAGCTCTGCGTTTAAGACAGGCTGTCGAGCAGGATTTATACCGTAGGGAGCCAACTTGAGCTTTACAATGTCTCCAGTCTCTATGTCGGGTACTACCTCGGACATCAGTCCTGGAGAATCACCAAACATGCTGAGGTACTGCCACAGCCTAGTAAACAACTCCTCTTGGCGCTTAGTAACAAGAGGTTGCAACTTATCTCGAAGAACATTCTCATTGTCCTCCCACAACCCAGCCAGGACTGGAGCCTCAAAAGCAGTGGTTCTTAACCTTTTTAGCACCGCACCCCCCCTTGGTCAGGACTGTTTTAATGATGCCCCCCCCCCCCCCCCCACCATGCCTCTGATGCCTAGAAAACTATTTTTTTCTCCATTCCACATGGATGCTTACAACGCAAGATACTGTAAACTGGGCGAACAAATAAAAAAATCTGCATGCAAGGATTAACACTGATTAATGGTTTTATGTCAACACTACATGTGGTTGCTCGGAATGACGGTTGTGAATTTTTCCTATCAAAGTTTCTTATTTATATATATCTTTGCAATTACCCTGTATGCATTTGCATGGCCTACCCCTATTTTTAACTTTGATTACCCCATGCCCCCCCCTAGCATTGTCAAGCACCCCCTAGGGGGGCGTGCCCCCCAGGTTAAGAATCGCTGCTCTAAACTATAGCCTCCCTCCTTCTCCACCTCCGTCCCTAATACAACCAGGTCATGAGAGAGACAATCTGTACCACCTGTGCAGTCACTCCCACAGTTCATAAGTGCCAAGGCTTCCACGCCGATACCATACATGCGCACCCCCGCATTCCTTGCGGCTACACCTGCCTGCGCAGCATCACCGCCTTCAGCGCCACAGCCAGATGCAGTCGGTCTATGGTAGGGCTGTTGCATTTTACTACGGCAGCATTGGGAGGCTATGCGATGGTCGGGCGTATCTATTACATAGTCAACCTCACCAATCTGCTTAATGTCCTGATACTGACCACAAAACTTAGCAGCCATGGGTCGATCCTGAACTGACAACTGTGCCAAAGCTTCGTCGCCCACCTTGAACACCCTAGATTTAGCCTGTTTGTTACAAAGGTCTCTCATATTCGTGTTCACACTGCTAACCGGGATAGCCTCCGGGTATCTAGTGGTAGTACCAATTAAAGTGTGCAAGTATTTGTCTCCCGAACTGGTGGGTAATAAGGGGCCAACCATGTCAACTATGACACGAGTCAATGGCGGTTCAACTGCAGGTGTAGGGATCAAAGGTGCCACGGGTATTCCTGGGTGGGGTTCTCCAACTACCTTACCAATATGACACATCAAAAAAGAAGCCACCGATGCATGCATATTAGGCCACCAAAAATGAGAATGTAGCCTATTAGTAGTCTCACATACCCCTAAATGACCCGCCAGTGGTGCCTCCTGCGTTAGCCAAACCAGCCCTTCCCGGAACTGGGCAGGCACCACTAACTGCTCCTCCCCCAAACCTGAGTTCGTATCCGGCTTCCACTGCCGATACAACAATGCCCCCTTTACAACAAATTTCTCTGCTTGACCGTTCTTCCCACCAGTCGTACCAATCTTCTTAAGCAGGAGGCCCAGACTGGGGTCCTCTTGCTGCAACTTGCTCAGTTTGTTTCTAGGTAACTCCATGAAGGTAGTTACCTCTGGCCTCTCAAAAATATCAGAAGGTTGAGTCGGTTTCACTATGTCAGACTCCTCGTCCGGCACTAGGTCATCTCTACTAGTCTCGGTAGCCTCACTGGGGTCAACCAAGCCCACAGCTGTCTCCGGACCAGTGTCATCTAGTAGTGCATCATGGGATGGCCCGCACTCATGGCTGTCGGCTCCCGCATCCACTAAATCATCCACCTGTTGTGCCAAATGTGCCACTGATTGTGTCACTGCACCAACAGGGTAGATAGAGTCCATGTTATCTTTTTGCAAACAACCACCACCAGGGGGCACAAAAGCAGCCTCAGCGACGACTATAGGAGGCGGGATAACTACATCCCCTGCCAAGTCAGTCCCGAGCAAAAAGTCCACCCCCTCAACTGGCAGAGTGTCCACCAAAGCCACTTTACACTCTGCAGTCAAAAGTGGGCACTCTAGGGTCACCGGGACTAAATCACAGAAATTTTCACTGTTGATTCCCCTGCACATCACAAACTCTCCCGTACTAATAGGTCCCCCTGTCAGGTTGCGACACATGGATTGTTGCGCACCAGTATCCCTACACACCTTGACAGGGTAAGTCTGCTCCCCAGCCCGTACAAACCAATCATGTATGAATGGCAGACACCAAACAGGGGAAGTCTGGTTATGCTCAGGTGGTGATACCATCTGGGGCGGCAAAGTGCTTACTACCCTGCTTCGGGCTGGCCAACACTGCCCCCCAAACTCACCAGTACCTGGCTTGCATTTTCGCAGGCACCTCCCCTAATGTCGCTACCAACTGGACAGCCTTGGGTTCCTGGGTAGCCTTCCATTTAGTACACTGAGGTTTAATATGACACACTTGCTTGCAAAAATAACATCTCACTTCCGTAGAAGCTTGCTGGTTGTCAGCCTGGGTAAAATGTGTCTTATTTGTGGTACCTTTGGGTGATGATGGGCGAGCTGATACTGTGGCTGCTTGGTGCACAGGTCGGTCTCTCCTGTCACCAATGCTCCCCATGCACGTGCCACATCGGGCTAGTGCAAAGTCATCAGCCCAAACTGCTGCTTCCCTTATTGATTTAAGCCGATTTTCTTTTAATTTTTCCCCAATGTCCCTTTCAACTATGCTTGCAAACTGCTCCATGAGCCAAACGTCACACGCTGCCTCAAAAGTACCAGCTGACTCTGAATGCAGCCACTTAGCTAGAGTATCGCGCAGGTACCTGGCACATTCCACGTGCGAGTCCCCCTGCCGCTTCTGAGCCCCCCTGAAGGCCAACCTGTAAGCCTCGGGACGCAGCTCATAGACTTTTAACACAGCCTCTTTAACCCTTAAAAAGCGGCTCACCACATAAGTCGTTTTTAATAAAGCTGGACTATGTGGCGGCGCTCGACATAGGTCGAGTGGCAATTTCAGCACGTAATGTTGCTGAGAGAGAGAGACAAGTGGTGGCAGGAGACTAGCGAGCGTATGACTGCTCCAGACCACCGCGGCGAACCTACTGACACAAATCTCAGCTCCCTCCTACCTCTCTCACTCGCTATATACGGAATTGTATCGGGAAAGTGGCTAATTACCTGCTTTTTGCACTCGCGTTGCACGGTTATTGCAAGAAAACTAGCCATCATAAAAGGATCGTTATGGTGACATTCGAAAGCTCTGTTTATGCCCTTTCAGGGATAGATACTTGTTTTACGTTCTGGGTCTTATTTAGGCATGAAAATGATCACGTAAACAGCCCTATTTTGGCTAAAAACACCCCGCTGGGCGGTACATATAAATAAACCGCATAGGCCGCTAAAGAAGGGTTAAGTACCTCATACTCTAGCTCCTGCATTTCTAGGCGATCGTATGCATCGAGAGCCTAGTCTTTTAAAACATTAGACACCAACGCCGCCCAGCGGTGCCTCGGCCACTGATACTCGTGGGCCTTCTTCTCAAAACGCAAGAACCACTCTGTGACCTTGAGTTCATCGAAGGCCAGCACGAGTTTCAGCCGTCCAGACAACAGCACCTCTTCTGCCTCCTCCCTAGATGAATGACCAGCACTATTCCCTTGTCGTCCTTGCCCACTGGTTTCCAACTTCGTCTTCTCCAAATCTACCTGTATTCTCTTTTCCTCAATCTCTCTATCTATCTCCATCTTCCTCAACACAAGCTCCCTATCTTTCTGCCTCTCTTCTCTCTCTGCCTGTAGGCCTATTCTCTTCTCCTCTATCTCCAATCTCTTAAGCTGAAGCTCGACCTCTGGACTCCTTCTCGACCCTATCGGGGTTATTGGAGGAAACTGGGCGTGAGGGGGAACATTGTGCTGAGCACCCACCGAATGAGTGGCATCGAAATGCTGGGGCGTGGCCAACGACACATGGGGGGAATAAGGAGGATACTGAGGATTGCTAGCATAACTTGAAACAAAATTATGTACTGGCCATAGGGGCCTGAACATAGCCCTGTAAAAATGAAGGGGCGGTACTGATAGGGTTAAATGCTGACGGTGGAGGTGTCGTGGCAGGTGCTGTGGTAGTAGTGGGAGACTGCCTACATACTGTATCACCTTGCTCTGGAGTTGTTGCTCCACTCCGGTCCCCAGTAGAATGGTAGCTAGCCTGGCTAATAGGACGCTGTGGCACATGCTGGATGGCACCCTCATCCACAACACGAGTACTAGCTTCCTGAAGACCACTAGTCTGTGCAGCTAACTTAGACACCTCTTGAACTAACTCTGCCTTAGCCATACCACTGCACCTCCATCCATAAACCTCCATCACACGTTTTAATTCATCACTACTCCTGCTAGCAACCTCTTCTTGACTAGGTTGGGGTGTAATAAACTGCACACCGTCCTCCTTCCCCACAATATGAACAGGAATGTAATCAACATGCGACATCTTAGCAATAGTTGTGGACACAGGTTAATGAAATAAGAGTACTATGTCCGTAGACTTTCAACTGCAAGAAAAAAATTACTGACAATCTAAATATAATTGCTTCACACCACAAGAACTCTATACTATCACACTATCCTAGGCGAGGTCGCCACTGTTACGAGGGGAGGCTGGGGGAAAACAGAGGCTCAAATAGCCTAGCCCACAGCACCCTAACCCTGCCACAGACACGCTCTTAATATCTGACTCAAACACCAAGACACACAGGTTCTCTAGGAAAAATGGTTGTCTTCCTCTTGGCTCTATTAAAGCAGCAACAAGGAGACACAAAAATATCGATTGCCCCCGAGTCTGGTAGATAATGCGTATAATATTTAAGAGTACTTCTCTTCTAGACTGCACCTAACTGAGGAAACATAACACTGCCAGACTCCCAGACACTTCATAGTATGCCCAATCGCTTAGGAATTAGGAATAATATTAAGCCGAAACATGGGGGGGGGGGGAGTCTGGAGCACTAGCCTAAGACATGGAACACAAGAGTTGACATTCCAGTAGGTTGAGGATATGTTACCCTTGAGCATGCCTCCAAACCGCTGTGAATGTCAACTTCAACAATATAAGAGAAATATACATGTAATATCAATATGCAATGCAGTTAAACAATAGGAAAGAATGCACGAAAGAACAGGGTGAAGCTTATATACTAGGATTGCCAAAGAAGAAAGGGATGCAGTAATTAATATTAAACTAAAGAGGTTGAAACAAAACAATATTCTCAATATGACTCCAGCCCCTGCTATGCTCCAATCAAATAAAGAACAAAAAGAAATATGCGGTATTCAAGGGAAACTTAAGAAGCAAGCCTAACCAACACCAAACAGAGATGTTGTCAGAACGAGAGGTGAGACTGGAGTAAAGCTGTTGCACTCGCTCTGGTTCCCACGGCCAAGGGAGGAAGGGGAGGGCCACGCACCGCCAGAATACTCAATTCTATCAGGCAGCCTGTGCTCTCTTTAACAACAAAAGTAATCAAATGAATAAAGTCAACATTGTGTGAACTTATGATAAACTGCATTAATCACACAAGGCTAAATAAACTAACTTATTTAGATTGCAGACCTGACGGCAACACAAGACTACAGGCAACATTCTGCTAGTCACGAGGGCTAGCTAGCTACTAGCCTCATACAGGGCCCCCCGCACCCCCACAACAGACCCTGCAAACTATAACTCACTCACAAATTATATATAGCTACACTCTCTTTTGGGAGTGACAACACCTATACCTCATACCCATGACTTGGTTAAAGTATGTAATATTATGTCATACCCTGCTCTCCCTACAAATTCACTGAATGTGTACATCCATTGTCATTGCATGTGTCTATGCATTCCTCTACATACCTGCCTGTACAGTATATAAGTGACATATTTGAATTGACACGCTTATATGCACCAGCCAGTTACGCTCTTTTTCAAGAAACTGAAAACATGAAGTATATATATATATATATATATATATATATATATAAGGAATATGACGATCAAAGCGAACAGGAACATATTTGTTTATTGGCAACGTTTCAACACTAATCTTGTGTCATTATCAAGCCTAAAAAAGAGAAAGAATAAAGCCTATCGTGAATATCATAAAATCATCACATGTTAAAATTGAAAATATATTCAAAAGATAAAATTAACGAATTAGCGAGGGAGAATGTAATTTTGAAGCTGGGTACCAATACATTTGTCAATGAACATTAGTGGTACCCAGCTTCAAAAATTACATTATCCCTCGCCAAAAATCACTACAGTCAATAAGGCCCCTTTGTATTTTTCCTGCCCCTTTCTTGGTTAGCAAAGCTTCGCACTAAAACACAGTCTTCAAAGACTGATCTCTGAGTTCTTTCCTCATATTTCATTAAGGGTAATACTCAAGCCTCAAATTACAATCTCCCAGCTGTTCAAAGTTAAAATCGTATCTCTTGTGTTCTACATTCCTCAGTTGTATATAATAACTCCAAGTGTAGTAGCTGTAATGCTACGTATATTGGTCAAATCAAACGCCAACTTTCAACGAGGATCTCGGAACACAAGGGTCGATCTTACCGTACCAATTTCCCTTTGTCAAAGCCATCATATTCTGCTATCCGAAACCACAGCGAAACCTCAGATCATACTATAAATGGCCAGGATTTTACCATATTGTTCACTGCAACAGACGACATGACACGTGTGACAGCTGAGTCCCTCCTCACCCACCACCTCCGCCCGTCTCTAGACACCCACGAGACCTCCACGCCCCTCCTCTGTTTTTAGTGTCCTGTGCTGGTACGTGTAGGCATATGTTTAAATAGATATACAGTATGTGCCCATTTGTACTCCTGTTTCCTTATTTTAGTCGACCCCGCCCCTTTCACTCCTTGACTTTTAAATTCGCCACCCTCATCTATCTATATTATGTCTAACATTAATTATTATTGTTTACATTATTCTCACTCTTTTATTACTTTTTCACTTATCAAATATCTCTACTTTTAATGTCTTAATGTAATGAACCTTAGCTATATTTTCGTCAATTTTATCTTTTGAATACATTTTCAATTTTAACATGTGATGATTTTATGATATTCACGATAGGTTTTATTCTTTCTCTTTTTTAGGCTTGATAATGACACAAGATTAGTGTTGAAACGTTGCCAATAAACAAATATGTTCCTGTTCGCTTTGATCGTCATATTCCTTATTCGTCTTCGATTCCCAGTAGGAGAATCAATTGCTTCCATTATATATATATATATATATATATATATATAACTCCTTAAAAATAGAATATTGATAGAGTGCACAGAGGCCCATGAAGGTCACCGGAGTAATATCAATGGTTCTACCCATTGATCCAGGATAGTCTCAGTGGACTTGGGTAAGGATTTGTAACCCCTTCAGCACCGTGACGCCTATTTACCTTTGCTTCTGGCTAAAGTTAGATGATTTTATGCAGCTTAACCCTTTTTGTACCAGCACCGTTTGTTATATTCTCTTCTAGCTATATTTAGACGATTTTATGCAGCTTAGCAAGGATCTGTGGTAGTTAAAAGGGTTGGTTGAGTTAGTTGTCTTAACTTTATTAGCTTGCATTTTAAAGTTTACTGCATTTACTAGCACTCTTGTACATTATCTTCACACCATCCTTCCATTACTTCCCTTTATTCTGCTGCATTGTGAATAATTATCATATGTGTGTATTATTCATGGTTGATTTCTATAGTGGTTTGAGTGACTGGCCTGTCCTGTCCAGCTTTTTGTTAGGCCTTTGAGGACCGAGGTTGCTGGGTGTGTGGGTAGGCTTGCATTGCCATATTAGGCTACTGCCTTTTTGCCTCCCCTCACACAGCATTCTCTAGCTCAGGCCTTATTTAACCCTTTAGGGGTGGCAGCCAGTTCCCAACTTACTAAGATATCAACCCTTGTGCCCTGTTTAGTTTTTAGCAGCAATACATCCGGTGCAGTTTGGGACTAGGGGTGGAGCCCGTTACTAGGGAGGTTGTCCCCATTGCATTCATGTGTATTGAGCTAACCCCAGATGATGTTGTAAGAGATAAATTGGTACATTTATCCCTTGCATCACCACCGCCGAGCTGTGCTGAAGAGAGTAACTTGGTGTATTATTAGGACTTTAGATGGGATAATAGGGGTGGCACAGAGGCTTGTTAGGCTACTGCATAAGACTTATTCCCATGGTTTTTGCTTCATATTCTCGGTTCCTGAGCAACTGGGCATGATAATTTTGTTCGGGGATTCTAGCAGTATTTTAGTTTAGCACTTTTGTGCAGTTCAGAATAACTTGAGAAGTACTCTTGACATACTACTAGCACTATCAACCCGAGTCGGATAGGCAGCAACTCAGAGACAGTAGATATTTTTGTGTCTCCTTTTATTATTGCTTTAATAGAGTAAAGAGGATAATAACCCCTTTTCCTAGAGAACCTGTGTGTCTTAGTGTTCGAGTCAGATATTAAGAGCGTGTCTGTTGCAGGGTTAGTGTTGTACGGTGGCAGTGTTGGGTGCATGACTAGAGCATTGTTGTCTTTTTGCTACGGCATTTCTCTTTGGACAGTGCTGTGGTCTAGGCTATTGGAGCATCTGCTTTCCCCGAAGCCTCCCCTCGTAACAGTGGCGACCTCAGGCCAGGATAGTGTGATAGTATAGAGTTCTTGGTGGTGCTCAAAATAAATATATCCCTAAAAGAAGATTTAGATCGACGCAGAACCAACCAAAATGGATGACTAATAAGCTAATAGATCTTATAGGAAAAAAGAAAGGAATATATCGAAAAATAAAGAAAGGTGAAAATAATTTACATATATACTATCAGACTCTATCAAGACAGGTCAAAAAGGAAATCAGGAAAGCAAAAAGAAATTATGAAATAAGGATAGCCAGCGACTCAAAAAATAACCCTAAAGCTTTTTACCAACTATATAAATCTAAAGTTAGAGATGTAATAGGCCCCCTAAAAACTTCAATAGGAGAAATAACAGAAAATGATTTAGAAATGTGCAGTACATTAAATAGTCAGTTTCTTTCCGTTTTCACTAATGAAAATTTGGCACAGATTCCAGAAGTCAATATGGTATATAGTGATAGTATAGAAAATATGTTAAGTACAGTTAGTATAAGTAGAAATGATGTGCTTAAGGAAATTGACAGACTGAAACCTCAAAAATCGCCTGGTCCTGACGAGGTATATGCTAGAGTATTAAAAGAATGCAGAGATGAGTTAAGTAGTCCATTAGCATTTATATTTAACAAGTCATTAGAAACAGGTTTAGTTCCAGAAGCTTGGAAGCTTGCAAATGTAGTTCCGATCTTCAAAAAAGGTGATAAATCGATAGCATCCAATTACCGTCCCATTAGTCTCACATCAATCATAGGAAAGTTGCTAGAGTCTATTATTGCTAGGAAAATTAGAAGCCACTTAGTAAAATTTAACTTAATAAATTCTTCTCAGCATGGATTCACTCAGGGACGTTCGTGCCTTACTAATTTGCTTAGCTTTTTCTCAGAGGTATATGAAGCAGTAGATAGTGACAAGTCATATGATATTATATATTTAGATTTCAGTAAAGCTTTCGACAGAGTCCCTCATGAGAGATTGATGAGAAAGGTTGAGGCACATGGAATAGGAGGGTCGTTGTTGGGATGGATTAGGTCATGGCTAATTGGTAGGAAACAGAGAGTCAGCATAAATGGTACCAAGTCAGAGTGGGGAGCAGTCAAAAGTGGTGTCCCCCAGGGATCGGTATTAGGTCCCCTGTTTTCTTATATACATAAATGACCTAGATTTAGGTATAACTAGTAGGATAAGTAAATTCGCAGACGATACTAAAATGGGGAGATCAATTGATTCAGATAGCGATATAGAGTGCCTCCAAAGGGATCTAGATACCTTACATGAATGGTCAGTAAATTGGCAGATGAAGTTTAACATTGACAAATGCAAGGTATTAAAGATAGGGAAGATGCAAACAAATGTTAAATATAAACTAGCTAATTTAGAATTAGAAAATTCAGACTGCGAGAAAGATCTAGGTGTGTTTGTTAGCAATGATTTGAAGCCTAGAAAACAGTGTATAAGCGTTCGTAATAAGGCAAACAGGATTCTCGGGTTCATCTCTAGGAGTGTGAGTAACAGAACTGCTGATGTTATCTTAAAACTTTACTTGTCATTAGTGAGACCCCATATGGATTATGCTGTCCAATTTTGGTGTCCTTATTACAGAATGGACATAGATTCATTGGAGAGAATTCAGCGTAGAATGACAAAAATGATCCATAATATTAGAAATTTTCCGTATGAAGAAAGGTTGAAGAAATTAGGTTTACATTCGTTAGAGAGACGCAGAGTTAGAGGGGATATGATAGAGGTGTTCAAGTGGGTTAGTGGGATTAACAAAGGGGACATGACAAATGTACTAAAGCTCAGTGATAGCGAAAGAACTCGTACCAATGGTTTCAAATTAGATAAATTTCGTTTAAAAGATATAGGCAAATATTGGTTTGGTAACAGAGTTGTAGATGGGTGGAATAGGCTACCAAGTGATATAGTGGGATCAAGAACGATAGGGAGCTTTAAGAAAAAATTGGATAAGCATATGGAAGAGAAGGGTTGGGTGTGAAGGGGGATCAGCCGGGTTGGGCCAATCAGCGCTCTGCAGACCCCCGTAATCCTGCGTTAATCTCTAACCGGTTTGGTAAGATGATCCTCAGGGTATTAGAGTGTTGAGCCTATAATTGGGCTTTGTAATTGGGGTTGTGTGGGACAGGGATCTGCCTTGCTTAGGCCAATCGGCTTTCTGCAGACTCCCATTTTCTTATGTTCTTATGTTCTTAATTATAATTAGATTGACCTTTTTTCTTGATTGTTTAGTAATTTGCTTGCAGTGGAAAGTCTACGGACATAGTACTCTCATTTATTAACCCATGTCCACAACTATTGCTAAGATGTCGCATGATGATTACATTCCTGTACATATCGTGGGGAGGGAGGATGTTTTCCAGTTTATTAGAACCCAACCTAGTCAAGAAGAGGTTGCTAGTAGGAGTTGTGATGAATTTAGACGTGTGTTGGAGGTGTATGGTTGGAGGCACAGTGGTCTGTCTAAGGGAGAGTTAGTTCAAGAGGTGTATAAGTTAGTTATCCAGCTTAGTGGTCCTCATGATGAAGCTAGTACTCGTGTTGTGGATGATGCTACCATCCAGCATGAGCCAGACTGCCCTAGCAGTCAGGTTAACTATTATTCTACTGGGGCCCAGAGTCGAGCAACAACTCCAGAGGAGCTAGGTGATACTGTAATTAGGCAGTCTCCCACTATTACCACAGTGCCTGCCACCATGCCTCCACAGTCAGTTTTTAAACTTATCTGTACGGCCCATTCATTTTCCCAGGGCTATGTTTATGGCCCTATGGCCAGTACATTTGTTTCGAGTTATGCTAGTAATCCCCAGTATCCTCCTTCTTCCCCCCATGTGTCGTGGGCCACACCCCTGCATTTCACTGCCACTCATACGGTGGATGCCCAGCATAATGTTACCACTTTTGCCCAGTTTCCTCCTATAACCCCGATAGGGTCGAGAAGGAGTCCAGAGGTTAAGCTGCAGTTAAGGAGATTGGAGATAGAAGAGAAACAGAGAGAGAGATCGAAGAGAGACAGAGAGAAAAAGAAGAAAGGATTAAGTTGAGGGAGATGGAGATACATTTGGAGAAGACGAAGTTGGAAACTAGTGGGCAAAGACGACAGGGGAATAATGCTGGGCATGCATCTAAGGAGGAGGAAGAAGAGGTGCTGTTGTCTCGATGGCTGAAACTCGTGCCAGCCTCCGATGAACCCTTAACTGGCGGCGCGCAACATAAGTCGAGTATAATCAATCTGGACTATCTGGCGGCGCTCGACATAGGTCGTGTGGCAATTTCAGCACGTAATGTTGCTGAGAGAGAGAGACAAGTGGTGGCAGGAGAGTAGCGAGCGTATGACTGCTCCAGACCACCGCGGCGAACCTACTGACACGAATCCCACCTCCTCCCTCCCTCTCTCACTCGCTACATACGGAATTGTATGGTGAAAGTGCCGAATTACATGCTTTTTGCACTGGCGTTGCGCGGTTGTTGCAAGAAAACTAGCCATCATAAAAGGATCGTTATGGTGTCATTGGAAAGCTCTGTTTATGCCCTTTCAGGGATAGATACTTGTTTTACGCTCTGGGTCTTATTTAGGCATGAAAATGATCACGTAAACAGCCCTATTTTGGCTAAAAACACCCCGCTGGGCGGTACATATAAATAAACCGCCTAGCCCGCTAATCTAGTGTTAAGGTCACGGAATGGTTCTTACGTTTTGAGAAGAAAGCCCACGAGTATCAGTGGCCGAGGCAACGCTGGGCAGTGTTGGTGTCCAATGTATTAAAAGGCAAGGCTCTTGATATATACGATCGCCTGGAAGTGCAGGAGTTAGAATATGATGTACTTAAGGAGGCTGTGTTAAAAGCCTACGAGCTTCATCCTGAAGCTTACCGACTAACATTCAGGGGGGCTCGGAAGCGGCAGGGGGACTCGTATGTGGAATGTGCCAGGTACCTGCGCGATACTCTAGCTAAGTGGTTGCACTCTTAAACAGCTGATACTTTTGAGGCGGCGAGTGAGGTTTGGCTGATGGAGAAGTTTACCAGCATAGTTGAACGGGACATTGGGGCAAACTTAAAAGAAAAGCGATTTAAATCATTAAGGGAAGCAGCAGTTTAGACTGATGACTTTGCACTAGCCCAGCGTAGTAGTGGCAAGGGGAGCGTTTTTGGTGACATGAGAGGCCGACCTGTATTCCAGGCAGCCACATCATCCGCTCACCCCTCATCACCCAAAGTTACCACAAATAAGACACAATATTATAACAAGGCTGATAACTAGCGAGCTTCTATGGAAGTGCGGTGTTACTTATGCAAATAAGTGGGTGATATAAAACCTCAGTGTACTAAGTGGAAGGCAACCCAGGGACCCAAGGCTGTCCAGTTGGTGGCGACACTAGGGGAAGTGCTTGCGAAAGGCGAGCCAGGTATGGGTGAGTCTGGGGGGCAGTGTAGGCCAGCGGTAAGCATGGTATCACCACCTGAGAACAGCCAGACCTCCCTGATTGGTGTCGGCCATTCAAACATGATGGATCAGTACGGATCGGGGAGCAGACGTACCCTGTCAAGGTGTTTAGGGAACCTGGTGCGCAACAATCCATGTGTCGCAATCTGACAGGGGGACCTATTAGCACGGGAGAGTTTTTAATTTGCAGGGGAATCTACAGTGAGCAATGCTGTGATTTAGTCCCGGTGACCCTAGAGTGCCCACTTTTGACCGCAGAGGGTAAGGTCGCCATGATGGACACTCTGCCAGTTGAGGGGGTGGAATTTTTGCTCGGGACTGACTTGGCTGGGGATGTAGTTTTCCCGCCTCTTATAGTCGTCGCTGAGGCTGCTTTTGAGCCCTCTGCTGGTGGTGGTATGCAGGAAGATAACATGGACTTTATCTACCCTGTTTGTGCAGTGACCCGATCAATGGCACAATTGGGACAACAGGGGGATGATTTAGTGGATGCGGGGGCCGATAGCCATGAGACCGGGCCATCCCATGATGCATTACTAGATGATACTGGCTCGGAGGCAGCTGTGGGCCTGGCTGACCTCAGTGAGGCTACCGAGACTAGTAGATGTGACCAAGTGCTGGACGAGGAGTCTGACCTAATGCCGCCGACTCAACCTTCTGAGGTCAGAGGTAACTGCCTTGTTGGAGATACCTAGAGACAAACTGAGGAAGTTGCAGCAAGAGGACCCGAGTCTGGGCCTCATGTTTAAGAAGGTTGGCACGACTGGTGGGAGGAACGGTCCTGAAAAGTTTATTGTAAAAGGGACATTGTTGTATCGGCAGTGGACGCCAGATACGGACTCAGGCGTGGGGGAGGAGCAGTTGGTGGTGCCTGCCCAGCTCAGGGAGGAGCTGGTTAGGCTAGCGCATGAGGCACCACTGGCGGGGCATTTAGGGGTGCATAAGACTACTGAAGGCTACATTTTCTTTTTTGGTGGCCTAATATGCATGCATCGGTGGCTACTATTTTGATGCCATGTCATATTTCTCAGGTAATTGGAAAACCCAACCAAGGAATCCCATGGCACCTTTGATCCATATACCTTCAGTTGAACCGCCATTTACTTGTGTACTAATTGACATGGTCGGTCCCTTACCACCCATCAGTTTGGGATATAAATACTTGCTTACCTTGATGGATGCCACAACTAGATACCTGGAGGCTATTCCGGTTAGCAGCATGAATGCGAAGGTTGTTAGAGTTAGGTATAAAGCATGTGCTGTCCAGCGCGTACCATCCACAATCACAGGGAGCTCTCGAGCGTTTTCACCCGACCTTAAAGAGTATGCTGCTAAATTTTGCTTGCAGCATAAGCGGGATTGGGACACCGCTTTGCCTTTTGTCCTTTTTGCTATTCGTGATATCCCTTCAGAGTCCTTGGGATTCTCGCCAATTCCCTTGTGTTTGGTCATCGTGACAGGGGGCCCCTGGATGTGGTGAAGGATGCCTGGGAGAGTGATGTGGCAGGGAGTCCTATGCCTCTGCTAGAGTATGTTCAGAAGACTCGGGAGAGGTTGCAGACTGCCCTGCAGCTAGCTAAGGAGAATCTAGTGACAGCACAGAGCAAGATGTAATACCATTATGATAAGCAGGCTGAATCTAGGGCGTTCAAGGTGAGCGACGAGGTTCTGGCACTGTTGCCAGTTCAGGGTCGACCCTTAGCTGCTAAGTTTTGTGGTCCATACAAGGTCATTAAGCAGATTGGTGAGGTTGACTGTGTAATAGATACACCCGACTGTCGCAAAGCCTCCCAATTCTGCCATATTGATATGTTAAAGCCCTACCATAGACCGACAACCTCTAGCCGTGGCACTGATGGAGGTGATGCTGCGCAGGCAGGTGTAGCCGCAAGGAATGCGGGGCTGCGCATAACTGGTATCGGAGGGGAAACCTTTGTACTTATGAATTGTGGGATTGATTGCACAGGTGGTACAGATTGCTCCTCTCATGATCTGGCTGTAGTAGGGACGGAGGAGGAGAAGGAGGTTGACTATTTAGAGGCTGCGGTCCCGGCTGGGTTGTGGGAGGGCAATGGGCATGTTGCTCTTCGAGACAAGTTGCAGCATCTTGAGCCTAAGCACCAAGATGAGTTGCTTACTAGGCTGTGGCAGTATTCCAGCATGTTTGGCGTTTCTCCAGGCCTGAAGCCCTGGGCAGTGCACGACATAGAGGTGGGAGACAGTAAACCGCTCAAGTTGGCCCCCTACCGTATAAATCCTGCTCGGCAGCCTGCCTTAAAAGCAGAGCTAGACTACATGTTGGAGAAGGGTCTGGTGAAGAAGGGATATAGTGAGTGGCCTTCGCCAGTGACTTTACAACCTAAACCAAATGGCAAGATCCTCTTTTTTGTTGATTTCAGGAGGGTCAATGCATTATCCCAGACAGATGCCTATCCATTATGAAGAGTTGACGACTCCGTAGACCACATCGGGGCTGCCACGTTTATCACTAAGGTGGATTTAGTGAAAGGTTATTGGCAGGTGCCATTGACTGAGAGAGCGAAAATAATTGCTAGTTTTGTGGTGGACGGGGCAGTTTACCACCATCCCTCCAGTTTTTGGAGAAATTTAAGTACAGTACAGTTTGTACATAGCCTATGTTTAGAGGGGAGGCTTGCTCCATTTCTTTCTTTCTTTATTTCTTCTGTTGCCTCGTGTGCTAGCTTGTTGTCGTCAGTGAGACGCCGTACTGTGTAACACTTTCGTTTTGCTAGGAGTGTATTTACTCTATTTTGTTTGACCCTGTGGGGGTGTTTCAGTTTATTATAGTTGCACAATGATGTCTTATATTTAGTTGATTATTTCTGTGTTGTTAATGAGAGCACAGGTGCCTGATATAGTTATGTAGTCTGGCGATGCCTGGAGCTCCCTTTCCTTTCCCGAGGCTGGCCCGAAGCTTGCCACCTCACTCCAGTCATAGACACAGCATAGTGCAGATGTACTGCCCGGTCTATGGCAAGCTTGCCTCTTGCTCCCTTAAATACCGCATATATTCTTTTATTCTTTCATTGTATAGTAGTAAGGCAAGGCTGAAGTAATGTTAAGCATTAACATGTTGTCTTAACTTTATTAGCTTGCATTTTAGAGTTTACTGCATTTACTAGCACTCTTGTCCATTATCTTCACACCATCCTTCCATTGCTTTCCTTTATTCTGCTGCATTGTGAATCATTATCATCTGTGTGTATTATCCATGGTTGGTATCTATTGTGGTTTGGGTGACTGGTCTGTCCTATCCAGTTTTTTGTTAGGCCTTTGAGGACCGAGGTTGCCGGGTGTGTGGGTAGGCCTTTTTGCCATATTAGGCTACTAGCTTTTTGCCTCCCCTCACACAACATCCTCTAACTTGAGCCTTATTTAACACTTTAGGGTGGCAGTCAGAGTCCAACCTACTAAGATATCAACCCTTGTGCCTTGTTTAGTTTTTAGCAGCAATACATCCGGTGCAGTTTGGGATTAGGGGTGGAGCCTGTTACTAGGTGAGGTTGTTCCCATTGCATTCATGTGTATTGAGCTAACCCCAGATGATGTTGTAAGAGATAAATTTGTACATTTATCCCATGCAACACCACCGCCGAGCTGTGCTGAAGAGAGTCACTCAGTGTATTATTAGGACTTTAGATGGGATAATAGGCTTGGCACAGAGGCTTGTTAGGCTACTGCATGAGACTTATCCCATGGTTTTTTATTCATATTATTCTCGGTTCCTGAGCAACTAGGCATGATATGGATTGTTCTGGGAGTCTAGCAGTATTTTAGTTTAGCCCTTTTGCGCAGTTCAGAATAACTTGAGAAGTACTCTTTACATACTACTAGCACTATCAACCCGAGTCGGATAGGACCTGACTTTGAGACAGATGATATTTGTGTGTCTCCTTTTATTACTGCTTTAATATAGCAAAGAGGAAGATAAACCCCTTTTCCTAGAGAACCTGCGTGTCTTAGTGTTCGAGTCAGATATTAAGAGCGTGTCTCTTGCAGGGTTAGTGTAGTACGTTGGTTAATGTTGAGTGCATGACTACAGCATTGTTGTCTTTTTGCTACGGCATTTCTCTTTGGACAGTGCTGTGGTCTAGGCTATTGGAGCATCTGCTTTCCCCGAAGCCTCCCTTCCCAATTCTGCCCTATTAAAATGTTAAAGCCCTACCATATACCGACTACATCTGGCCGCGGTGCTGATGGAGGTGATGGTGCGCAGACAGGCATAGCCGCAAGGAATGCAGGGGTGCGCATATCTGGAATCGGAGGGGAAGCCTTAGCACTTGTGAACTGTGGGAGTGATTGCACAGGTGGTACAGATTGTCCCTCTCATGACCTGGCTGTATTAGGGACAGAGGAGGAGAAGGAGGGAGACTATTTAGAGGCTGCGGTCCCAGCTGGGTTGTGGGAGGGCAATAGGTATGATGCTTTTCGAGACAAGTTACAATCTCTTGTTTCCAAGTGCCAAGAGGAGTTGTTTACTAGGCGGTGGCAGTACTCCCGCGTGTTTGGTGATTCTCCAGGCCTGACGTCCTGGGCGGTACCCGACAGAGAGGTTGGAGACAGTACGACGCTCAAGTTGGCTCCCTACCGTATAAATTCTGCTCGGCAGCCTGTCTTAAAAGCAGAGCTGGACTACATGTTGGAGAAGGGATATAGTGATTGGTCTTCGCCAGTGACTTTACAACCTGAACCGAATGGCAAGATCCGATTTTGTGTTGATTTCAGGAGTGTCAATGCATTATCCCAGACAGATGCCTATCCATTACGCAGAGTTAACGACTCTGTAGACCGCATCGGGGCTGCCACGTTTATCACTAAGCTGGATTTAGTGAAAGATTATTGGCTGGTCCCGATGCCTGGGAGAGTGAAGAAAATTGACAGTTTTGTGGTGGACTGGGCAGTTTTTCAGTGTTAGGTGATGTTTTACTGCCGGAACACAGTTTGGATGTGTGGCATGTTAAAGGCACTGATAATGTTACGGCTGATTGTTTGTCACGGGAGGGTATGTTGTAAGGAGAACCCTTGCCGGTCAGTCAGTTTTGGTGTAGCCTCCTACTTTGGTTTGATTAGCATGTTTACGTCTGGTGCTTGATGTTTGCCATATGTAGCCCAGCATAGGGTCGTAAAGTAGGAGTTGCTGTGTTTCTGTCTAGAAGAAAATGTTTAAATACAAAATTATAAAAACTATAAAAAATACTAGAAAAAAGACTGTAGTTGTGTATGTCTTGTAGTTGTTATTGAAGTATAGGCAGTCTGTTGCTTCAAGATGCACCAACAGACTCCCCCATGGTGTGAGGGTATCACTTCTAACTGAACTATAACCTATTTCAGTTGCAAATGTGGTATAGTTTGTACATAGCATATTTTTAGGGGGGAGGCTGGCTGCCTTTCTCTTTTTCTTTCATTCTTCTGTTGCTTCGTGTGCGAGCTTGTTGTCGTCAGTGAGATGCCGTACTGTTAAACACTTCCGTTTTTCTACGAGTTTAATTACTTTATTTGGTTTGACCCTGTGGGGGTGTTTCAGTTTATTATAAGTTGCACAATGATGTCTTATTTTTAGTTGATTATTTCTGTGTTGTTAACCTTTAAAAGGCGAACTATGTGTAGTGAACACCACACTTATAATTTTTCTGGTCAAAATTGCGAATAAACATGGAGGGGCCCATTCATCAAATGTGGAGCAAAGTGAGGCAACCCCTCCCCTCGTGAGCTCTGGAGCATGACTGAGAGTCTCACCCCACAGTCTACCTCTGCCAACACCCTAGCTAGACACATAACCACAGCCTGGAACCAGCTTGCTAATGTTAGCACAAAAATATACCAATGAATTAGAGAATAACAGGGAAAATAGGTGATAATTGAAGGGGGGGGGGGGGAAGGAGGGGATTTGGAGGAGTGATATTAAGTATGGGGAAAGAAAACAAAATGTTTTAAGTGCTACTGGGGCCTTATACAATGTATTTTTAGGCCTTCCCTCTTAACCCGGCAAGTGCAGGAAGACTCTTAAGAGTTTCCCCGGGCGACTGCGGGAAGACTCTTATGATCCTGGGCCTAAAAAAAATCCATTTAAAACACACCCCCATTTTTTTATTTTTTTGTTTTGCCCCTCGGCCATGTCAAATATCACTCCTCCACATCCTCTCCTTCCCCACTTTCCTCCCCTCCTTCAGTTATAACCTATTTTCCCTGTTATTCCCTTATTCTGTGGTCTATTTTCGTGCTAACATTAGCGAGTTGGTAGCAGGGCGTTGTCATCACTGTTTCCAAGCGTTGGAAAGAGCGAGAGAGAGACTATTGCGTAACAGTGTCTCTACAGACAAGGGGAGGGGAGGAGGGAAGGGAGGTTGCCTCAGCCATACATTATGTAACTCCCGGCCTGTATCGCCGATTTTGACCATTCAAACGCTGTTTCCACTTGTTTTATTGCTGTAACAGGTTAATACCTTTATAATCAACCTAAAATAGGCGCATATGGATAAGTATTAATGCTATTTATGGTAAAATAACGATGTTAGTCATGGGAACAGCTCAAATACATGCGCACAGGCGTGTGGTGTTTCATACCCCCCATGCGCACGTCTTAGGTTAAGAGCTTTGCCGCCGTCGCCCAGTAAAACCTCTTAAGATCTTTCTCGCCGTTCCCGGGTTAATGAGTGCACAGGTGCCTGATATAGTTATGTAGTCTGATGATGCCTGAAGCTCCCTTTCCTTTCCCGAGGCTGGCCCGAAGCTCTCCACTTCACTCCTGTCAAAGACACAGCATAGTGCAGACGTACTGCCCGGTTTGTGGCATGCTTGCCTCTTGCTCCCTTAAGGGGACCGACCGGTTACTTTAGGCTTAAAAAACTCGAAATCCTGAAAATACCAATAGGTGTTTACTCAACAAGAGTCAACATCCCTTAATAAGCCAGTGAAATGTTATTAGTGAAAACCCATTGGAAACATTTTTTGTTTATGTTTCCAAACTTTTCCTGTAATTCTAAAAACGTTATATAGCGAACTTTGAAATTAACATGCTCAGTAACTACTGGTCGTACGAGGAGCATACCTATATAAATCGAAAGAGCGTAAGTTACTCTACAATCTCCCATACGCTTTATCTTCTACTTTGCCATGTTCCTGCGTAAAATATTGTAAATCTAAAAAACAAAAGTAAAAATGTCACCTAATTACCTTAGACTTTCACCTGTTTTTCTCAGAACCTATATTGTCGCACTTTCGGATGTTATTCTACAGTTATTATTGGACCTATAGGAATGGTGTATATACCATTGTAAAGGTAATTAAAAAACACTACAAGGCCTGTCAAGCAAATTTACTCTAGTAATTTAATTGTTTTCACAATATGTCGTCAAAGTTGTAATTTTCTATAAATATATTCGCCTGAATCCGTAATCACCTAAATCGAACAAATACACAAAATATATAAAATGTTTTTATAGCAACTACAGATACACCTTTTGTGAGTTGTTTAATCACATAAAACATGTGCTATGGGGATTTCTGTAGGAGTTTATCATTTTCTGCAGTGCTATGGTTTTCATTTTTTTTTTACCTAAATTGCAAGAATTTTTTTTTTTTTTTTATCTAGTTTTATGGTCATATACACCTGTGCCAAATTTCATTTAAATTGAAAGTAAGACCTGGAAGTTTGTAATTAACCGGTCGGTCCCCTTAAATACCGCATATATTCTTTCATTCTTTCATTGTATAGTAGTAAGGCAAGGCTGGAGTCATTTTAACACTCAAGCCGCGAGGCCCGACATATTTCGAGTGAGAGTATCATGGCCACCCCTGCAGGGCCGACATTAATCGGGCGGGATTTTGAGCACATTATCTGCTCTGAGAGAGAGTCCACGTGTTGGGAGGACGATAGGCGGGCTCTGACTGCTCGGCACGGACCCAGTGCCGCGACTGACAGTACTTCCACACAATTCCACACCCACGGCCTCGCGAGACCAGGAAAAAACTGGGGAAATTACCGTATTCGTGTTGCGCGATCGCTACAGGATAACCCATGGTCGTACAAGGATGATACAGGTGTCATTGGAAAGTTCTATCATCGCCCTTTCACGGATATACAATTGTATTATGCTCTGGCTCTTGTTTATGCATGAAAAAGAGCATGGAATGAAGCTCGTTTAGGGTATATATGTCCGCCTGCCAGGTAGTAGAAGTTACAATCATCCCCGTTGGACAGGGGTTAAGCATTAACATGTTGTCTTAACTTTATTAGCTTGCATTTTAGAGTTTACTGCATTTACTGGCACTCTTGTACATTATCTTCACACCATCCTTCCATTACTTTCCTTTATTCTGCTGCATTGTGAACCATAACCCCTTAAAACCGGCAATGTTTTTTTTATGTTATTCTTGCTATATTTAGAGGAATTTGTGCAGTTTAAGAAGGATCTGTGGTAGTAAAAAGGGTCAAGTGAGAAAGTTTGAAGGTTGTTAATTGCTGAAGGCCCTGTATAAACAGAATCAAATCGTCTAATAATAGCCAGAATAAAGTTAAAAGTACTCCACCGGTACATAAGGGTTAAAGCTATCAGAAGTACCTTTAGTAAAGAAAACATCCGTGTGGTGTGACAGAGAGGATTTGATGAATGGGATGTCGTCAGACGAGGCGACAAAAAGTAACCTCCCCTTACTGAACTTGTCTCGGTAATACTGAAGGGCTCGGTTGTAATAGTTATCGCCAGGCAAACTACTGCCAAACCGGATCTGAAATGCAGTTAGACATTAGTAGGCAAACATTTCACCCTAATAAAAATGTGTTAACCCCTTATGTTCCGGTGACGTCTATATATACAGTATATATTAATCTTGCCATATTTACACGATTTTGTACAATTTAAGAAGGATATGCAGTATTAAAGAGTGTTAAGTGAGCTTGTTCGAATCCTGTTTGTTGCTGGAGGCCCTTTTGAAGCTGAATAAAATCATCTAATAGTAGCCAGAATAAAGTTAAAAGGACGTCGCCGATACAGAAAGGGTTAAGGGCTGGAAATAGTTAACTCCAGACAAACTACCGCCAAACACGCACTGAGATGCAGCTGAACATTTGTCGGTAATCATTTCAGATTGGCAGCCCAACACGGTCTATAGACAGATTACCCAGGCTCCACGTTTGTAGGCTAATCCCAGCTGTATATCCAGGATTGTTTAAACACATATATTATTTGATCCCAATGGTGTAAGGAATATATGGTGCAATTTTCATAACCCTATGTGCCCGCGCGCAGCCGCGAAATTCAGTGTTCGCGACTCTAAATTATAGAACTCCTAAATTTTCGCATAGAAATCCCCAGTTTTTCTGGTACAGTAGACTAACTATATCACCTACAACCTCATTGAGCAGTTTTCCCAAATTCTGCATACAGGCTGTGAAAATACTTGTCTAAGTATGTGTATGGGAAAAGGGCCCTGTATAATGACCAACAAATATTTGCTGAAAAAAAATTATATATGTAAACACAAATCCCCTCAATAGAAACTTGCGTAGAGGTCTATGGAACATGTCTGCAAAGTATGAACTATATAGAGTAATAATCAGCTGAGATTAGTATTTTAGATGTAGATATACCATACCTCAGATTATCTCTTAGAAATCGACATTGAAATTTTGAGCACCAACCTTGAAATATCCGGTTAAAATTGTTTAGTTACCGCCATAATATTAGTTTTCTTCGACTAGTGACCACGCCATATAAAAGAAAACAGAATAAATGGTAAACTAAAATATTTTGTTTTCGAAAATATTATTATTTACTCGATATCATGGAAGTTTCTAAGGTATCCTGGGAGTATCCTGGGGAGTATAGGTGTCAGATATGGAAATTTGATGCTTGCCACTATAGTATAGTGTTATAGGAAGCTTATAAAAGGAAAAAAAACAAAATCGGAAATATCCATATTTTTCATGGACCAAGGTGGCCTTAACCTCTGAAGTGCGCATGGTGGTAATTAGACACCTCTCCCTGTGCGCATGTATTTGAGGTGTTTCCGTCACTAAAATATTCATTGTACCATTAATAGCATTAATACTTATCCATATGCACCTATTATGGGTTGATTATAAAGGTATTAACCTGAAACAACAATAAAACGAGTGAAAACAGCGTTTGGATGGTCAAAATCGGAGATATAGCCCGCGAGTTGTATAATGTATGGGTGAGGCAAGCTGCTTTCCCGCCAATTTCCCCCAAGGCCACTGAGACACAGTCAATCGATACTCTCTCTCTCTTGCATTCGCTTGCTATCAGTGATGACCACACCCTGCAACCGGATTTCTAATGTTAGCACGAAAATATACCTCAGAATAAGGGAATAACAGGGAAAATAAGTGCTAACTGAAAGAGAGGAGGAAAGTGGGGAAGGAGGGGAGGTAGAGGACTGAGATTTTGAATGGCCCAGGGGCCAAAAAAAAAAAAAAAATAAAAAAAAAAAAATAAAAAAAAAATGTTTTTTTCGATGTCAAAAGTTGATTTTTTTTCTTCTCTGACTCTTAAGAGTCTCCCCGCAGTCCGCCGGGGGAACTCTTAAGAGTCTCCCGGCAGTTCCCGGGTTAAGGGGGGAAGGCTAAATTTACTGGTCGATTTTGTTATTCAATATATTCTAGTTTCCTCCCTTGACCTTAAAAATCATGCTAAATAAATCATCCCCAAGATCCCCCTTATATATGTACTTTATTCAATAGTAAAATATCCCGGCTTCCTCATAAATGACAGGCTTGCTAAATTGCACGAAATATTTTAATATTGACACAGTAATGGAGTGAAAAGTCTTCAACTCGACAAACTAATGGGATGAACGTCAAACAATCTCAAAACTACTGGTGATAAACATGAGGGAGAAGGAAGTCCATCTATTGTTAAGAAGGCAAACAAAATTATAGGTTTCATAGGTAGATCATTTGAACATTAATCAAAAGACATTATCCTCACCCTTTACAATTCATTAGTCCGCCCACTTTTGAAATAGTGCGTTCAGTTCTGGTGCCTTTACTATCAAAAAGATATAGACAAATTGGAACGATTTCAACGTAGAGCGACCAAGATGATACCCTGTCTTCGGAACAAACCGTATGAGGAACGTCTTAACCCTTAATTAGCGGCGAGCAACATAAGTCGAGTTAAAAAAAGCTGGACTATGTGGCGGCGCTCGACATAGGTCGAGTGGCAATTTCAGCACGTAATGTGGCTGAGAGAGAGAGACAAGTGGTGGCAGGAGACTAGCGAGCGTATGACTGCTCCAGACCACCGCGGCGAACCTACTGACACAAATCTCAGCTCCCTCCTCCCTCTCTCACTCGCTACATACTCAATTATGTACCGAAAGTACCGAATTACCTGCTTTTTGCACTCGCGTTGCACGGTTATTGCAAGAAAACTATCCATCATACAAGGATCGTTATGGTGTCATTCGAAAGCTCTGTTTATGCCCTTTCAGGGATAGGTACTTGTTTTACGTTCTGGGTCTTATTTAGGCATGAAAATGATCACGTAAACAGCCCTATTTTGGCTAAAAACACCCCGCTGTGCGGTACATATAATAAACCGCATAGGCCGCTCGTAAGGTGTTAAAGAACTAAATTTGTGTCCATTAACCAAGCGCAGATTGAGAGGTGACCTTATTCAAGTTTTCAAGATCATTAACCCGGGAACTACGGGAAGACTTAAGAGTTCCCCCGGCGGACTGCGGGAAGACTCTTAACCCGGGAACTGCGGGGAGACTCTTAAGAGTTCCCCCGGCAGACTGCAGGGAGACTCTTAAGAGTCAGAGAAAAAACAAATCAACTTTTGACATCGAAAAAAAAAATATATATTTATTTTTTTATTTTTTTTATTATTTTTTTGGCCCCTGGGCCATGCAAAATCTCAGTCCTCTACCTCCCCTCCTTCCCCACTTTCCTCCTCTCCTTCAGTTATCACCTATTTTCCCTGTTATTCCCTTATTCTGAGGTATATTTTCGTGCTAACATTAGAAATCCGGTTGCAGGGTGTGGTCATCACTGATAGCAAGCAAATGCAAGAGAGAGAGAGAGTATCGATCGACTGTGTCTCAGTGGCCTTGGGGGAAATTGGCGGGAAAGCAGCTTGCCTCACCCATACATTATACAACTCGCAGGCTATATCTCCGATTTTGACCATCCAAACGCTGTTTTCTCTCGTTTTATTGTTGTTTCAGGTTAATACCTTTATAATCAACCCATAATAGGCGCATCTGGATAAGTATTAATGCTATTAATGGTACAATGAATATTTTAGTGACGGAAACACCTCAAATACATGCGCACAGGGAGAGGTGTCTAATTACCCCCATGCGCACTTCAGAGGTTAAGAGTCAGAGAAAAAAAAAATCAACTTTAAACATCGAAAAAAAAAAAAAAAAAAATTTGTGTTGCTCCTGGGCCATGCAAAATATCACTCCTCTACCTCCCCTCGTTCCCCACTTTCCTCCCCTCCTTCAGTTGTCACCTATTTTCCCTGTTATTCCCTTATTCTAAGGTATATTTTCGTGCTAACATTAGCGAGTTGCAAGCAGAGCATTGTCATCACTGTTAGCAAGCGAGTGCAAGAGAGAGAGAGAGAGAGTAATGATCGACTGTGTCTCTCCAGCATTGGGGGAAATTGGCGGGAAAGGAGGTTGCCTCACCCATACATTATGTAACTCCCGCCCTGTATCGCCGATTTTGACCATCCAAACGCTGTTTTCACATGTTTTATTGTTGTAACAGGTTAATACCTTTATAATCAACCTATAATAGGTGCATATGGATAAGTATTAATGCTATTTATGGTAAAATGAATATTTTAGTGATGGAAACAGCTCAAATAAATGCGAACAGGCAGAGGTGTCTAATTACCCCCATGCGCACTTCTGAGGTTAAAGGCATCGACAACATGAACTGTAATAAATATTTTACGATTGACCGATCAAACTACACGCGGGGAAATGACTGCAAAATAATTGGTAAATCATTCAACTATAACGAATCCAAGAATGGGCTTCCCCGAGATGTCATAGACTGCAACACCTTCAAAGTTCGCCTAGACAAGCACCTTCCCCTGAACCCAAGGTTGACTGTATTTGTAATTGAATGAATATTATCTTTAGTAGTGTTTGTTCAATAACCTAATAGATCTTAATATAATTTCCCCTGCCATAAACTAAGCCCCAGGGCAGCACTTCCTTCTCACATCTTTCCCACATTATCTCCGAAATACTGTTGCAACACTTGGAACAGCAGTGTTTTGGAGGGCAAGTAACCTCGACGGGTCGCATGACCTGTTGTTGCTTGTTTTCCTTTGTACTTCCTTTGTACTAATAGCAACTACCTGCCCCTTTAAAGTGAAGGTGTAGCCAATGGTGAACTATAACCCTTACTGTGCCGGCGACGTCCTATACAGACTATGCTACCTATATTTAGACGATTTCATGCAGTTTAAGAAGGATCTGTGGTAGTAGAAAGAGTTAATTACGATCGTTCAAAGCCTGTCAATTGCCCGAGGCCCTTTTAAACTGAATATAATCGTCTAATAGTAGCCAGAATAGAGTACAAAGGTTGGCACCGGTACTGAATTGAAACACCTTCAACCACCAGCTTAGGAAGGACGTTTACCAATTGAAAGGATACAACATCAATTAATCCTTTTAGTTACCATACATCCTTTTTAAGCTTCATAAAATTGTCTAAATGTAACTGAAATCCAATAAAAGAGACGTCACCGGTACAGGAAGGGATAACAAGAGGTTGAGAGTAAAGCCGGTATCACACGAGAGCTGTTATAGTCAACATTCGATGATCAAAATTTGTCTGGCAACGTTTCTGGAATATGCTGCATTGGTATCGAAAACTAGACTGATGATAGATGAATTTAAGAGACCGAAATATTCCAAATGTTGACCTCATAAACTCCCAGACCAGTGTTGAGGATAAATGTTGAGGGAAAAAGTGCTCGTGTGATACCGGCTTAAGGCTGTAGTCAATGGGGGAGGTTGTTGCATTTTCTGGACCCCCTTCTCCCTCATCTATCTATCTATCTATCTATCTATTGCCCGACGCCGTGATCCCCGAAGGCGTGGCCACGAACGAACCGCCCCCATGCACCTCTGTCCCCAGTCAGTCGACGCCCCACCCCCCAACCAGCACCGCCTTCGTTCATGTACTTCCTCACTCCATCCTTCCACCTCATATTCGGTCTACCTCTCCCTCTCTGTCCCTCCACCTCGCTCTCGTACACCCTCTTAGTCATTCTCTCGCTTTCCATACGTTCCATATGGCCGAACCATCTCAAGTTGTTCCTTTTCACACTTTCCAGCACATCTACCTCCACACCACACTTCCTTCTTACTTCCTCATTAGTCTGTCTAGCCCTCCATGTAACTCCGCACGCACTCCTTAAGTAATTCATTTCCACTGCTCTCACTCTTGGTCTGAGTCTCTCAACCAACGTCCATGCTTCGCTTCCGTAAGTCAGTGTCGGGATTACCACACTGTCATGCAAGGACTTCTTCACTTACATACTGACCACCCTATATCTTGCTACTGCTTTTAGCGTTCCTACAACCCTCTTCCCCTGTTGTACCCTCTCCCGCACTTCTTCATTCATAGTCCCATCTTTACTCAACACACTGCCCAGATACTTAAAAGAGTTGATGATCTCCATAGCCTGACCGTTCAGCTTCACCTCACAATCTGTGACTTCACCCCTTTCGAAGACCATAACCTTGCTCTTCCCCGTATTTACCTTCAAATTCCGTTTTTCGCACACTGTTCCAAACTCATTTACCAGACCCTGCAACTCCCATTCACTATCACTCATCAGAACTGTATCATCCGCAAACAGCAGTATAGGTAGCTTCCACTCAATTCCCTCCCTTTTCAGCGATACACCAACATCCGCTGCTCTTGATAGTATTTCTTTCATGACTCCATCCATATATACAGTAAACAACCATTGGGACATCACACACCCTTGTTTCAAACCAACATTCAGGTCAAAGAACTCGCTCTGCTCACTCTCCAAACTAACTGCCGCCTTTGCACCCTCATACATGCTCTTCACTGCTTTCAGCAACTTGCCCTCTACTCCGTATATTCTAAGTACTTCCCACAAACCTTCTCTATCCTCATGCTTAGCTCAATTAGTTTTGAGAATTTAAGACGTTTGTCCCCCTAGTTTATTGCTATTAAGACCTTTCGTCCCATTTTGTCAATATTAAGACCTTTCATGCCATTTAGGTGTCGATTTGTTTTCTTGGCGAGAGAGGGTGAGCCTGAAATTTTGAAGGAGCCGCAACAACGACAGACAGCAGTGACAGGATGATACTGTAACCAACGACAGTCATCAGTGACAGGATGGTACTGTAGCCAAAGACAGACAGCAGTGACAGGATGGTACTGTAACCAACAACAGTCAGCAGTCAGCAGTGACAGGATGATACTGTAACCAATGGCAGACAGCAGTAACAGGATGGGACTGTAACCAATGACAGACAGCAGTGACAGGATGGGACTGTAACCAACGACAAACAGCAGTGACAATATGGTGCTGCAACCAACGACAGTCAGCAGTGACAGGATGGTACTATAACCAACGACAGACAGCAGTGACAGGATGGTACTGTAACCAACGACAGTCAGCAGTGACAAGATTGTACTGTAACCCAAGACAGACAGCAGTGACAGGATGGTACCATACCTAACGACAGTCAGCAGTGACAAGATGGTACTGTAACCAAAGACAGTCAGCAGTGACAGGATGGTACTGTAACCAATGACAGACAGCAGTGCCAGGAAGGTATTGTAACCAACGACAGTCAGCAGTGACAAGATGGGACTGTAACCAACGACAGTCAGCAGTGACAGGATGGTACTGTAACCAACAACAGTCAGCAGTGACAGGGTGGTACTGTAACCAACGGCAGGCAGCAGTAACAGGATGGGACTGTAACCAACGACAGACAGCAGTGACAGGATGGGACTGTAACCAACGAAAAACAGCAGTTTCAGGATGGTGCTGTAACCAACGACAGTCAGCAGTGACAGGATTGTACTGTAACCAAAGACAGACAGCAGCGACAGGATGGTACTATACCTAACGACAGTCAGCAGTGACAAGATGGTACTGTAACCAACGACAGTCAGCAGTGACAGGATGGTACTATAAACAATGACAGACAGCAGTTTACAGGAGGGTATTGTAACCAACGACAGTCAGCAGTGACAGGATGGTACTGTAACCAATGACAGTCAGCAGTGACAGGATGGTACTGTAACCAACGACAGTCAGCAGTGACAGGATGGTACTGTAACCAATGACAGACAGCAGTGACAGGATGGTACTGTAACCAACGACAGACAGCAGTGACAGGATGGTACTGTAACCAACGACAGTAAGCAGTGACAGGATGGTACTGTAACCAACGACAGACAGCAGTGACAGGATGGTACTGACACTGTAACCAACGACTGTCAGCAGTGACAGGATGGTACTGTAATCAACGACAGACAGCAGTGACATGATGGTACTGTAACCAATGACAGACAGCAGTGACAGGATGGTACTGTAACCAATGACAGACAGCAGTGGCAGGATGGTACTGTAACCAACGACAGGCAGCAGTGACAAGATGGGACTGTAACCAACGACAGACAGCACTGACAGGATGGTACTGTAACCAACGACAGTCAGCAGTGACAGGATGGGACTGTAACCAACGACAGTCAAACAGCAGTGACAGGATGGTACTATACCAACGACACTCAGCAGTGACAGGATGGTACTGTAACCAACGACAGTCAAACAGCAGTGACAGGATGGTACTGTACCCAACGACAGACAGCAGTGACAGGATGGAGCTGTAACCAACGACAGTCAGCAGTGACAGGATGGTACTGCAACCAACAACAGACAGCAGTGACAGGATGGTACTGTAACCAACGACAGACAGCAGTGACAAGATGGTACTATAGCCAACAACAGACAGCAGTGACAAGATGGTACTGAAACCAACGACCGTCAGCAGTAACAGGATGGTGCTGTAACCAACAACAGACAGCAGTGACAGGATGGTACTATAACTAATGACAGACAGCAGTGACAGGATGGTACTGTAACCAACGACAGTCAGCAGTGACAGGATGGTGCTGTAACCAACGACAGTCAGCAGTGACAGGATGGTACTGTAACCAACGACAGACAGCAGTGACAAGATGGTACTCTAACCAATGACAGACAACAGTGACAAGATGGTACTATACCTAACGACAGTCAGTAGTGACAAGATGGTACTGTACACCAATGACAGTCAGCAGTGACAGGATGGTACTGTAACCAATGACAGACAGCAGTGACAGGATGGTACTATAACTAACGACAGTCAGCAGTGACAGGATGGTACTGTAACCAACGACAGACGGCAGTGACAGGATGGTACTGTTACCAACAACAGTCAGGAGTGACAGGATGGTACTGTAACCAACGACAGACAGCAGTGACAGGATGGTACTGTAACCAACGACAGTCAGCAGTGACAGGATTATACTGTAACCAACAACAGTCAGCAGTGACTGGATGGTACTGTAATCAATGACAGTCAGCAGGGACAAGATGGTACTGTAACTAACGACAGACAGCAGTGACAGGATGGTACTGACACTGTAACCAATGACTGTCAGCAGTGACAGGATGGTACTGTAACCAACGGCAGACAGCAGTGACAGGACGGTACTGTAACTAACGACAGTCAGCAGTGACAGGATGGGACTGTAACCAACGACAGTCAAACAGCAGTGACAGGATGGTACTGTACCAACGACACTCAGCAGTGACAGGATGGTACTGTAACCAACGACAGACAGCAGTGACAGGATGGTGCTGTAACCAACGACAGTCACAGTGACAGGATGGTACTGCAACCAACAACAGACAGCAGTGACAGGAAGGTACTGTAACCAACGACAGACAGCAGTGACAGGATGGTACTATAGCCAACAACAGACAGCAGTGACAAGATGGTACTGAAACCAACGACAGTCAGCAGTGACAGGATGGTACTGTAACCAACAACAGACAGCAGTGACAGGATGGTACTATAACTAATGACAGTCAGCAGTGACAAGATGGTACTGTAACCAACGACAGTCAGCAGTGACAGGATGGTACTGTAACCAACGACAGACAGCAGTGACAGGATGGTATTGTAACCAACGACAGTCAGCAGTAACAGGATTGTAATGTAACCAACGATAGTCAGCAGTGACAGGATGGTACTGTAACCAACGACTATCAGCAGTGACAGGATGGTACTGTAACCAACGGCAGACAGCAGTGACATGATGGTACTGTAACCAACGACAGTCAGCAGTGACAGGATGGTACTGTAACCAACGACAGTCAGCAGTGACAGTATGGTACTGTAATCAATGACAGGAAGCAGTGACAGGATGGTACTATACCCAACGACAGACAGCAGTTGCAGGATGGTACTGTAACCAACGACAGTCAGCAGTGACAGGATGGTACGGTAACCAACGACAGTCAGCAGTGCCAGGATGGGACTGTAAGCAACGACAGTCAGCAGTGACAGGATGGTACTGTAACCAACGACAGATGGCAGTGTCAGGATGGGACTGTAACCAATGACAGTCAGCAGTGACAGGATGGGACTGTAACTAACGACAGTCAGCAGTGACAGGATGGTATTGTAGCCAACGACAGTCACCAGTGATAAGATGGGACTGTAACCAACGACAGACATCAGTGACAGGATGGTACTGTAATCAACGACAGTCAGCAGTGACAGGATGGTACTGTAACCAACGTCAGACAGCAGTGACAGGATGGTACTGACACTGTAACCAATGACTGTCAGCAGTGACAGGATGGTACTGTAACCATCGGCAGCCAGCAGTGACAGGATGGTACTGTAACCAACGACAGTCAGCAGTGACAGGATGGTACTATAACCAACGACAGACAGCAGTGGCAGGATGGTACTTTAACCAACGACAGCAGTGACAAGATGGTACTGTAACCAACAACAGACAGCAGTGACAAGATGGGACTGTAAGCAACGACAGTCAGCAGTGACAGGATGGTACTGTAACCAACGACAGTACGCAGTGACAAGATGGGACTGTAACCAACGACAGACAGCAGTGACAGGATGGTACTGTAACCAACGACAGTCAGCAGTGACAAGATGGGACTGTAACCAACAACAGTCAGCAGTGACAGGATGGGACTGTAACCAACGACAGTCAAACAGCAGTGACAGGATGGTACTCTACAAACGACAGTCAGCAGTGACAGGATGGTACTGTAACCAACGACAGTCAAACAGCAGTGACAGGATGGTACTGTAACCAAGGACAGACAGCAGTGACATGATGGTACTGCAACCAACAAGAGACAGCAGTGACAGGATGGTAATGTAACCAACAACAGTCAGCAGTGACAGGATGGTACTGTAACCGACGACAGACAGCAGTGACAGGATGGTACTATAGCCAAAAACAGACAAAAGTGACAGGATGGTACTGAAACCAACGACAGTCAGTAGTGACAGGATGGTACTGTAACCAACAACATACAGCAGTGACAGGATGGTACTATAACTAATGACAGACAGCAGTGACAGGATGGTACTGTAACCAATGACAGTCAGCAGTGACAGGATGGTACTGTAACCAACGACAGTCAGCAGTGACAGCATGGTACTGTAACCAACGACAGACGGCAGTGACAGGATGGTACTGTAACCAACGACAGACAGGAGTGACAGGATGGTACTATAGCCAACAACAGACAGCAGTGACAGGATGGTACTGTAACCAACGACAGTCAGCAGTGACAGGATGGTACTGTAACCAACGACAGACAGCAGTGACAGGATGGTACTGTAACCAACGACAGTCAGCAGTGACAGGATGGTACTGTATCCAACGACAGACAGCAGTGACAGGATGGTTCTGTAACCAACGACAGACAGCAGTGACAGGATGGTACTGTAACCAACGACAGACAGTAGTGACAGGATGGTACTATAGCCAACAACACACAGCAGTGACAGGATGGTACTGTAACCAACGACAGTCAGCAGTGACAGGATGGTACTGTAACCAACGACAGACAACAGTGACAGGATGGTACTGTAGCCAACGACAGACAGCAGTGACAGAAGGGGACTGTAACCAACGACAGACAGCAGTGACAGGATGGTACTGTAACCAACGACAGTCAGCAGTGACAGTATGGTACTGTATACAACGACAGTCAACAGTGACAGGATGGTACTGTAACCAACGACAGACAGCAGTGACAAGATGGTACTGTAACCAATGACAGACAGCAGTGACAGGATGGTACTTTAACCAACGATAGTCAGCAGTGACAGGATGGTACTGTAACCAACAACATACAGCAGTGACAGGATGGTACTATAACCAATGACAGACAGCAGTGACAGGAGGGGACTGTAACCAACGACAGACAGCAGTGACAGGATGGTACTGTAACCAATGACAGACAGCAGTGACAGGAGGGGACTGTAACCAACGACAGACAGCAGTGACAGGAGGGGACTGAATTAAGGGGGTAGTGTTTGGGTTTTGGTCTATATATTTGTTTATTAACTATATTTGTTTAGTTTTCTCGCTAGACCTCCATCAACATTTTTAAAAATACCACCCTTGACCCCCTTTCAAGATAAATGTGTGCAATAGTTGGTAGAAACATGTCAGGCTCGCCATCGCTACCCAGGATAAAATAGATACCTAAATAACACAAAAGGTCTTAATATAGACCAAAGAATGGAGTGAAAGGTTTGAAAATCGACCAACGAACTTTATATAATCTCAAAAATAATATGCTAAACATGAGGGAGAAGTGTGTCCAGAAAAAACGACTATCTACCCCTTAAGGTTACGTAATATAGAACCCAGGAATAAATTAGTATCTGATATTTGCTATTCAGTGTGCAGTTGGGTTTGAGTACACGATTATATTGATATCCAGTGTTTGATAAATGGATATATAATCGTAGTCATGTACTTAACCTTTAACTGTCTTGATGGTGTAATGGTTAGTCTGTTTAAAATCTGTACGTGGTAACCCAGGTTCGAATCCCAGGAGGTTCACATGCTTTCATATATTTCATTGGGAGGTGTTTGGTGTTGGGAGTGATATTAACCCCTTCTATACCGGCGACGTGTTTGTCATTATATTCTGGCTATATTTAGACGATTCTGTACAGTTTAAGAAGGATCTGTGGTAGTGAAAGGGGTTAAGTGAGATCGTTCGAAGCCTGGCAGTTACTGGAGGCCCTTTTTAAACTGAATATAATCGTCTAATAGTTGTCACAATACAGTTAAAAGGAGTGCACCGGTACAGAAGGGGTTAATAAATTATATTATTTGTAACTGACCCTGGACTAATAAAAGAGAAGGATGGTTGGGGACTACAGTTGCTGCCGTGATTAGCGCCATTGTAACTTGTATTATGAAAAGAATACAATCCGGATGTTATTATAATTGAAAATGTTATTGTTTTGCGACGTTATAATATAACGTGCTTTATAGTAGTTCTCTATTTCCACCATAGGAAAGATAGATAAACTAGATAATCAACTGGGTCACAACTCAATTCGATACTATAAATTTCATATCAATCATAATCAATGCCACAGAAGACACATTTGAGGTTCACACGTTAAATTCCTTAATAGCTAGGGTATAATCATAGAATAAGGATAGAGTCTCATATACTCTATATAGGGATGAACTTGTATCAATCATAAATCATAACATAGATATAAATAATCCTGATTAAAATCACTTCAGGAATGAATTAAGTAAGATCATAAAATAGTACATGTAAATACACACAATGTTACTATATTAATCACAATATAATTAATCACAGATAGGTTAGTCTCAAAACAATAAATAGTATCCTGATGGTAAACTGGCAACCGCGATGGAGCTTGCCGATAAAGGTAGATATTAGTTACTGCGAAGCATACGTACAGAACTGAGGTATTATAGATAATAGGATACTAAATGATAGGTGAATAACTTTTACATTAATTTAACGTATACAAGAGATATATCTCAAATAACTCACAGAGTCACAATAATGAATAAAATTTAATGATAAGGTAAATAAATATAATAATCAGTATGCGTGACTGAGATTCTCGTCGGGTGAGAAGTTAATGCGACGTGAAACGATAGGAGTTTAAATTATTAACTCAAATAATGCTTAACCTGAGTTTTGAATCGGGAAGCGTAATATTTAAAATAGTCTAACTAAGAGACAGACACGTAAACACTCTCTGTGAATGACTTATACATGCAATCACATACCCAGTTAATACTAATACATATAACAAGATCTGAATGAGCGTTCACTGGAGTTTATGTATAATGTACATGTATATAATCCCGAACGAATGTATGTATTGTTCTTATCCTGAATATAGGAAACTATCTTCCAAGAATTATACGTATATCAATTCCACGTATAGGGGTATGTTGTGTTCTCTTAAAACGAGTGACGGTAGCTAGGAGAAAAAGAGAATTAACAATCACTAGATTACGTTATTATGAACACTAACATATTTTGTTTAACCCTTTGCTAATAATCATCAAAAACACTTTATCAAACATGAGGCACTTAAATGATTCAGGTAGAGAAGTAGGAGCCTGGGAGAGGATCTGGCCGCACGTGATGGCTGTGTAAGTTGCCCTATCCTGTTGCACCAAGGGACGTCCACTTCACAAACGCGGGTTAACGTTCTCTCACACTGCACTCTTCGGGATCACTTCACACTGTCTTTATTTATATTTTTTAAGGGGATGATTGGCATAACCTCTACGGAAAAATTTCTCCAAATTCAAATCGATATCTCACAATTAAACACGTTCGCCCCAGAGGGAGAGGTACCCGAAAGTGAGTTCAATTTTGACTACCAAACTCTTGGCCCGGGCAGGTGATATTTCGTTTTAATTTATGTTTACAGGTGTGGCGTCTCTGGGTATAAGAGGCATGTGTGATACAGTTTTGTATTTATGCTGAGGTAAATTATGTTCTTAAAATTATGTTGCATATCTCGTTATAATGGTGAATACATTCTATATTTATTAAAATTAGTTTGGTGTATGAAGATGCCTTGATGTTGAGATGATAAATGGATGTTTGCTTTGGCTGCAGGCAGGTGATTTTGGTATGATAGGGAAGGAATTGATGTTGTGAGGTAATAAGGAGAATTTCACTTGTTTTCTCTCTTAGATATTACAGTCATGTATGTGATGGTATGATTGAAATTGAAGAAACTGAGGATGATGGTGGTGCATTTCCATAAACATCTCTTATCTGTAGTCCAAGTCTTGCTCGGGCAGGAAGATGCCTTGGTGTCTGGGGAGCAGCACGTGTTGGACAAGTGAGTAGATGCCGGGAGGACAGGGGAGCGGCCTGTGTTGGCTCACGCAGGTACTGCGGTGCTTTTTACCTTTCTGTTGGAGGTGGGGAGACTTGCTGATTTTATTTTCTCTGCATTTAATGGTAGCAATGCGGCATTGAAGTTGTTGCTTCTCCTCTTGATACGGGAACAGGTATTTGGCCTGTTTTGGCTCACGTTGGTCGAGCCCCGTCACTTCACCAACGCTTTTTATAAAAAAGCTTCGCCCTCAAGCTTGTAATAAGTCTGTTTTGGGTGACTCAGCGCGGACGCCAGAGGGTTGGGTGGGTGAGAGATCTGTTGCGGGCAGCTTGGAGTTGTAGGTGTAGAGAGGTCAGGCGGAAGTGGTGCAGGTGCAGGATTGGCAGGTATCTGGTGGTGCGGGGCAGGTAAGGCAGGTGGCTGTGTGGTGGTGGTAGAACGGTGGCCAGATCTCGTACATTGTGGCAGTGAGATAAGAGGAGGAGAAGGGGTTAAAGGAGGGTGATTACATAATTGTGTTGTTGAGGTTTGGAGAGGGGCAATGATTTAGCTTTAGGGTGTTTTACTGGAGAAGGAAGAACATATTTGGTTGTGGAAGGGGGTGAAAAAGGAAGGTTATGGGAGGTAGGGTTTGAAGATATTCGAATGTGATTTGGTAGACTAGGGGGAGATTCAGTGGTAGTTGGAATGAGGGAAAGTGAAGAGAAAGTGGTTTGAGAGTTGGGTGATGGAGAAGGTGTGGGAAGTTCAGAATTGGTGGAGGCTGTGGTGGTGAAGGAGCGGCTTAGATGGTGGTGGAAGGTGCTTAGAAGCGTCAAATTTGGGTGGTTTAGGGGATGCCCGGAAGGAGTCAGGTGTTATTGTTGTTGTTGAGATAGGGGTGGAGAGGAATTTAATGGTGGAAGGGTTTTTAAGGGAGAAGGATGAGTAGCTGGGTTGTTAGAAGTAGAAGGAAGTTTAGGTGAGGTAGAAGTAGAAGGTATGTGAATGAGTTTAGTGTTAACTGTAGAGCGTTTTTAGGGAGACATAGAGGTAGAGGTGATGTTGGAAGAGGAAGTAGAAGGTGTAGTTAAGTTAGAAGTGGAAGTTTTGTGCATGATTTTAGGCTTAATTATAGAGGGTTGTGAGGGAGTGGTAGAGGTAGAGGTAGAGGTTTTTATGATTGGGTTTGGTAGGCGTGAGGGAAGGTTTTTTGTAGGTAGAGTAGTTGGTGAGTTAGGGGAAGGTGAAGGGGAAATTATTGGAAGATCAACCTCGGACGAGGCAGAAGTGAGGGGGAGGGGGTAAGGAGAAGATTGGGGTGAGTGGTAGTGGTGAGGGTGGGTAGGGCTGAGGTCGCCCAGAGAGGAGGGGAGAGAGTAGTGAGGTGGTTGAGGTGATGTGTCGTAGTGGGGGAGAGATAGGTGGCAAGTTTTCAAGAGTAGGGATAGTCGTAGGTGGTAGAATAGGAATTAGGGGTGATGGAAGGAATTGGGGAAGGGGGCACTGTCTCTGCTTTGGTGGGAGAAAGGTTTGGATTATTATTAACAGGGCATGCAGTATTATCAACTGGGTCAGCTAGCATGGTTAAATTGTTATCACTAGATTGGAACCGGTATACATAGCTGTCTGTCTGTATGCATGATTTCCCATTATGCCTTGTCTCACCCCGAGTACAGGCGCGGAAAGTTTCGATGATGGACTTTGAGGTGGCGTATGGCTTGGATACATCAGGAATGGTTTGTGCTGGGGAAGGAACTTCTTCGTTGTGAGGTGACTGATCTTCGTCATGATATTGTAGTTTGATTATAGTTACTCCTCTTGGCAAGGTGGGGGGGTGGTCTGAGATGGTAGCTAACTTGATTTGGTGGAGGTTTTCAGACATCATAGTTGGAGCGGTAAGGCATTCCTCGTCGGGAGAATTCTGGGAGCTTGGGGATCAAAGGTACTTCTTCTGATAAAGTTAGCCTGATAGGTATCCTCTGTTTGTTGTGAGTTGGTAGCGTAACAGTTTTCTTTGACCTTGTTTGAGAAGTTTTGATGGTGCGAACTGGGTTAAGGAATTTTGGCTCGCTGGGGGAAGTAATTTAGGATGGCCTACGGTCGAAAGTTAGCACTCCGTTGACACAGTTGACGGAAGCATGTAAGGTAGTTATTAGGTCTAATCCAAAGTAGCCATCACAATCAGTCTCACTGGATGGACAAATAATGATTGGATGGTGGTGGCCGTGGTTCGGAAGGTTAGTGGCTACGTAGAGGGGAGTAGTCTGCCCCTGATTAGGAATTAGGGCATTATTAGGATCAACTGATACAATGGGGAATGGTTGAAGAGGCCCAAAAGTGGCCTGGTGTTGGTTATAGTAAGAGGAGAAAAGAAATGAACGGGATGAACCCGTGGCAATACAAAATCTTGACTTTACACCTTGAATAGTTAGGTGGTGATAAATGGGGGGTGTATCTGTGATTGTCCCATCACGAGCCCCCACCGGTTTGGTGACAATTGGGCGAGGGCGGATTAAAACGTCTGGGTTATCTTGAGTGACGTATGAGTCCTCCAGTTGCACAGTTTCTTCAGGGGCTTCGTAGTTTCCTGCAGTTCCGTCTCCAAGGAGGGTGGCAGATGGTGACAAAGGCGTTGAAGAAGGCTGAAGTTGGATATTGGCATGGTTAATGGAGGCGATCTTGTCGTTTTCTCGGCTTTTCTGTAGAGCCAAGATCCGCCGGATAATAGGCAAGACCTCGTCATAACCCTTGGGCTCTCTGATTGTGAAATGATCTTGCACTGACGTGGGTAATATTCTCACCAAGGTATTGAACACACGCTCTTTTCTGGTGGTGGCATTGTCGGTGGGGAATGCCGTAACCACCAATTGATTTAACTGGTTGATAGTGCGATCGAGATTACCTGTAAACTTTACACTATGGAACTGTTGATTAACAATTGTTTCCCCAAGAGAAAGGTTAATGGCTGCCTTGTTATAGTTTTCAAATTGAGCCCAGGTCAAATGTGGGTTATCACGCACAAAACCCGAAACGAGGGACGTATGCCGGCCCAACTTCATAACAACTGTGTGGATTTTTGAAGTATCATCGTCCTTGAACACAATATCAAGGACTATTTTCACAACTTCAAGATAAATAGCAATGTCGTGATCTTCTTGCTCAAAAGAAATAATTTTGAGCGATTTACCCGTCATGATGATTTGTGGTATTTGTTATATTGAGCGAATTTATAAATCGAAGTTGCTATGCCGAATTGAAACACCGCTGCCGCCAGTGTTATGAAACGTCATAATTTACCATGCTTTATAGTAGTTCCATATTTCCACCATAGGAAAGGATGAGAACAGTAGATAATCAACAGGGTCACAACTCAATTCGATACTATAAATTTCATATCAATCATAATCAATGACACAGAATACACATTTGAGGTTCACACATTTAATTTCTTAATAGCCAGCGTACAATCATACAATAAGGATAGAGTCTCATATATATAGTGATGAGCTTGTATCAATCATAAATTATATCATAGATATAAATAATCCTGATTATAATCACTTCAGGAATAAATAAAATAAGATCATAAAATAGTACATGTAAATACACACAATGTTACTATATTAATCACAATATAGGTAATCACAGAGAGGATAGTCTCAAAACAATAAATAGTATCCTGATGGTAAACTGGCAACCGCGAGGGAGTTTGCCGATAAAGGTAGATATTAGTTACTGCGAAGCATACGTACAGAACTGAGGTTATATAGATAATAGGATACTAAATGATAGGTGAATAACTTTTACATTCATTTAACGTATACAAGAGATAAATTACAAATAACTCACAGAGACACAATAATGAATAAAAATTCAATGATAAAGTAAATAAATATAATAGTCAGCATGCGTGACTGAGATTCTCGTCGGGTGAGAAGTTAATGCGACGTGAAACGATAGGAATTTAAATTATTAACTCAAATAATGCTTAACCTGAGTTTTGAATCAGGAAGTGTAATATTTAAAATAGTCTAACTAGGAGACTGACACGTAAACACTCTCTGTGAATGACTTATACATGCAATCACGTACCCAGTTAATACTAATACATATAACAAGATCTGAATGAGCGTTCACTGGAATTTACGTATAATGTCATAATCCAGAACGAATATATGTATAGTTCTTATCCGGTATATAGGAAACTATCTTCCAAGAATTATATATATACATCAATTCAACGTATAGGGGTATGTTCTGTTATCTAAAAACAAGTGACAGTAGCTAGGAGAAGAAGAGAATTAACAATCTCTAGATTACGTTATTATGAACACTAACATATCTTGTTTAACCTTTGCTAATAATCATCAAAAACACTTTATCAAACATGAGGCACTTAAATGAATCAGGTAGAGAAGTAGGAGCCTGGGAGAGGATCTGGCCACATGTGGTGGCTGTGTAAGTTGTCCTATCCTGTTGCACCAGGAGACGTCCACTTCACAAACGGGGGTTTGATCCTACGCTCTCTCTCTCGCTCTCTCACACTGCACTCTTCGGGATCACTTTACACTGTCTTTATTTATACTTTTTAAAGGGATGATTGGCATAACCCCTACGGAAGTATTTCTCCAAATCGATATTTCACAATTAAGCACGTTCGCCCCGGAGGGAGAGAGGTACCCGAAAGTGAGTTCGATTTTGCCTACCAAATCTTGGCCCGGGCAGGTGATATTTCGTTTTAATCTATGTTTACAGGTGTGGCATCTCGTGGTATAAGAGGCATGCGTGATACAATTTTTTATTTATGCTGAGGTTAATAATGTTCTTAAAATAATGTTACATATCTTGGTATAATGGTGAATACATTCTTTATTTATTAAAATTAGTTTGGTGTATGAAGATGCCTTGATGTTGTTGTTGTTGTTGTTTTTCCCTAAGCTGCCTGGCCGAACAGCCCCAAGGCCCCGAGCAAGGCCAAGGCCACAACCGAGCGCCCCCACAGAACCCTCCCCGCCGACCACAATAAAGCCTGGGTGACCGAAGCCACTCCACGGCGGGGAGCTGAGGAGGGCGCGGAAACGCCCGGGAAACCAAAGCCCCACCCAGGGCCCTGTGCCCCTCAGCAATTATGAAGAGAAAGTTGAGGGGCAAAGGAAAGATGTGACGCTTTGGCTTCCAATCTTGGTAGATTAGGAGGTCAATCCACGCAAGAGACGCCGTCACTTGAGATCTAGAAAATATATAAGTAAAAGGAACAGTCAGAGTAAGCTATGGGTATGGCAGAGATCGCTCAGTTCTCACTCTGATAGACCAGCCCATCACCAATGCCTTGATGTTGAGATGATAAATGGATTTTTGCTTTGGCTGCAGGCAGGTAATTTTGGTATGATATGGAAGGAATTGATGTTATGAGGGAATAGAAGAATTTCACTTGTTTTCCCACTTATATATTATAGTCATGTATGTGATGGTATGATTGAAATCGAGGAAACTGAGGAGGTTGGTGGTGCAATTCCATAAACATCTCTCTGTAGTCCAAGTCTGGCTTGGGCAGGGCGATGCCTTGATGTCTGGGGAGCGGCGCGTGTTGAACAGGTGAGTAGATTCCAAGAGGACAGGGGAGCGGCCCGTGTTGGCTCGCGCAGGTACTGTGGTGCTTTTTACCTTTCTGTTGGAGGTGGGGAGACTTGCTGATCTTATTTGCTCTGCTTTTAATGGTAGCAATGCGGCATTGTAGGTGTTGCTTCTCCTCTTGATACAGGAGCAGGTACTTGGGCTGTTTTGGCTCATGTTGGTCGAGCCCCGTCACTTCAGTTATGGTGGTAACTTCTGGTTATATACTCTGTATATTGGATATAAGGATTTCCATAGTACAATATGGAGACTCCGTTAAAAAGTATTATGAGTAGTAATAATCCTAAAAGTAGTAATAATACTACTACTACTACTACTACTACTACTACTACTAATAATAATAATAATAATAATGATAATAATAATATGATAATTACAACAATCAAAATAATAATACTGATAAAAATTATAGCAATGGTAATAATGATAATAATAATAATAATAAAATAGTTGTAGTATTTCCTTAACCCGTCCAATACCAGCGACGGCTGGGAGCCGTCAGTAGATAAGTCACTCCCCAGTCCCAGCGACGGATAGGAGCCGTCAGTAATGTACTTTCCTTGTAACTGCCTGTATCAGGCTGTGCCTGGTACCACGACCGTTTGAGCACTGCTCTTGATTTGGCAACACTTCTCCGCTTATATCCAACCCTTAGAAGGCTGGAAGAGCCAGTATTCCTTCATCTCTTGAGGTGGAAGGTTGTTTTATCTTGCCATTTTGGCCACATTACTTGGGACTGGGGGTGGGGGGGGGGGGGTTATTACTGTATCCTCCGGTACAGCAGGGGTTATTATTTCATTGTATTATCCATACCTTCATACGCTTAGCATAATCAGTTCTGCGAATGTGGAATCCAACGAAGACAGGATCAGATGTTATACGGTCAGTCTTATTCAATATCTCGGAAAAGAAGTCTTGGACCTGTTAAAACAATACATCAGTTATAGGTTAGTAATAAACTCGAGTAAGTCAGATTATACAGCCTTGATTAAGGGAGGGAAGGGTTTAGTTATTGGTAAATTTTATTATTAATTATTTGTTTGTTTCCTCCCTAGACCTCAATCAAGCTTAAAAGGGGATGGGCGTATTTATTTGCTCATTTGTTTATATATATATATATATATATATATATATATATATATATATATATATACATATTGTTTAATTTTCCTCCCTAGACCTCCATCAGGCTAAAAAAAGAAAAAAAAACAGAAAAAACCCGAGACCCTCATTCAAGATAAATTTGTAAATTTTTCGATAGAAAAGTCGACGCCGAAATGACAAGAGAAGTGTTAAAATATTGAAAAAGATATGGGGCGAAAGGTTTCAAACTCGTCAAACTAATGGAACGAACGTCTTAAGATCTCAAAACTAATGTGCTAAACATAAGGGAGAAGGGGTCTAGAAGAAGCAACCACCTCCTTGAGCTTTTGAACTGAGCTTTTGACATCTGAAGGCTTAGATATGAATTGATTTACTGTTGCTGATTGTTTTCGGTTCACAAGGAAGTTGTATACCCACCTTCCGATTTTACCAGTTATCCCTTTTGCTTTAAGTTTGTGTGCGATAATCCCATGATCACATTTATTAAATGCCTTTGCCAAATTGGTGTAAATGACATTCACGTTTTTTCTTTTCTTCTAGGGATTTAAAATTTGTGTCGTAATGTTCCAACAGTTGTGAGAGACATGATCTTCCTGCTCTGAACCTGAACCCATGTTGACCGTTGTTGTGTAGTTCATTTTTGTCCATGAATGTCGAGATTTTACCTCGCAGGACTCGTTCGAAAATTTTAATGATGTGGGAAGTCAGAGCTACCGGGCGATAGCTTTTTGGTAGTGCTTTACTCCCTTCTTTATACAAATGGGCAATTATTGCATTTTTCAAGCAATCCTGTATTTCTCCAGTGTCTAGACTCCTCCACATTATAGCCAGGGGTCTTGAGATGTTTTCCTTACATTTCCTTATACTGCACACGTAAGAGTTCGCTCATTTCTTTTTGTCCCCTGTGAATGACCCATCATCTTAACTTAGTGGGCCAATGTTTGATGTGGTTTTAGCCTTTTGTTTGGCGTATGAAAAGAAGTACTTGGAATTTTCCTTTATACCTGCAATAGCTTTGCTCTCCTCTTCTATTTGTTGTAGTTCGTATGAGATTCTTAGTCGTTGTTCAATTTCCATAATTTCTCTATCTATTTTAACCTTTTGTCTGTCCTGTAGATTTTGTTGCGTGCGTCTTTGTGTTAGTAATTTTCTTCTTCTCTACAGCTTCCTTCATTCCCGTTCTTGTTTGCTTCTTTGTCTAGTTTGTCTTTCTGGTATGTGTTGGCTACAGATTTGTGTCATGGTTTCTGATAATATCTCCTTCCATACCGGCGACGTATTTTTTCTTTTATTGCAGCTATATTTAGACGGTTATGTGCAGCTTAAGAAGGATCTGTGGTAGTTGTTGTTGTTGTTGTTGTTCCCCAAGCTGCCTGGCCGAACAGCCCCAAGGCCCCGAGTAAGGCCAAGGCCATAAACGAGCGCCCCCCACAGAACCCTCCCTGCCGACCACAATAAAGCCTGGGCGACCGAAGCCACTCCATGGCGGGGAGCTGAGAGGGTGCGTAAACGCCCGGGAAACCAAAGCCCCACCCAGGGCCCTGTGCCCCTTAGCAATTATGAAGAGAAAGTTGAGGGGCAAAGGAATAATGTGACGCTTTAGCTCCCAATCTTGGTAGATTGGGAGGTCAATCCACGGAAGAGACGCCGTCACTTGAGAACTAGAAAATATATAAGTAAAAGGAACAGTCAGAGTAAGCTATGGGTATGGCAGAGATCGCTCAGGTCTCACTCTGATAGACCAGCCCATCACCATTCTGTGGTAGTAAAAATGGTTAGTTACGATTGTTCGAAACCTGTTAATCGCTGGAGGCCATTTTGAAACTTAATAACATAGAATAAAGAATAAAGTTAAAAGACGTCTCCGGTACAAAAGGGGTTAATAGGACAAGGCATTATGATGGTGTCAGGTTGTTCATTAAATCTTACCAGTCTATTTCTTCCATTTCTTAGCTTACTTTTTCCCACCATATTTTTTTGCTATTGAAGTTAAATTTGCTAAAGGGGCCAGTTTTCGGTCTAGCTTCTGAGGTGTTCTGTACACATGCTAGGGTTGTTTTGATCTCAATTAGTTTATGATCTGAGTATTTTGTGTCCGATATGTTAACACTGTGTACTAGGGAATCATTGTTAGTAAATACAAGGTCTAAGATATCGTTTTCGCGTGTTGGTTTGGCAATATGCTGGGTAAGACTAAATTAGTCACAAAGTATAATAGTTCTCTGGCATTTGCTTCTCCATAGTTATTCGCCACTACTTGGTTTTCTAGTTGCCTCCACTTGATATTTGGCAGGTTAAACAAATATCTTAACCACATAATTTCGGGTGTTGGGTTTCCCATGGCTTCCACGTTTGTTTTTATAATTTTTAGCTGGGTTTTGAATTCTTCTAAGGATGAATCAGGAGGTTTGTATGTGACAATAACTGCTAAATTTAGAAATTCAATTTTAACTCCTTGTTTTTCCACTACTTCATTACTGTTATTTAGGAATTCAGTAAATATCAGTGAGTCATGGATTTACCAGGCTACACCTTCACGTGTTCTATGCGTGAATTTTGTCCGCCCTATGAAGGTTATAACCAGGAATCTATACTTCACTATCTACCTGACCGTATGGGTTAAAGGCAGATTTTCACTTAAGCCGGTATCACACAAGCGCTTTTTCCCTTAACATTTATCCTCAACACTGGTCTGACAGCTTATGGGGTCAACATTTAAAATATTTCGGTTACCTAAATTAATCTATCATCAGTCTAGTTTCTCCTACCGGTGCAAAATATTCCAGAAATGTTACCAGCAATGTTTTGATCATCAAATATTGACTATAAAAGCTCTCGTGTGATACCGGCTTTAGGAGGTATTTTTCGAGACCCCCTTACACATGTTCAGCCCCATTATGTTTTTATATTTTAAAACGTTTGCCCCATTAGTTTGGCGAGTTGAAGACCTTTCGCCCCATTTATGTCTATTATAAGACCTTTTGTGCCACTTAGGTGTTGATTTTTTTTTCTGGCAAGCCTGGCGAGCGATAACGAGCCTGTATTTCATGAGGAAGCGGCCATCGGCCGGGATTTTTGTTAACCGATAAAGGTACACATATATCTCGAAGGGGGGTCTTGTGGGTATTATATTAAGCTTGATGGAGGTCTACGGAATAAACTAAAAAACTCCCCTTAACCCCTTCAGTACCAGCGAAGTCCTTTTCATTATATTCTGGCAACTATTAGACGATTATATTCCGGTTAGGAAGGATCTCTAGCAATAATAAGGCTTCTATCTCAATCAACCCATTTAACGACCACAGATCCTTCCTAAGCTACATAATATCGTCTAAATATAGTTAGACTACAATACAACACACGTCGCTGATACAGAATGGGTTAAGGAAAACACTATAGACTGGACAGAGACTGATGGGCAAAGGCCGGTTCCTCCTAATATACTGGCACGTTATCGGTCGCCAGAAAAAATCCAAACCTAAATGTCACGAAGAGTCTTAGGATTGACAAAAAATGGGGTGAAAAATCTTAAAATTGCCTAACTAATGGGTCAACCGTCGTAAAATCTGAAAACTAAAGGGGCTATACATGAGGAAGAAGGGTGGGCAGAAAAAAAAACAACCATCGCCCCTTAATGAGCAAGGTTCTAACTTTACTACAATATGCATTAAGTAGAATACCACTAAACAGATGGGCTGGTCTATCAGAGTGAGAGCTGAGCGATCTCTGCCATACCCATATCTTACTCTGACTGTTCCTTTTACTTACATATTTTCTGGATCTCAAGTGACTGCGTTTCTTCCGTGGATTGACCTCCCTACTACCAACCTAGAGGTTGGCAGATTGGGAGCCAAAACGTCACATTTTTCCTTTGCCCCTCAACTTTCCCTTCATAATTCCTGAGGGGCACAGGGCCTTGGGTGGGCTTTGGTTTCCCGGGCGTTTCAGCACCCTCCTCAGCTCCTCGCCTTGGAGTTGCTTCAGTCTCCTGGGCTTTATTGATAAGCAGGGAGAGTTCTGTGGGGATGCTCGGTTAAGGCCTTGGCCTTGCTCGGGACCTTGGGGCTGCTCGGCCAGACAGCCTGGGGAACAACAACAACAACAACAGCGAGAGAGAGAGCTACAAGTGTTTTTTTTTTTTTTTTTTTTTTTTATATTCCAACTACTCCCTCTCGGGCAAAGGGTAAAAACCTGTACATACAGTAGGCTGAGAGAGAGCGAACACTATTACTCACTTTATTCCTGATGGCCTTGGTGAAGGTGAACTCTCTCCGCAGATCGTCTTTGAACGGGTTAAACAGCTGAAACTCTATTGTGTAACCTGGAAAGAATATCAACGGTGTAACCAGGATATATATAGGCCATACATCATATGCTACGTTGCTATTTTTGTTTTGTAGTTAAGGGGGTAGTGGTTATTTCATGGTATATTTATTTATCATTTAATATATTTTTCATTTTCCTCGCTAGACCTCCATCAAGCTTAAAAAAACAAAACCCTAGACCCCCCTTCAAGATATATTTGTACATTTTTCGGTAGAACATTTCCAGGCCGAAGGCCGGATGCTGTTAAAAATACAGGCTCGCTATTGCTCGCCAGAAACAAATATTGACACCTAAATGGCATGCAAGGTCTTCATATTGTCAACGAAATGGGGTAAAAGGTTTAAAAAATGCCAAGCTGATGGTGTGAACGTCTTAAAATCTCAATTCTGATGGGGCTAAACATGAGGGAGAAGGGGGTCCAACCATTGCCCCTTAAGCCTTGACCCTTTCATAAAAATTTACTTGTCATTATCTATTTCAATTGGCTCTCATTAGACAATTTGATTAAGTTTAGGAAGACATATTTGTCATGTAGATCTCATTTTGACCCCATTGAATGCCGGAGATATTTCCTAAGCTATGCAAAATGTATTATTGTTAGCCACAATAATATTAAAACAAAAATTCTCATCACACTGAAGGGGGAATGGGTTTTTTCTGATCTCTCTTCTCCTTCATGCTTAGCCCCATTAGTTTTCAAATTTTCGGCCCATTATTTTGACGATTTAAAGACTTTTTGCCCAATTTTGTTGTCAATATTTAGACCTTTCGTGTCATGTTCTTCTAGTTTTTGGCTGAATACATTTAATTTCTTGCAGACACTTGCTCAATAATTCAGGAGTGCTTGACTGAGCCCTAATATAGCGGAATTATGCCAGCAGCTTAAGTGCTAAAACCTTTCGCCCTATTTGGGTGTCAATTTTTTCCTGGCGAGAGATAGCAAGCCTGTAATTTAAGAGCATCAGGCCTTCGGAAGGGACATTTTCCTACCGAAAGATGTACACATTTCGCTCGAAAGGGGGTCTTGTGGGTATATTATGTTATTTTTGTTTACACTTGATAGAGGTCTAGGGAGCAAACGAAAACAAATATTAAGATGACGGAGGATAAAAATGTTCCCGACACCCCTACCAACCCTCTACCACCCATGACTAGCGCGCAAGACCAAACCATCCGCGTTGCTAGCATAAGAACCTGCAGTGGCAACCAGAGGAACCGAGCAAACAACAACAACAGCAAGGGAGGACCAACTAGAGAAAACGCGCTCGGAGGGGAAACTAACACGTGACCGCACTGTACTCCAGCAACCCTATGCAAACTCATCACCAACCGCTGCAATGTGCTCCCCTACAATATCAAAACCATAGTAAAGTGTATGTTAAGATGCAAAGTGAATACTTAGAACCAGTGCTAACCTATTACCATAGTGCAAATAATGAAGAAAAGAACAGGCCAGAAATAACAGAACAGCCTCACATGCCATATGCAAATATCCCCTAGATCCAGCACAAGCCAAATACCAAAGTTATATCAATGCCTGCATCATCCTCACATAATTCCCAAAGTGCAAACAAACCCTAGTGTGACCGGCTCCCTGAAATAACACAAAGCCAGAGTGTCACCCATGCCCCTCTTGCCCCGAAACCGGGCAATGAAAACGCTGACAAAAACGGAGTCAATATGCGCGCTGAACAAAGTAGAATCAAGCAATCAACCTACTGGATTAACACCTTTTTTTAGTTCTGAACTCGAAGCTCCCAGGATAGAAGGGAGAAGGAAAGGCATTAGTCTTGTTGAAGAAGGTAATTCTTTATTTCCTGGTGATCCATACCTAGTGGGGCCAGGAAATAGTTCAACCAGTCTCTTCTCCAAATGTGGGATTCTGATTGAATCACAAGACCAAGTGCACTTAATATTAACAGATAGGGACGAGGTAGAATCATTGGTTTCATTAACTTTCGACGATAAGTTCATGATAAATGAACCAAGTACTGCCAGTGCAAGTCTGCCTGAAACCACTAAGCCTGGGCTTGTATCACCGTACTTCTTCGAGGTTCAAGACAGTGAATATATTAACTGTCCACCTACGCCCGGAAATACCTTAAGTATACCGAGTGTAGGGGATCCTTTAGTGTCATCCTCCAGGTTCAGCGTGAATAGTGATCAAGTGCGTTGTGCCAAGACGAGAGAGAGGAGAAGTAGAGCAGAACGTATACTGGAGTTGTTTGGGCCCGAACCTAGCTGGGAAGTGTGAAAATCCCAGGTGCCTGTAGTCAAGAACCAAGACAACCGTGCCTCTACCAATGTGCTCCAAACTCGCTCTCCCAGTGTTCTACTTTCTACGAAATCTTTTAAGTGTTTTTCTTGTTCGTAATGGTAACGATGATTACAGTGAGGGTTTAGACTGAGGTATGTCAAGGTTCGCAATGTTAACATACACTAAAAAGATTTTCCATTCTTCCCTTTTATATTTTATTATCCGTTGCTTTGTTTCGGGAGAACAATACACACTTCTATCGTGTGGAAAATATTTATTTACTTCCTCGAATTCAGGCTCCTGTATTCTTCAACGTGGAAATATATATATGTTTATCCGGTTATAAAGACATACACCCACTCGTAAAACTTGAACATTTAGTCAGACCTGAGTTTATGCGCTACTTATCATCCGGATACAGATCCAATAGTGAAAGATCAGTCGCAGAGTAATTGCTTCCTCAGTCACGTTTAGTTGACTATTATTATTATTATGCTTTTATGAAGTTATATTTCATATTTATTACTCTCTGAATTATTACAGTTGTATTACTTATTCAAGTTAAATTAACTTATTGTTCGTTTTGAAATCTAATATTGTGCTATTGTCCTTACTTATCAGTGCTACGCTTCCAACATCGCAGTAACTATTATTTACCTACATTCAAGTCATGTTTGAGAGCTTCGTATATTTATTTCAGGACTTTATTTATTGTGATTTGAGACTTATCCTCTGTGTGTTACTATTCATATGTTCATTTGTAACACCGTTATTCTTTATATATGAATTATATGTTTACTTTTCCAGAGACATATTGAGATTGTACCCTAGCTATTAAGGAATATAACTTGTATATCCTTTACTTATTTGTGTTTATTGCCTATTACTAGTGTTGGTTAATAGAGCTAAGGCTAATCCCTACCCAGTAGAGAGGGACCCAAGTTGATGATTAGCGTTGATTCCTAAGGTGGAAATCGCAATCAGATTATCTTACGTTTTCTTGAAAACGTAAGATAACAAATATATATACCGGAAATAATAAAAAAAAAAAACATAAATAATACATCATCAAAGTCATAGGATGAAGGAAAGGTTGATTGAGGGATAGTGACTGTACTGACCGGTAACCAGGAAGCGGTGTGGTCCCGTGAGCCCCGCAGCCGCCACTTCCACGGGGGCGTAGTTGTACTTGTGGTCACCAACCAGTGAATCCACGTTGGATATGGGCCGCCACTCTGCCTCCTTAAACACGCCTGCAAACATACAATACAGAAGGGGTTAAGGGAGCCCACCTCTCTTTTTTCTCTTTCTCTCCCTCTCTCTTTGGCTTGTATGTATTCGACCCCATTCAGTCTACTGTTGTAAGACGTTTACCCCCATCCAGGTGTCAATATTATCCTGGCGAGCGGTAGCGAGCCAGCATATATATTTGTTTTGTTTTGACAGCAAGCTAAATTTGTAAAAAAAATTATATAAAAATTTCTCCGAAGCCGGATTTCTCCATACAATGCTGGCTCGCTAATGCTCGCCAGGAAGAAATCGATACCAGGATGGGGATAAACTTCTTAAAACAGTTGGCTGAATGGGGCCGAATGGATACAAGACAGGGTAGTGGAGCAGATTCATTTACAAATTTAGTCAAATCGTTAAGTTGTGGCAGAAATTGTGAAATTTGTCATAGAGTTTCCTTTGGTCATGCCCAAACATAATCAGGCTGGGGACACGCTGGGACGTCCCTCTGGCAGCTATTTTGGAGATAATTCAATATGGCCGTCATGTTACCCCGGCCGACTCACAAAATTCCATGTCTCAAATTTTCAAATTATTCAAATGTAAGCATTTATTTAGCCATTAAGGAATACAGACACAAAATATGTACATTTTATTAAAAAGAATAAAATAGTCCTGGCTGAGCCTTTTGAGAGTGACCTCTCCTTAACCCATCGGATCCGGGGGGGGGCCTCATATGATCCCGATCGCTGTGTCCGGGGATATTTTCGTACAGTCAAGTTTCATAATTCAGTAGTTACTGATTGAGACCACCTAGAGCAGTAAATTGTTTTGCAAATTGTAGAACTGTTTATTGTCTGTAGACTGCCGTTGAGATGACATCGCTACGACGCGTGGTTGCCGAGTTATGATGATTTTAGCGGCGATTCTCAGCCGCGCATTTTGCCTCATATGAGGCCTCCCGGATTCCTGCCAATATTTGTGTTTGCCTCATATGAGGCCTCCCGGATTCCTGCCAATATTTTTGTTTGCCTCATATGAGGCCTCCCGGATTCCTGCCAATATTTGTGTTTGCCTCATATGAGGCCTCCCGGATTCCGAGGGTTAAAAGGCACCTAATATAGTTATTACAAATATGTTGCACATTTACAGGTGAAGCTGTGTCATAAAAAATCACTTTAGATATACACAAACATTTTGGCCAAACAATAAAGCATCGTATTTAATTTACTTCCCGAACATCCCTTTAAGGGGAGATTTCCACTTGAGAGATATTTTGCTTGACTCCTTCTCCCTCATATTTAGCCCCAATGCTTTTAAGATTTGGAGATAAGTTAGACGATCTTAAGAACTTTCGCCCAATTTCTGTCAATTTTAAGACCTTTCGTGCCATTTAGGCGTCGATTTTATCCTGGCGAGCGATAGCGAGCCTGTAATTTAAGAGTAACCGGCCTTCGGCCGGGACATTTTTCTACCGAAAAATGTACAAATTTATCTTGAAAGGGGGTCAAGGGGGTGACATTTTAAGATTGCTGGAGGAGTAGGAAACAAACTAAAAACCTCCCCTTACAGACATAAAGCAGCACGTAAACACCCACACACACACTGACAGTAATAGGAACATTACAAAGTTGTTTTTTGTAATCAATTTCTGTCCTCGCCATTTCTGTAACGTAGTAATTATGTACCGGTAACTCTTTGTTGATATTTTAATAATAAGTATTTTTTCAGAGCCAACTTGAATGCTTAAATTGTTTGTTGAATTTGAATGTGAAGTGGTAGTTTATTCCACACTTTTACTCTTTGGAACTTTATGGAGGACTGACTTTGTGTTGTTCTCAGAAATGGCAATTTCAGGTTATTGTTGTTCCGAAAAATATAGTTAGATTTATTTACATATGTAAAATTAGGTAAATCAATATTGATGAGCTGGTTTAAAGATTTAAAGACAAATGCTCCTATAACATAATTAGAGATATCTGCTAATTTTAAGAGCCCGAAGCTTCTGAAGGAATCATTTGTATGATCTGTTTTCCTGAGTGACGCTATTGTTCGAATAACTCGTTTTTGAGCTTTGACTAAAGGACTAAGATGGGAGACAGCAGAACCTGTCCACACATATGACAATATATTGTCACAGGAGCGTGTAATTCCTCCTGTGAGGTTATGACAAAACTATTGTTTTCCAGACGGACCGGTACATTCCCATACATTGTGTCTGTAACCAACCTATGTATTTATACCTGATGTATATCTGGATATTTCTAGTGAGATTAGGAGGGACGTCTTTTCTACCTCCTTTATCTTTCATCGGATCTCCTTGATATTTTAATACTAACCTACTTCATTTATTTGCGGCACTTATTGTTCTATGACCCTATTTGCTAGTACTACTAGAAATAGAGTATATGGTATCTTAGAGACACTCCAATACCCTTGTCAATCGAAGTGCGCGGGAGTCAATACCGATGACTAAGGGCTCTGTCACACTATGCCGATTTAAGTGCCGACGCTCCTCGACTTAAGGGTCGGGAGCAGGTCTTTGCCTACATCGCCGCGCGACGTGGGTGGACGCTTACTCAAGAGAGCCGTCGGGAGAGGTCGTCAGGGGCCTCAGGAAAAGTTCGACATACACAACTCTCATGAGTTGAGTCGGCGGCTAGTAAATTGACGGCACGGGAACGGTAGGCTGGCGGCGTCGGGCGTTGTCCGGTATGCGTCATACGTTACAAGGGCGCCAGCCTGTCTGCGTCAGACGCCGCTTATAAGGTAGGTTGCCTTCAGGCAGCGACCCGGTAACGCCCAGGCGCCGTCATAGAGGGAGGGCATACCGTGAGTCCGCGACCTGGCAACGTCGCACGGGACATCGTTGATAGATGGTTTTGGGGGTGTTTTTGTTTTAACCTTGATGGAGGTCTAGCGAGGAAACTAAACAATAAATTAATATATAAATAAATAGACCCCAAAAATCACCACTGTCCCCTTAATCCGATCCCATCAACGAGTGACTATCTATAAACCCTTTCAATAGCGGTGGCGTCTGTTTTTAAATAGTTCTTCTATACTTAGACGATTTTATGCAGCTTAAGAACGGTCTGTGGGAGTTAAGAGAGATAAATGAGAGGAATGGAGGTCTTGTGATTGCTACAGGCCCTTTGTAAGCATAATACAATAACCTAGTAGTTGCCAGACTATAACGAGAAAGACGTCACCGGTACTGAAAGGGTTAACTATAGATGGCCTTGTTTTACCAATTACTCAAAAAATATATCACTTAATTAAGGGGAGATGGGCGCATTTGTTTGCTCATTTATGGATCTTTTTATTATGTTTTTAGTTTCCTCCCTAGATCTCAAGCTTAACTCCCCCACCCCCCACACACACACAAACGTCGCCTCCGACGGACCGGTTTGCCTCGGTCGGGATCAAGTGTGACGGAGTAGGGGTCCAGTGTGACAGGGTGGCTGTCCATCGCCGCCGTAGCATCTATCGGCGCCGCTCGTCAGCAGCGTACTACGGCGCATGACGCCGCCCCAGCGGCGTCATTTATCTTCCTTAGGTCTTGCATGGTTGCCTCTCGACCCCTTCCAGTTGCCGTTAGTCGGCATGCCCGTCCATACTGCCCGCCGTGGGCGTCCCGCCCCTCTATCACCCACGATACTCGGCAGTAATCTCCCCCTTGTATCGCCACTCCTTAAGTCGTGGTGCGTCGGCACTTAAATCGGCATAGTGTGACAGAGGCCTAAGTAGTTCGGTAATTTGACTGGTTATAAGGTATATCCCTAGAATTCATCGATATTACGGAGTAATATCTTGCTTTCTGATATCATTGGGGACAGATTAAGGGCCGTACATGGGTATAGTGCTTGTGGGTAGTGAATAAGGTGATGTATAAAGTGGATTCATTTGGTGTAGAGGAACTCCCCTACCTGATAATGGATTAGCCCATTTTCTTGCTGTAAGGCCTGGCTTGAACAGTGCTGGACTATATTCTTGGCTGTGATAGTGATAATTGCTCCCATCTTGTGTCCCTGGATTTACACCATGTACCATCATACCAGGATATTTTACTGCCACGGATATATAGGAGAGCTGTCACCGGCCTGGGAGTATAGTCACCCTATAGCTGAGTGTTTTTTTCGTACCCCCTTTATTAATTAACCCTTTCAGGTGCAGCCATATGTCTTCTTCCTTGCGTACTTGCTTTCATTACTTGCGTAATCATTTTAATAATTAATACTATCAATGGTTAGTAACCTAATGCATATTGTTTTTTCAGTTTCATAATTAACTGCTTAATCTAAAGTTTAACTTAGTGAGTCAGTTATTAAGTAATTAACACCTGGTCACCCAGCTAGTATTTGTGCCGTATTTTTCGTGTGCCCGCTATTATTTCAGTATCCGTTTATGAACCTCCGGGTACGTGCCGACACTGTCATTGTTCACCATCTTTGTTGATTCCGTAGCCTAACTAGACGATTGTTGCAAGGGTCCGCCCGTATTAGACCAACTATTGTAAACCAGTGAAGGGGGTTGTGATTGTGAGAATTCAATTAGGAAATCCTTTTTTTTCGTATCGGGATATACATGTAGACTTTGCCTGGTTGCGGTGTTCTACTTGTATATGCCTATACCGTCATTTTCTTCTTGTGATCCTTTTGTTGGTCCAGTGGCCGAGGGAGTCCTCGATCAGTGTGATCCAACCCTAGTTTTTGTGTCCACATTTCAATCAACCGGAACTGTGTTGCAACAATTCTCTACTTTGGACTGGTGCTTTTGATCACGGCAGGGTGACATACTGTAATAGAGGATGGGTGGTTGCCTCTTATAGAGGTAACCGTTACAGGGTGGTATTTCATAGTACAGTCACTGCACCTTTCTTGATCATAGCACGGCACTGTTGATAATATAGTAGGTAGGAGTCTCTGACCAGAGTGATTGTTCTGGGGGGATATGATCTGAATTTATCCTCGTTGGGATGGAGTAGTATCTCTGTCCAGTTGGCCGGACGAGTAAAAGACAGCAGCCTAAAGTATATCGGGAATCCTACCCCACTTGCTGTGGTTCCAGAGAGCCTGGACCCAGTAGTGCTACGTGTAGTAGTGTCTGTTCACGATCGGGGATACTGAGGGTTATAGAGAGGGTATTGCGTTACCGTTAGGCATGCCCGGGTCCTTCTCTTACAGTACCCTCGATTTGTGACAATATTAAAAAATTGTATATCAGAGAGTAATATATAAGAAGTAAATTTTTTATAGTGAGTATATTTCTGATGTGATATATTATGCCGCACTGTTTGTTTATTTTGCTAGCAATTGACTGTATGTGACTCTTCCAGCACAACTTACGGTATATGATAACACCCAAAAATGTAGTTTGTGACTCCTGTTTAATTATATTGTTACCAATTCTGAGAAGTGGGATAGTTGTTGGCTCATACTCCCTCCTTGGAAAAATTATATAATGGGATTTTGTTTTTAAATTTAGTGTTAATTTAATTGATTGGATCCATCTGTTCACTAAAATTAACTCTTGATTTATTTTTTCCATAAGGGTATTTAAATTTCGATGACTAGCATAGATATTGCTATCGTCTTCATATACAATATATTTAAGATATGAGCTAGAGTAGACTATGTCGTTGATATAAAGTAGAAATAAAACCGGTCCCAACATTGAACCCTGAGGCACACCGTATGTTACACTTGAGGAGGGAGATTTAGAGTTATTAAATAGAACATACTGTTTTCTATTTGTCAGGTAAGATTTAAACCACTTCAAAGATATGCCTCTTATACTGTAATGTTCAAGTTTTGAAAATAAAATCGAATTATCTACAGTGTCAAAAGCTTTGGATAAATCAAGGAAAATGCCAATAGTAAACATTTGTTTATCCATAGAGCCCAAAATCGCGTCTGTGAACGAAAGAAGAGCTGTCTCCGGCGACCGACCTCTGCGAAAACCATATTGTGTATCACTGAGTATATTAATGGTATTACAATAAGTTTGTAGTCTATTGAATGTCGGTTTCTCTATTATTTTGCTTACCACCGGTAACACAGGTATAGGTCGAAAATTACTAGCCAAATTTGATTCACCACCCTTAAAGATAGGAATAACCTTGGCAATTTTTAGCTTGTCTGGAAAAACACCGGATGTATAGGAAGAGTTACATAAATAAATTAAAACAGGGGTAACAATTGGTGCAACTTTCTTTATGATGCTAATGGGGACGTCATCACAACCGGGAGCTGAGTTCTTAGATTGCATAATTATATAACAAAAATCACGTTCTGTTACAGGAGAGAATACAAATTAATTTGGCTGCCTATCAGGTAAATATTCATGAAAATTGTTAGATGTGTCATGAAAATGTTCAGCAAGATTTGTCCCTACATTTGTAAACAAAATATTAAAACCTACAGCTATATTAACTCCTTCAGACATATTATGTTCCAGTAAGTCTACGGAGGCGGGAGCCTGGTATCCTTGCCACCGCCTCGCACTACACTCACAACAACACTGCGGCCGTTAGAATTATCGGAGGTGGCTGAGGTTGCCACCAACGGTTTTATCGTAAGCTAACTTATCGGACTTACTGAGCTCCATATGACGCTAGAGCGTCATATAACTTATTAGCGAGCCATGAAGATAAGTCCATATGACGCACTAGCATCATATGAGTTTTTGGCGCACTCGGCCATATGACGCGGTAGCGTCATATATGTCTGAAGGAGTTAAAAGAATCCTCTACACAATTCCCTTCTATTCGTAATGATGTACATTTGGGTGCACATTTAATATTTCTGTTCATAACTGAATTAATTATGTTCCAGGTCTATTAGCTATTACCAGAATTTGTTTCTAGTTTTGTTTATTATAATTTGACCTTGCAGATCTTATCAATTGAGTGGTTCTGTTCCTTATTCTACGGAAATCCTCGCTATACTTGACTGGGTGTTTAGCAAACTTCCTCTGAAGTTTGTTCTTTTCATTTATTAGCTTCTTTATGTCATCATTTAGATATGGCTTTGTAGAATACTTGTTTTTTCTCAATTTGTCTTTCATTTGAAAATGACTACTAAAATAATGGTTAAATATAGGAGAGAAAGGATAGAGTACAGTAGAGAGAATAAATATGAGACAACTAACTGGAAAATGTAATGCAACAAAGAGACTATAAAGGGCATGGATGCTATGATAGATCTAGGAAGTACTGTAGACGAAGTATGGAAAGGTACAAGAGACTCCATGATTTAAACAGGTGAGAAAATATGTGGCAAGAACAAATATAAAATGTGGAAAAAGAAAGGAAACACATGGTTTAGTAAAGAGATAGAAGAAATAGTGAAACAGAAGGAGTTGCGAAAGAGTATGCTGCAAATGAATATACTTAGAACACCTAGAGATGCAAGTAAACAAGAATATAAGAACTTGAAACAAAGAGTAAAGAGGACGATACAAGATGCTAAAAGGAAGGCAGATGAGGAATATGGGACGAACATTAGGCTAGTTAACAGTTTCTGAATGACAAGAAAGCATACTACGGAGCTGTGAAAGAAGCCAGAGGGAAGAAGACCGAGAGTGTCTCAGGTGGTAGAATGAGGGACATGAATGGGAAGGCGGTGGAGGGTGATGGTGTGGTGGATGTGTGGAAAGATAATTTTAGTAGTTTAGCTGTAAAGAGTAAGAGGAAGGAAAAACATTCATCCATAGGAATGGAGAGATATAGAATAAACAGGGTAGATTAAAGACAGATAAGCAGAGAAGAAGTAAAATAAGCAATCAATACACTTAAAATGGGTAAAACTGTTGGAATAGATAACATCCCAGGTGAAATACTGAGATATGGGAGAGAAGAAGCTGTAGACATTACATAGGTTATGTAAATTAGCATGGGAAAAGGAATGTGTACCAGAGGACTGGAGGAAAGCAGTGATAATAACCTTGTACAAAGGCAAGAGTAGTAAAGAGTGTAAGACTTATAGGGGAATTAGGTTGCTTAGCATACCTGGAAAGGTATCAGCAAGAGTAGTAACAGAGAGACTGCAGAAGATAATGGATGACAAAATAGACGAGGAGCAGGGAGGTTTCAGAAAGGGTAGAAGCTGCGTTGACCAGATAGCCTCAATGAGTTTGTTGGTAGAGAAGTATTTGGTCAAGAAAAGAAAACTCTATGCAGCTTTCATGGATTTTGAAAAAGCCTACAACAAAGTAGATTGGGAGTGTCTGTGGGATGTGTTAACAGTATATGGTGTGGGAGGAAAGTTGCTAATGGCAGTAAAATCTGTCCATATGAATACAATGGCAAATGTGAAGATGGGAGATAAGTTAAGTGAGAGTTTTGAGGTCAATGTAGGAGTAAGACAGGGATGTGTCATGTTACCTTGGTGGTTCAATATATACATGGATGGAGTGATTAGAGAATGTACTATAGGCGGGATCAATTGGTAGATGAGCTAGGCTGGAATCAGAGGGAAGAGAGTGGAAGATTTTAACATGCCTATATGCGGACGATGCAGTCCTGTTAACATGCCTATATGCTGACAATGCAGTCCTGTTAGCAGAAAATGTGGAAGAACTTCAGAGAGTGGTCACAGACTTTGACAGGGTATGCGAAGAGAAAAAGTTAAAGGTAAATGTAGGGAAATGTAAGGTAATGGTGTTTGAGAAAAGAATGAATTAAACCATAGATTTTAAGGCAAAATATAGAATTGAGAAAGAATATTAGAAAAGTTGCTAAATAATAATGCGAAAGGAAGTACTGGAAGAGGTTGAAAGTGTCAAATACTTGGGAGCTGTACTATGCAAATATGATACAATGGAGAGCGAGATCAAAAGAGAGAAATATGCAAGGGAGAAAGGTAATTGGAGAACATAATAGTATGCTGAAAAGAAGAATGGTTACCCAAGAAGTGACAAAGTCACTGAGAAACAGTGTGCTGCTCTCATCACTCTCGTATGGAAGTGAGACATGGACAGCAAGTGACGAAGACCTCTCCAAAGTGAGATCTGTGGAGATGTGATTTTTCAGATTGGCAGCTGGCGTGAATAGGCCAGATGGGCCAAGTATTAGGGAGGTGTATGAGTCCTTTGGAATGGAAGAGCAAGCTTTGGGCATTGATTGTGATGTGGTTGAGTGGATAACACAAAGTACTTCGAGGTGGTATGGTCATGTTCAGATAATGGATGAAGGCAGAATGCCAAGAAGGATATATAGGAATCGTGTGAGTGGAACAGCTGGTAGTGGAAGACCACCTATGGTATAGGAAAAGAAAGTGGAAACATATATTGAGGAAAAACTTCCACGTAGTGGAAGGGGCATTGTGGCAAAGGCAAAGGAAACATTTCTTGACAAAGTAGCCTGGAGATGTTTCTGTCATTCCCATGGGGAAACAAGGCGTCGGAGATAATGATGATGATGATGATGATGACCTATAGAGGACATGACATTTTTGAAGATCATTGTCGGTCTGCCTGGTATTATTTTTCAAGAGGAGATTAGAGGTCTTCTAACACCAAAATCAACCTTATTATTTACTATCAGAACAAGAAGACCTCTAATCTCCTAAGAGTGTTGGTGAAGTTGACATAGATTGAGAGGTAGTGTTTAAAACAGTCTATTGCTTGAGTTTTCTGGTCACCGGTAAAAAGTTGTCTTGAATGTTCTAATAAGAAATGTTCAACACATACAAATACAATATCCCATGTAAGGAAATGGACAACGTAATTTTCCTAAAGACCTCTTTGGATATTTCAATCGTATCTGATCCAATATTGGTGGATGCATTATAGTGCTTATATAGGCTGTAAAAAGTGTGCATTACCCCATCACGTTACCCACTTTATCCTAGTCCACTATTTACCATACTATTATTGAAATGACGAATATCTGGCGTTATTTCAGGCTTGCTTCAACTGTACATATTTAGACATTATGTGTTTCTTTTTCTTCTGACGTTTTTTTGAAAAATCTTATTACCCCTCTTGCTAATACAGCTTTCCAAAAATTAGGTGTTGTTGTTGTTGTTCCTGTTCCCCAATCTGTCTGGTCGAACAGCCCCAAGGTCCCGGGAAAGGCCAAGGCCGTAAACGAGCTCCCCCACAAAACCCTCCATGCTTACCACTAATAAAGCCCAGGTGACCGAAGCCACTCCAAGGGGGGGAGCTGAGGAGGGTGCGGAAAAGCCCGGGAAACCAAAGCCCCACCTAAGGCCCTATGCCCCTTAGCAATTATGAAAGGAAAGTTGAGGGGCAAAGGAAAAATGTGACGCTTTGGCTCCCAATCTGCCAACCTCTAAGTTGGTAGTAGGGAGGTCAATCCACGGAAAAGACACCGTCACTTAAGATCTAGAAAATATATAAATAAAAGGAACAGTCAGAGTAAGATATGGGTATGGCAGAGATCGCTCAGCTCTCACTCTGAGAGACCAGCCCATCACTACATGACTTGAATCCAATCCTCTCAGCATCAGCTAGGAAAGGCCCTAGAAAGCCGCCTTTGGCGGGGGGGGATAGCTCCCCTATTTCAACTCCTTTCTGGGTTGGGCACAACCGTTGTGTACATTTTTCATCCCCGCACAACTTCTTGCTCTGTACAGGAGCGATGTGCGCCTATTTATCTTGTGTTGTTCGCATGTGTGGGGAGGTCCCACCCATACCACATTTCTCTAAGGGTAGAGTGAAAACAATTTCACCTCATCAACTCTCCTCCTCTTACTAAATCCCTACTATCTCTCTCTACATGCCGCGATGTTGCATCTCTCTCACTGTTTTACCGCTATTACAATAATCTGTGTTCTTGAGAGATTTCTCAATGTATACCTCCTCCCTTACGGAGAATGGGAGGCACCCGCCTTTCAACAAATTATCTTACCTATTCTATCCAACTCTCTAAACCAAAAGTTAACCAATTTTCTCAAGTCTTTTTTCTACTTAACAAACAAACTCTGAAATTCTTTCCCTCAATCTGTAACCCACATCATATGACTTAAACTGCTTCAAGCTTCGTATGTCCAGACATTTTAAATCTAACGACCCTTGAATTTGGCTCTTTATCACTCTTTCAACTTAATGGAGACATACATTACAGGCAGTTTTGTCTCCTTCATACATATAGCAAAATTAGAACCTGTGATAGGAATAGACTTCTGTTCTGTGTGAGAGAAGGAATTTAGTGTGTATTAACCAAGGAAACAAGAGGCGTTGGAGGCTTCTACAATATTGAAGTACAATTATTTTATAGTCGCATTGGCATAATCATCAAACATAACCCATAAAGTATAACTATAGTTTCATCAAGATAACAAAGGGATAGAGTGTGTACTGTGATTAATCATATTATGCTAGTAGGGATCCCAAAATAGGGAACAGCAATACTCATAGTAAACTCTCTTCTACAATTATATATGTTTCCCAGGGGTCACGGCCAAGGGGGAAGAAGGAGTTTAAGTCTGCACAGGTGTACAGAGATGGCCAATTATCTTGTCATAGTCTAGGGTCTGCTTCTTCTTCTTCTTTGTTGTCTTTTTCTGGTGGTTCTCGACTCGCAGGCACTGGTTGTGGTATGTTGGTGCTCTGGATATACAAGGCACTTTACCAGTAACTGGAAGCTCATTAGGTGTACTAAACAAGAGTGTGGGTAGAGAAACAGGCATACTAGCAACTCTTGCACGAGGGGTACTAAGTGTTTTATCATTAAGTATACTAACTGGTTTGACCCAACTTGGGTGAGCTGAAAACACTAATTATTCCAGCAGGACTTGTATCTATGTTTTATGCCTCTCGCTGTTCTGGGGTGTGCGGGCAAGACGATCTTTGGTGCCCATAGTTTCCTTTGGTGTTTTAGACCCTTTTTGCTCTGAGGTGGCAGAATGTGGTGAAATCCATATCAAATTGTAATTTATCTGAGTCTGAAGCGCAGCTGCTGTAGTCCCAGGGGACAGGGGTGAGGCAAGAAGCGGAGCTTTGGATTTTTTGTTGTTGGGTGATAGAAAATATATGGTGGCTAGGTGTAAATGGTTTTGATTCTCTCTGTGGTTTGCTAGTAAGAGAAAGCGTCTTTGGCTGGGGGTCTTGCCCGTCTCCCTTTTTCACCATGTAGATTGATGCCACTTGTCTTGGGGAAGCTATGCAGGTAGAATTTGGTATCACATATATAGTATATCCAGAATTATCCTAGTAAAACATTCAATCTGAACTTCCTTGTTTCATGAACTCTATTTTGCTCATATAATCTGTGTTCTGTATTGGTAATACATAGACTACCTGACCTAAGAAAGGAGAGATATTAGATTCTGCAAATAGTTAAAAGCGCAACTCAGAAAATACCTGGTAAATCTGGGAGCATCATTTTTGTAAAGACTTCTCCCAAGATTTTGGCCATGTTAGATCGGACGACAGCGGACACATTGTAGTGCCTCCATAGGGCGTACAGCGTGGCATACTCCCCCATCACGTTACCCAGGCGACCCATAGGAACAGTGGTGAGCACGGGTAACGGTAACCCACGCCATTGTTCCTTGTAGCGCACCCAACTGATCGGCGGGATCATAGTCGAGGGTAAAACAGGTATCTGTCCAAGGAAAATGGATTTATCAGTATTGGAGGGACCGAACACTATTATCCTTATCTATATCTATATCGATCACAGTCGGGGGTAAAACAGGTATCTGTCCAAGGAAAATGGATTTATCAGTATTGGAGGGACTGAACACTATTATCCTTATCTATATCTACACTCTATTAAGGGGGGTTGGGTCGTTTTTCTGGCCCCCCTTCTCCCTCATGTTTAGCCCTATGAGATTTTAAGACGTTTGCCCCATTAGTTTGTCGTTTATAAGACCTGACGTCCCATTTGTTTATAGATATCAAGACCTTTTGTCCCTTTTAGGTGTCTATTTTTTCCTGGCGATCGGAAGGGAGACTTGTAATTTTAAGAGGAAGCCGCCTTCGGCCGTGACATATTTATATAGAAAAATGTAAAACAAACTTCTTGAAGGGGGGTCTATGGGGTGTTTTTAAGCTTGATGGAGGTCTAGGAAGGAAACTAAAATATATTAAAGAAAGATTAATATACAAGCAAATAATATGCACCCACTCCCCCTTAACTGAACCATAAATATTGATCTATAATCTCATATAACTCAACAAGAGTTAAACTATTGAAGCTAATATTTCTACCATTCACTAACCCACTCGGTACCGTCGACATCCGTTCCATTATATTCTGGCAACTATTAGGCAAATTTGTTTAGCTTAGGCTTTTTATTTATTTTAAATATTTCAACTACTCCCTCACGGGCATACGCTGAGAGCCTCTACATTCAAGTGTACATTCAACGGTAAAGCCCGTGAGGTCTCGTTCTAGTCTAGGGAGTGAGACATGTGAAGCGTTTTGAGCTGTAACCAGCCCACCCACGGCTTGAAGCAGCCCCATCTCTGAAGCTGCTTTGCCTTACGCGCTTCACTGTCTCACCCCCTAGACTCGGACATTCACTCTCTGAACGCCACCTATTGAGCAATTAACTCACTAGGCATTACCCCATGTAGCCTATTTTGAATATGGGAATATTCATACAGTGCTTATTAAGTAACACCCCGTTCTTAACATTAATCATCAATTACAAACCCCAATGCACTTGAATAAACTAATGAAAGCATATGGTCCTCCCGGGATTCGAACTCGGAACACCACACCCAGAATCAGGGAACAATGAAGATATTGTTGTTGGCATTTCGGTGGGCTTTGTGGTAATGCATTGATACTAGGTACAGCACAAATTACTTCGCAATAATATCTTCCCATTGATGCATCGGGATTCGAACCCGGGACTATTGGATTACCAGTCCAGTGGCATGGCCACTCCACCACACCTCCCCTGTACTGACCAATAGTCTACACACTATCCCAATGAATCCTTATAGCTACCGTATATCACACCCAAGCTGGTCTAAATTTAGCTGAAATCAAATGAAAAAGACGTCGCCCTTACAGAAGGGGTCAAGAGTCAGCCAGGGAATAGGTGTGGTGGCAACTTAGAGCTCACTTGTTCTTGTCTTTATGGAGATGCTAGATTATGTATTGTTTATTTTTACCTCTGAGCACCAGCGACGTGTGTTATATTATATTCTACCTGTCTTTAGACGATATTATGCAGCTTCGGAACGATCTGTGGTAGTTAAAAGGGTTGGTTGAGATAGTTTGAAGCCTTATTATTGCTAGAGGTTTTTCCTTAGCTGAATTTAATCGTGTAATAGTTGCCAGAATTTGATGAAAAGGACATCCTGGTACTGAATGGGTTAATAGACTATAGTACCTATCTATTCTTCCAGTTATCTATGTAACATTATGTAGCATATTTAAGGAGGAGGTAGTTGCATTTTCTGGATCCCCTTCCCCATCATGTTTAGCACATTAGTATTGAGATTTTAACACGTTCGTTTCATTAATTTAGCGGTTTTGAGACCTTTCGCCTCGACATGTTTTAGTCAATATCAAGACCTTTCCTAGCAAGCAATACCGAGCCTGTAATTTTTGGAAGGAACTTGCCTTTGGCCGGGACATTTTTCTACCACAAAATGTACAAATTTATCTTTAACTCATAGACTGCTAATAAATTGACCAAATAAATGATCAAGTTGAGGGAGAGAGAGAGAGAGGGGGGGGGGGGGGGGGGAGGGTATATAGGGGAGGAGGAATGGAGGATTTGGTATAGTGAGAAACTACTACTGTCCATGTATCATCCCATTTTTAGACATATCCAGGCACTGACAGAGTATTTGAAGGGTTATTTTTACACATGGTCAAATACCGTGCCTCCTTCGGTGAGGCCTATCACACTTCCTGGGTGAAAGGGGTCTTGGGGGTGTTTTTTTAAGGGGGGTCACCTGCATTTTTTCTCTTACTCTCCTTTTCTCTCTTTCTCTGGCTTTTATTCATTCGGCCCCATTCAGCCAACTGTTTTAAGACGTTTATCCCCATTCAGGTGTCGATATCTTTCTGGCGAGCGATAGCGAGCCAGCATTGTATAGAGAAATCCGGCTTTGCCGGAGAAATTTGTCTATCGAAAAATGTAAAAATTTAGCTTGCTCTCAAAATGAAAATATATATACTGTATATACTGGCTCGCTAGCGCTCACCAGGAAAACATTGACACCTGGATGGAGGTAAACGTCGTAAAACAGTTAGCTGAATGGGGCCGAATGGATAAAAGCCAAAGAGAAAGAAAGAGAAGGAGAAAAAAATCGAGGTGGGCTCCCTTAACGCTTGATGGAGGTCTAGCTAGGAAAGTCAAAAATAAATCACTTAATATATAGGTAGACCAAAAACAAGCAGTACCCCCTTAAACACATCATATATTATTGTATGGAGCACAACTTGTCCGAGGGGTGCTGGATTGGGACCATGTATACTTTCTATAATCCTTATTACTTCACCTGACGCTAAATTCAATCCCTTAGCAGCAGATTTATCAATAATTAACCCCTTCTGTTCCGGTGACATACTTTACTTTGGCTACAATTAGACGATATTATTCAGTTTGAAATGGACCTCCAACAATCAACGGACTTTGAACTATCCCCCTTAAGGGCAGGCAGACCGTTTGTTTGGTCTATTAATTAATTTATTCATATATCTTTTATAGTTTCCTCCCTAGACCTCCATCAAGCTTAGAAACCCCCCCCCCCCCCCGTCAAGATAAATGTGTAATTTTTTTGGAAGAAACATTTGCCGGCCGAAGGCCGGTTCCTCTTAAAATTGCAGTCTCGCTATCGCTCGCCAGGAAACAATCGAAACCTAAATGGCACGAAAGGTCTTAAAATTGACAACGAAATGGGGGGAAAGGTGTTAAAATCGCCAAACTAATGGGCCGAGCGTGTTATAATTTCAAAACTAGTGGGGCTAAACATTAGGGAGAAGGGGGTCCAGACAAACAGTCTGCCTCCCCTTAACCCTTTTCACTACTACAAACCCTTCTTAAACTGCACAAAATCGCTTAGCTATATCTAGAATAACATTTGAAAAATAAGTCGCCGGTACAGAAGGGGTTTGCCCCTTCTGTACCGGCAACGTCTTTTCCATTATATTCTGGCAAGTAGTAGACGATTTTATTAAGCTTAGGAAGGACGTCTACCATTAAAATGTTACAAACCATCTCAATTAATCCTTTTAGCTACCATATATATTTCGTAAGCTATCATATATATTTTGTAAGCTTTATATAATCGTGTAAATGTTGCTGAATCAAATAAGAAAGACGTGATCGGTACTGAAGGGGTTAATATAATAAGAAGAACCTGCTACATCTTTGCCTCATAGTATTGTTTAGTAGTCAACCACATATTTCGCTATTTAATCATCGTACTAGCTGAATAATCAAGGTGGGGACATAACAAATTACCGTCCATTGTCTTCATCCCCTTATTTAGCGGCGAGCAACATAAGTCGAGTTAAATAAAGCTGGACTATGTGGCGGCGCTCGACATAGGTCGAGTGGCAATTTCAGCACGTAATGTGGCTGAGAGAGAGAGACAAGTGGTGGCAGGAGACTAGCGAGCGTATGACTGCTCCAGACCACCGCGGCGAACCTACTGACACAAATCTCAGCTCCCTCCTCCCTCTCTCACTCGCTACATACTCAATTATATACTGAAAGTACCGAATTACCTGCTTTTTGCACTCGCGTTGCACGGTTATTGCAAGAAAACTAGCCATCATACAAGGATCGTTATGGTGTCATTCGAAAGCTCTGTTTATGCCCTTTCAGGGATAGGTACTTGTTTTACGTTCTGGGTCTTATTTAGGCATGAAAATGATCACGTAAACAGCCCTATTTTGGCTAAAAACACCCCGCTGTGCGGTACACATAAATAAACCGCATAGGCCGCTCGTAAGGTGTTAAGGGGAGACGGACGAGGTTGGTTTTTTATTTGTTTCTATTAATTCATTTATTCTTTGATTTCTTAGTTTTTTCGTTAGACCTCAAGCAAGCTTAGAAAAACACACCCTAAACCCCCCTTCAAGATAAATTTGTACATTTTTCGGTAGCAAAATGTCCTGGCCGAAGGCCGGTTTCTCTTAATAGTTAAGGCTCGCTATCACTCGCCAGGAAATTATCGACACCTAAATGGCACGAATGGTTATAAAATTGAAAACGAAATGGGGCGAAAGGTGTTAAAATCGCCAAACCAATGGCCCGAACTACTTATAATTTTAAAACAAATGGGGCTTAACACGAGGGTGACAGGGGAGCAGAAAAACGACCCATCTCCCCTTAACCTCAACAGTCCATCAGCCTCACCTTAAGGGGAGGTATTGTTTTCTTCCTGGATCCCCTTCTCCTCCTTGTTTGGCTCCATTAGTTTTGAAATTTTAAGACGTTCCGTCCATTATTTTGGAGATAATAAGACTTTTCACCCCATTTCTTTGTCAATATTAAGACTTTTGTGCCATTAACGTTTTGATGTTATTACTGGAAAGCAATAGCGAGCCTGCAAATTTGGAAGACTCGGTATTCGGCCAGGACATATTTCTACCGAAAAATGCACAAGTGCATCTTTTAAGCTTGATGGAAAACTAGGGAGGAAACTAATACAAATTATATATATATATATATATATATATATATATATATATATATATATATATATATATATATATATATATACTGTATATATATATATATGTGTGTATATTTAAATTAATAGTAAGCCAAATACCTACACTTAATATAGATAGACGGGAAGCTATATATAGAGATACGGGCACTGACAGACACAGGTAAACATTGATAGATAGAAAAGCAGCCAACAAGTCAGGATATAGAGAGATATACAGTACATATTATTTGTATATAGTTAGACAGGTAAATATTGAGATAGACTGGTAACCAGGTAGACAACCATAGCGACAGACAGGTAGATAGATAAATAATTATATACATAGATAATTTAACTAAATACATAGATAAAAAGGTAAACAAATATACATAAAGATCGATAGATACACAAACAGGCATACATAATGAAGTACAGGTACATAGATAGATATCCATAGTTATAGGTAGATAGATAGACAGACAGAAAGATAAAAATACAGTTAGATAGATAGATATACATAGGTAACTTAACTAGATAGATGGCTATATCTACACACAGATAGACAAACAGGCAGAGAATACAAGCAGATTGATAATACAAGTACATAGATAGGGTTTAATAGATAGGTAGATAGGTGTGAATATCGCAACTAGCCTAAATAAGTAGATACTATACACATAACAGGAATAACCTTCTTAGACATAGATTGGCTGCTAGTAGTGTTGTAATCCCACCAATTAACACGCTGAAATATCAAAATAAAGGCAGTGTTAGACATTTGGCAAATTATACCATGAATCATCAACTTACGCTTATTTTTCTTTATAACATACAGTATGGTACGATGCCCAATGTAGACAGAATGGGTACTTATTATTGTATGTCGAATTACTTCTGTCGGCCTATAATATAATAGAATTTGGGGATAGTGGGGGGGGGGGGGGGAAGGGGCAAATACCAAAAACTTACATTTTTAAAGAACATTCCAAAACATGGTTGTATCTGTTATTGTTTTTGAGAGAGAATACATAAGACACGCGTCTCCTACTTATCACGAAATTAAAAGGAGACGCACCTGGACCTAAGGAGATGCAAAAGTGTCAACAACAAAATAATAATATATATACAGTATATATATATATATATATATATATAATAGTATTAAATTTGTGGGTAGTGGAAAGAAAGCATGGTACACATTTTGTAAGATAATAATGCTTAGGCAACAAAACTGACTGATAAAGGCCATAATTATTACTTATACAATTAACCATCTCATGTCTCTCTCAAAAAGTTTTTTAAGTTTCCATGGTCAGGCGACACACTTTCTTGGCAGCTGAGGTTTCCTCTTTGTTCCCGTTCACCCAGCCATGACTCAGTAGAGGGTTGCCAGATACCCCCACATATAGACTAGTCTACCATCAATTCCCTGTCCAAAAATGGACGTGATCACATCTTTAGTGTGGTTTTACCGAATTCGTAAAAGCTTAAGGATGGATTGCGTCCACCCATGTGTGAGGGCAAAAGTGCCTTAGGATGCAATCGCGTCCTCATGTGCGCGAGAAGTTTAAAGAGACAGAAAATATAATTAAACTTACTCATTTGTTCATTGTAGGCCATTAACATTAAGATTTTAGAGGATGTAGGGAAGTTATACATGGAATATTCATGTTAATACAGGTTCAAATCAAGCGCCACTCGCTCGGCCAGGCATATTTGGTGCTAATACGCCTGTTTTATACCTGCTTATCTCTATAATTAATAAACATTCAACAACCAACCAAGAATCATGATCATGTAACATCATTCAGCTTGAGAATGGTAAAAATCGTAGCTTTGTAGTTGCCATGTGAGGAACTCAAAATCAAAGAAAAGTGTTCTGGTCCTATAGAATGTGTGTGCGTGCGTCTGTGCATGTGTGCGGATCATTTGATCAATATTCTCTTTGTTTATATAAGGTAAGATAAGGTGAAGGTAATGAGGGATAAGCCTTTACAACGGCACCTCGTAGCTAGTTTCTACTTTTCCTATTGTTCTGAAGAGTATAGAGAGGGGAGAAGGGGTGTTGGAGAGAGAGGAAGCTGTTGGAGTGGCTTTGTTTTGTATGCTATTAGTCTGTATACGTCATCGAGGTTTCCCCCGATTGGTGTGTGTGCGTGTGTTAATGTCAATGTCGTGGCCAGGGGTGTGACGAGACACTCAGTCTCAGATGAGATTGGAAAGACCATCTCCAGAAATTACTCCCACTAGTGCAGTGGTTCTCAACCCGTTTCAGGCCGCGGACCATCAGCTCAATAAAACAAATATTGTGGACCATTTCATGTTTGAGTAATAATAAATAAAGCATAGCCAACAAACATCTGACTGCATGTGTTGATAGATTTGGATAAGTACCAATCATACTGGCCCGCCAAAAAATCCATTGAAGACCCCTGATACACACTTGAGCCGCTAAATAATTTTTCAGACCCAAGAATTCCTCCTGAAGATCCTCTGGAACACTATGAACATCTGTTGCGAATGCTTTCCTGATGAAAGATAACCCATCCCTTGCCATGTCCACCTCTGGAAAGTATCAATGAAATTCATCCTGCAGCTTTCGTAAATGCTTGAGAATTTGCATCTGAATGGCTTCCTTTTCCCCAAGCATGGCATTCACACATGGAAATTGAACCACATTTTTACATTCGACTCGTTCAATCCAGAGTTCTAATTTCTCAAGAAAAGCTTTGATTATGCCTTGGTGAGAGAACAGATTTGCACCTTTCCCTTGCAGCTGAAGATTCAGTTTGTTCAAGATTCCAAAAATATCAACAAGGTATACAAGTTCTAATTCTGACTGTGTTAGCATATTTTTAAAATCCTCTTTTCCTTGAGACTGGAGAAATATAATCAATTCTTCACTCAGTTCAATAATTCTGTTGGCTACGTTCCCTGCTGACAACCACCATACAGAAATGTAGAACAGCAACACCTCAAAATCGGAACCAATGTCCTGGCATTATTTTCTGAACAGTCTGGTGTTCACTGCTGACGATTTGATGTAATTAACCACCTTCATAACCACCTTCGTATTTGAAATACGTGTTCAGGTGATCAGGCAGTGTTTTTTATATCAATGCCTCGATCTACAGCTACAACCTGAAGATTGCCAATATATTTCTTAAATAGGAATAATACAATAAAATTAATGGTCAACAATTCATTTTGATAAATAAAAATTGTATTGCATTTTTAATAAATTAAATAATATATGCACCAATTTCCAGTTTATTAACAAATTATGGGTTTGAGTCCCGGAGGGAAGAATGAAAACCTAATATAATACACTGCAATTTCTCTGAACCAGGACCTTTCTAGAATTAATGAATGGGGACAAGAGAATCAAGTTTCCTTTAATGCACAGAAAACCAAGTACATTCAATTTTCTAACCGACAGAATCTCACTGACTCCCATATATTTTTTAATGATGTAAATATTCCCACTTCCCCTAGTATTGACATTCTCGGTGTAACATTAACTACTAACTTGAGCTGGACACATTATATTAGAAGCATTGCTAAGAATGCCTCTAAAAAACTGGGACTCCTGTACAGAGTTCGAGAATTCTTCACTGACGAGCAGTTGGCCGTAATATATAAAAGTCATGTGCGCTCTCAGATGGATTACTGTTCACCTCTGTGGGGTGGAAGTGGAGTAGTTGCATTGAGGCAGTTGGACAAAATTCAAAATAAAGCTATTAGATTAATCAATAACCCTGCAATCACACAGGACCTTCCTACATTAGCCATACGAAGAAACGTTGCATCCCTTGCATTATTCTACAGATATTTTCACAGCAATTGTTCCGAGGAACTTGCTTTAATTGTGCCGCCTCTCCACATCTTTCCCCGTAGAACTAGGGCAGCTGAGAGCGCCCATGAATTTACACTTTCTCCTCCACAATGCAGAACTTCTGCTTATCAGAATTCATTTATCCCCAGAGCTACTACTCTTTGGAATTCACTTCCCTCGAATTGCTTTCCACAAACTTGCAATCAACAAATGTTTAAATCCAGTTGTTACAAACATTTTATGAATGGAGGATGCCTTTAGGCACATGGACCTTTTTGTTTTATCTGTGTTTTTCCTTCCTCCGTTCATTGTCTCTTAAAAAAAAAAAAAAAAAAAAAAAATTTAGTAGTGGCCCCGAAATCATTGATGATATGCCTATTAGTATAATAGTCCTCTTTCAAGCACCCGCGGTCAGCGTGTTTGAAAACCCCGCCGCAGGGAGAAAGAGTTCTCATCATAAGTGTATCGCCAATTCTCTTATGGAATCGTCTTTATGATTGAATACTCACTACGAAAAAACTTCATAAAAAATACAAATTAACTTAAAATTTTTTATATTAACCCTTAATTAGCGGCTCACCACATAAGTCGTATTTAATAAAGCTGGACTATGTGGCGGCGCTCGACATAGGTCGAGTGGCAATTTCAGCACGTAATGTTGCTGAGAGAGAGAGACAAGTGGTGGCAGGAGACTAGCGAGCGTATGACTGCTCCAGACCACCGCGGCGAACCTACTGACACGAATCTCAGCTCCCTCCTCCCTCTCTCACTCGCTACATACTGAATTATATGGGGAAAGTACCGAATTACATGCTTTTTGCACTCGCGTTGCACGGTTATTGCAAGAAAACTAGCCATCATAAAAGGATCGTTATGGTGTCATTCGAAAGCTCTGTTTATGCCCTTTCAGGGATAGGTACTTGTTTTACGTTCTGGGTCTTATTTAGGCATGAAAATGATCACGTAAACAGCCCTATTTTGGCTAAAAACACCCCGCTGGGCGGTACATATAAATAAACCGCATAGGCCGCTCGTAAGGTGTTAAGGCTTTCCAGATCGTGGATGTCTTATGTGGATTCTAGCCCAGACGCTGAACCAAGCGTCTCCATTCCTCCTTCAATGATATATCAAGACTAAACTTAAGACATCAAATGAATGGGAAGGGGATGGAAGGGAGGGCCCTACATCGTCAATGATTTCGGGGCCACTACTAAATATTAGGTTTTCATTCTTCCCTCCGGGACTCAAACCTATAATTTATTAGTGGCCCCTCCATCATTGACGATATGCCTGATATCTCAAGACTGGAGGGGGACATTCGTGACAATATCATACCACTAACAAATACCTATAGGTAGAGAAAAAGAATCATATAACAAATTAAGTGTGTATTGCTTACATACAATAAAAAATACAACATGGGAAATGCGTTACTTCAAAGAAAGTCTGCTTAAAATTACCATTCAGGTATACTAGAAAGAATATCACATTGAGATTCACTAGGTTTGATGTTCAAGGCACATGAATGATATGAATATGTTTTTATGTCCTTAACACTCAACGAGCGGCCTAGGCGGTATATTTGACCGTGCCGCCCAGCGGTTTTTTATTTATCATAAATGGCGTTGTTTCCGTGCTCTTTTTCATGCATAAACAAGAGCCAGAGCGTAATACAAGTATGTGTCCCTGAAAGGGCGTAAATTGAGCTTTCCAATGACATCCGAACCATCCTTCTACGATCACTGGTTGAATTGCAACGATCGTGCAACCGAAGGGCAAAATCGCAAAAATACGGTAATTTTGTTACATAATTACGTGTGTAGCGAGTGGGAGAGGGTGGAGTAGTGTGGAGTACATGTCAGTGGGCCCATGACGGTCGTGGTGAGCGGTCATGAGGCAACCTATGCTCCTCCCACCGCTCGGCTCTCTCACAGAGCCAATATTGCGCCAAAATTGCACACAGACTTAAGTCGGGCCCCGCCACATAGTCCAGGTTTTTAGATACGGACTTAAGTCATGCCCCGCTATTTAAGGGTTAGAATAACTTTGTACATAGTATAAAGTTTATACACTTTAATTTACTATCTTCTAGTTACAACTCTGATAGTTATCTTATATATAAAAAATTAAATTGTCTTGAGCTGTAGAACCAGCTCGACTTATAAAGTATCACAGTTCGTGATCTTATCACATAGTCAGGAGGAGGAGGGTCTAGATGTCTTAAGCTCTCCAGTAACCCCCCCCCCCCCACCCTTTCTTTTCACTTAAAATAAAATAGCACATAGACCTACTAGACCCGCTGATGCAAGGCCACACAGGTCATTTTTGGTTTATCTAGGGCCACAGACAGATACCGAGTTAAGAAAATATGATTGGAAGCCCACAATTTGGTATTAGTAATATCCTCTATTGAATAATTTTGTAAAAACCGCAAAGAGACTGCCCATTTCCTGATGTCATGAGCTCGGCCCATTACTCCAGGGTTACTTTCCCTGTTTACATCTATGAGTAAGGAAGCCAATTTTCTCCTTGTGATGCGCGTACCTGTTTTATTGACCCATAGGGCTCCTTGTTGTTGAGGCTGTGACACCCTCATAAACTTGATTAGAGCCTGCACCGGGCATAAATTATGATGTGTATGGTTCCATGTCAGTTGAACCAGTGCCACTTCAACCAGTGCCACTTTAACCAGTGCTAACTCAACCAGTGGCCACTTCAACCAGTGACCATTTCAACCAGTGACCATTTTAACCAGTAACCTAACCTAACCTAACCTAACCTAACCTGCTGGTTAAAATGGTTACTGGTTGAAATGGTCACTGGCTGAAGTGGCCACTGGTGAGTTAGCACTGGTTAAAATGGCACTGGTTAAAGTGGCACTGGTTGAAGTGGCACTGATTCAACTGACCTGTCACTGATGTGTCTGTCTTCGTTTGAGAGCCGGAATTGTAAATTCCGAGAACACATGCTCGCTATGCTCATTCTTTGCCACGAACTTGGGAGATGGGGCAATTTGCAAATGTTCATTTAATCTACTAAACCTGAGGCAATTAGGTTCGTTGCTCATCGCCGCCAGCTCTGACACCCTGTTTCCTGTAGCCAAGGCCATAAGGAACACAACCTTTTTTAATAATGAGTCAAAATCCGGCGCAAGACTATACTTGCGCGAATGAAGCAAGGATAAGGATTTTTCCAGTGACCAGGTAGGCATGAGCTAACGGGGTGGTGGGCGAAGCTTGAAACACGCCCTCATGAACCCTTTCTCCTCAGCCTGTGGTATGGATAGACCAGTGAGGTCGTAAAAGGGAGCTCTAATGGCAGACATATGAATTTTTAGTGTAACTACAGAAAAGCGCTGGTGGTCAAACAAATAATCCAAGTACTTATAAACCAAAGCTTCTGATGTGTCTGTTTGAGCCGTTTCTACTATCCAGGTTGTGAAAATTTTCCAATGGGATTGGTATTGCCTCCTGGTAGACATAGTATACTGATTAAGCAATTTATTAGTGACACTTTCCCCATATGGAGTTAACCATTTAGCCTCTGAATGTCCAAAAAGGCAAAAGTCAGCGAGGCCTCTAGGTTGCCAATTGTCTCCAAGTGGAAATACGAGACCGGGAGCGACACCGGGTTCTCGCACCACTTTTTCAACTTGTGATACCCCGTCTGAGCCGGCCAAAGAGGCATGATCATCGAGACTAAGCCTCGGTAACCCCGTAGTTTGTGAACTACTTGACACATGAGTGAAGCGTCGGGAGGAGGAAAAAGATAGATGGAACTCCACTTGTTCCAGTCCTCCGTCAATGCGTCTGGACCCCCGGCAGAAGTTGTTACCCGGCAGGCTAGGTAGAGTGGGAGTCTGTGGTTCACTTCGGATGCGAATAGATCCACTTGTGGACGGTAAGGCTCTGCAATCATCTTGTTGAAGACAATCTGCTTGATGGCCCATTCTACAGTGTTGCTCTGTCGCCGGGACAGTGCGTCTGCCCAGACGTTCGCAACGCCTGGGAGATAAGAAGCGTGGAGATGAATGCTCAGCTATGAGCAAAAATCTTCTCTGACAAATCTAGCAACTTCTGAGACCTCGTTGTCCCCTGCTTTTGAATGCAATGTACTGCATTCAAATTGTCCATCCGAAACGCTACTGATTTCCACCGCAATGAGGAGCCGTGAGTTTGAAGGAAACCAAAGGGACTAACAGTTCCTGCGCGTTGATATGATAATTCTCGGTTTGGGGCCAAAGCCCTTGCCCTTGGTGGCCTAGGCTTGACTGATAACCCCAGCCTATTGTCCCCGAAGCATCTATATCTACCCATACCGTAGGTGGGGGAGAAACCCACGTCATTGTTGAGTGCAATATCTCTTTCTTCGTCCAGACCGACAGTAAGTTGTGAATTAAGGGAGGAATCTTCCACAATTTTCCCGCCGGCAATAGCGGGAAATATTTGTTGCCTTCCAAGATTAATCTCTTTACTTTCAACCGACCAAACTTTACAGTTAGTCGGATCCAGTTGAGAGAACCGACCAGAGACTCCCAGTTTCCTCCTCGTCGTGTTCTGACTGTGGAGAAACTCAAATAATTTCTTTCGAAATCAGTTGCAGTTGTCCACACTCTGACTGAGAGTAAGATTTGCTGTGTCCCAGACCAGCCCTATCCACGTAATTGCCCATGTGGGAACAAGATGCGACTTTGTCAAGTTGACCTTGAACCCTAGGGATTGTACATGATTGATAACGGGATTGACATGGGTTTTGCATAAACTCTCTGACTCCGCCACTACCAGCCAATCGTTCAGGTACCACAACACCTTGATCCCCTGATTTAACATTGGCATGTGGGCATGCCGGACTAATTTTGTGAAAATTGTCGGTGCCAGGTTCAACCCGAATGGCATTCTTTGAAAGACGTAAGTCTCTTGCCTGATCCTCAAGGCGAGGGATTTTTGGAACCGTTTGTTGATGGGGACATGCCAGTAGGCGTCTGTCAGGTCTAATGAGCACATCCACCCTAGTGGTGGAAGGGTTAGCCTGATGTGATTCATAGTGAGCATCCTGAAGGGTACATTGTGAATATAGTCGTTCAAACGCGAGAGATCTACTACTGGTCGCATTTGAACACTGTCCTTCTTTGGCACTAGAAAAAGTCTGGACGTGAATACAGGGCAAGTTGGATCGACCAGGACAATGACCTGCTTGGTGATCATTTCCTGGACTAGCGACTCCACCTCTAAAGAAACGTGATTGACTTCTTGAGTCTGACGTAAACGAGGTCGCCGGAGCCACCACCAGGTGATCCCTTTGCGTACCACTGTCCTTGCCCAAGTTCGCCGGGGCCAGGCCCGGTGAGACGCCCGAAAAGACCCAGTTACTTGACTGGGTCTGTCAGGCGGCACTACCCTCAGATCCAAATCGCCCTCGATAGGCCCTGGGAGAGAGAGTTTGACTGACTAGTGTTTTGCTGGGGGTGGGGTAGATGTGGACGGTTGGCTTGTTTTAGCTGGTGCCGTTCCCTGTCCTGACTTATGTTGTGGCTTATTCTTGTGATGCCACTTACCTCAGTGCTTACCCTGTTTAGGCTTCTGTTGAGTACCTCCTTGTGCTGGGGGAGACTTGGGGCCCTGAAAGGGCTGCTTAGCACCAGAAGGATGTGACTTACCTCCACCTTTAGGCTTGGAGTACGGTTTCTTGAAGTTCTCCTTTCTAGCTTGGGAGGTACCCGGCTGCAAGTTGTCAACCATGTTATAAACTGCCCTCCACGTTTCAAGACTGAGCAAAGAAGCAGTTAAAACTGGGGAAAGAGTTACTCGGCGACCAATGTCGTCCGATAACTTCCTAACCATGTACACTCTTAAGTCTTGGCGTGCCCGGACAGCCTCCAACAATGCTATCCGGATGTCGCCCACAGATTGGATGGAATTCTGTAACAGAAGCCTTCTAGATAGTTCAGTGGCCTTCCGTACATTTTGGTCAGAAATAGCGGCTATGGTCCTCGTGAGGGACTGGGCTATTTGGCGGCTCAACAAAAATTGGGAAAATAGTCTGAAAGCTTTATTTCTCAATTTATAATCTCTGTCTAAGTGTGCAGGAGGGGGAGTTGAGAAGGGTTCCTGTAGGTCATAGAGAGACAATTTTGGAGCCGACAAAAAATAAAAAAGAGCTGGGGACACCCCTCCGGCTTTATTGATGGGCATAGAAAACCATATATGGTTATCTTGGGGAATTTGGTGGGAGGATTTTGAAGTGATAGTGGCTGCAATCTGTTGAGCTTCTACCTCCCAGTCCACCCCCGGGCCAACACCTACCTGCCCCACCTGCAGAAGAGGGTTGTGAAACTGATCTTGGGCTGGAGTTGTATCCAACTCCGGCGTTAGCGCATTGAGCGATTTAATATCGTTCACGCCGTCAGACTTTGTCCAATCAGCAAAAAGTCGTGCCGATGAGGCTAAAGGTAATGCCGGAGTAGAAGAATATACACAAAATTCAGGAGAATACACATTTGGAATAGCTTTGTTAGTGACATCTAATACTTGCCCTTGTGAATCTTTGGCCCTTAGTTTCTTACTCTTACTAGCATCTATCACCCACTCACTGGGCACTGGGACCTTCCCTGATACTGTGGTCTGTGCTAAGCCCGGGTTCTTAGCAATAGCTAGAATCCACAAGCAGTCGGGATCATATAAAAGAGGCATAGGGCCTTTTCTATGGGGGTTTTGTTTAGAGGGGGAGGGGTAACGTCCGTGATAATGCGAACATTGGTAGTAGTCAAGGAGGCGGGCACTATAGTGCCACTTGCCGTAGTGTTCACCGGGGGAGTGATCTATTAGGAACAAGTCTGGAAGGTTCTAGGGGCCGCACAGCCGACCCTATCGGGGGAGCTCCTGGCGGTGCTATGGGGGTATCCTGAGCCTTAGGTACATTGTATTGGCGCATAACTTTATGCAAAATATAATCTAAATCATCAGTAGTTATATATTTACTATGTGACTCCTTGGAAGACTCTGACCCCACTTCCGAACCATCCTCTGTATCTGTTGGCTGTGCCGAAGACAGTTCTACCACTTCCGGCTCTTCCTGTACCTCTAACGGTTCCGGCGGTTGTTGCCGCGGATCTGACCGTGGGGTAAAAGCCGGCCAAGTTAAGTCAGGCACTGAGGAAGGGTTAATTTCAATACCATTACTGTCCCTGACACTGTCTTGAAACCACACATTGTTCTCCACTATTGAAGGTTCAGATTGTCTCCACACACTTCGACCCTGATTAGGAGGTTGAGAATCAGGTATCACTTGACTAACCTGTGAACTGTTAATGTCCTTATGTCTGCCAGATGTATAGCCCCGATACTGTTCAGCTAGCACCCTTTGTGACACTATCGGGGGCCTACTGACAGGTAAGTTCAATTTTGGTATCGCAAAATGTATGTTCTGATTAACACTTAATGATTGCCTAGAGTTGACTGGGAGTTGACTCAGTCCCCTCCGTCCCCACCTCTGAGCTGCCAGATTGGACATTAGGCACGGTGAAGGTAGGGGTGGAGGGAAATGGCCGCATCTCCGGCGTTAGCCGGTGCCGTGACTGCATCTCCTCCTTGCAGGAACTTTTGTTGTCCCTTTTCTGATTTTCTGTGGCTAGATGTCGCCTTGTAATCTTTGCGCCTCTTGTGAGATCTTGAAGACTCCACCGAAGATTGTCTAGATTGCCTGAGGGGGGTCCTCGACCGGGACCTTGAGCGATCACTTGGTAAAGGTGAACTGCTCCTCCTATGGCGGCCGGGGGGGGGGGGGGGGGGGGGGGGGGTGCCTTGCTAGAATCATTGTTCTCCTCACTACTCACTAGCTCTTTTGATAGAATTTTAGTTTTGGTTTTAGATTTAGTGGACTTACCCGGCGTTAATTTAAGCACAGGCGACTTGATAACCAAGTGCTCTCAAAGCGCCTCATCGCCACATATCAAGGCTTTATGGGCAATGTCTTTCATGTAGGCATTAAAAGTGTTTTTTATTTCCTTGAGTGCTACAGGACATGAATGATCTTTCTTACCAAATAAATTTGAACGGAGTTCGGAACAAATGGCGCACTTTTTGGATACCCAAATGCCCCGTGATCTATCGAGGCATTTTACACATTTGATGCAAAGTTTGTGTGCAAAAGCGGGTATAAGAGAGCAAGTAGGCGTAGCACAGAGAACAACTAGAGGCATGATGGAGCTAAACAAAAAAACGCAGGGATCGGCTCCTTCCCCTGCTGACCTGTGCTGCTACAGATGTGCTGTGATCTGGAAATAGAACATTTCCAGGAATCAATGCTCATAAGGATAAACCGAGAGGTACACACTTCATTGCTCTCGCAAATACGCCGGAAAATTAACTGTAGACCAACTGGTACTCTAACCTTCCGCTGTACTTGTCTGCGAAAAAAACGCTAAAGGTTTTGTCGTCTTTTTGAACTGCTTATCTGTAATAAAGTGTCACTGGCCCGTAATAACCTTGAAAGCAAAATAACCATTCGTCTAAAAGACCTGAAAGATAATAATCAATCTCACTGGACTGTTTCACCGGGCGTTTATAAGTCTGGTCATGCCGCGTGAGGCTCTTGGTCTGGGAAAGTTCACTCGGCCAGGCCAAGATTCCCTTTGGAATCCGCATTTCCGCCGGGAATAGTGGTACAGCACACCACTCCAGGTAATTTGGCTAGTTCCTTTCTCGCCTACGAGGCGAGTATCCGGCATCGATAAACAGAAAGGTCGCCGGAGGAAAAACAAAAACTTTTGAAGGAGACTGACATATGGGAAAGTCAGAAACCCTGAAAACCCCACCAAATAGACAGGACGTCTCCTGCCACTTTTTTATCATGTAAACAAAATTAAGCAATAAATAATACCCCTAGCCAACTAAAAATACCCCTACTGAGGCTGGTGTGACGTTAACCACTCCGTTAGAACCGCATGGCTTGTCCTACAGTGACTCGCTAGGATCGCCAGGGTAGTGGATGTGGCTACAGTTGATGTATTATTGTGTGCTTTATTTCATATGAAAGCTCGTGTCATGGGCAGTCCAGAAAGGCTCCTTGTTTTCGCCCATGTCAAGGCTTTATATATTTAATTGCAAAGTATATGTTTTATCATTAAGTAGTAATGATAGGATTTGAGAGACAGAGAGAGAGAGAGAGAGAGTAGAACAGAGTGAGAGGAGGCGCGTAGTATTTTTTGCCATGCTCGATGACGTCACGTCTGGCTGGCCTCTTGGGGATTGGTTGGAGGAGTTTTTTACCATGCTTGAGATCTGGTGACAACACACGCCATAGGTTGCACCGGACACTTCTCAACCCACTCCTGCTCCTCCCTACTCACGTCGACCTCCTTCTCGGCAACGACTTTGCGGGGCCTACTTCTGAGTCTCCACCCTTGGTCGTTGCCGAGAAGCCGGCCGACGTGAGTAGGGAGGAGCAGGATTGGGTTGAGAAGTGTCCAGTGCAACCTATGGCGTGTGTTGTCACCAGATCTCTTGCATCCAGGGAGTCACATTCTGGTCAACAGTCTTTAGACAAGCGGAGGAAAGGTACCGAGAAGGGGTTGAAAGTTGATGCGGTTGAGAGTTTAGTATCAACGGACATTCTCGGGGACTCATTATTAGGACCAATTTTCGAGTCTGGAGAAGACCCATTAACTGTTACTAAGAAGGCAGAGGATGGGCTTAAAAAGACGAAGAGACAGCAACGATACACAGAGAGAGAGCAACGGGAGGCTAAATTCAATGTAGGAGGGGGGCATGAGTTGTTTTGCAAACACTTAGATAAGCTTGCTCCTTCGGACATTCGTAAATTGCAATTAGGAGACCCGGAGGTTCTTCAATGTGGTACCGGTGCTGTCGAGTTGGAGGAGGACAGTGATGCACAGTCGGGAGATATAGCAACAAGGTACCCTGACACGTACCCTATGAGAAATGGGTCAGCGAAGACAGTCGTCCGAAACTTGCTAGTGTATTTTTCCCGGTATGGTTACCCGCAGGGGATTCAGTCAGACCAAGGATCCAACTTCACTTCTAACCTCTTTGTTTAAGCAATGCCGCAGCATGGGATTGTTACGGTTGTGTCATCTGCGTATCATCCGGAGAGCCAGGGTGTGTTGTGTTCGTTATTGTTGCTTTGAGAGTGGGAATGGTTGGGATCTTGGCCTGCCATATGTTTTGTTTGCTGCACGGGAGGTACCTGGGGAAAGTTTCGGATTCAGCCTTAATGAGCTCGTCTTTGGACACTGTGTCAGAGGGCCTCTCCATATGGTTAAAGAAATATGGGAGGATGCAGAAAAACCTTGTTCTATGCTCAAGTGTGTCCTCGACAGTCGAGAACGGATGTTGCGCAGTCTGGAGTTGGCTGGCCGTAATTTGACTAGCTCTCAGGCCCTCATGAAGGACAGGTACGACCTCAAGGTTAAACTCAGGGAGTTTCACGTGGGTCTGGAGGTGTTGATTCTACTGCCCCTTGTAGGTCACCCCTTATCCGCAAAGTACACTGGTCCTTGTGGGGTGGTTGAGAGGCTATCGGACCTGGATTGCTTGGTAGCCACTCCAGCCAGACGTAAGCGCAACCAGTTATGTCACATTAATCTCATGAAGGAGTATGTGAGGCATCCCCCTGAGCCACTCACTGTGCCTGTGATGACGTTTAGTAGTCAAGGTGGAGAAGGAGAACGAAACAGTCAAGCTCAGGTGGAGGATAACTGGAAGGATAAGAAAGTCAAATGGGCGCCTGAGTGTGAGAAGGCATTTAGAGTAGTAAAACACCTGTTGTGCACTCACCCGATCCTCAGGGCCCCTGACTTTAGCCTACCTTTCCAACTAGCAACGGATGCTAATGGTGTGGGGGCTGGTGCCGTCCTTATGAAAAAGGACGATGATGGGCTGGAACATCCTGTTAGTTTCTGCTCGGAGAAGTTCAATTCAGCCCAGGGAAGCTGCTCTGTTGTCGAGAGGGAGCTGCTGGCTGTTGTGCTTGGGCATTTCGAGGTCTATGTTCCAGCCTATGGTCCGGTCATTGTAGTTTACACAGATCATCACCCTCTCAAGTTCTTGGACCAGTTTCACAATCGGAATATGAGGCTGACCAGGTGGTCACTAAGGTTATTAGTATATAACCTGGACATACGCCATATTGCCGGTTGTGACAACGTGGTTGCAGATTGTCTTTCAAGGGTATATGATCCTGGGTAGATTGACACACGGGTAGCCTCCTGCTTTAGTTTGAATAGTATTTTGCTCTTGGTGCTTGTTGGCTCACGGTTGTAGCCCAGCGTATTGGGTCGTAAAGCAGGAGTTGAGCGTTTGGTATAGAAGAAAAAACTAGGCTTGCCCCTATAGTGCAGCCGAAATAAACAAATTAAAAACATAAAAAAATCAAATAAAAACTCTTTCTTTGATAGTTGAATTTTTTCAGTATGTTATAGCAGTAATTCTGAGTTGCACTCCTCTCAGAATGCTGGGCTAGAGATGCTCGCTCTTGAGGAGCATAACTACATATGATTTCACCTATTGTGTTGGGGAGGGTTATAATTTTGTAAAATGTTTTGTTGAAGAACTGTGCCAGATATTTTACTGCCGCTGGGTGATGGGAAGTAGAGATATAGCATGGGTTCTAACCATCAGATTTTTGTTGAGCTTTGGGCCGTGACGTTAACCACTCCGTTAGAACCGCATGGCTTGTCCTACAGTGACTCGCTAGGATCGCCAGGGTAGTGGATGTGGCTACAGTTGATGTATTATTGTGTGCTTTATTTCATATGAAAGCTCGTGTCATGGGCAGTCCAGAAAGGCTCTTTGTTTTCGCCCATGTCAAGGCTTTATATATTTAATTGCAAAGTATATGTTTTATCAATAACCCGTTGAGACCCAGCGTCGCACGTGTTGCGTCGGCAGTCTTTGATCACCAACTCCCAGCGACGCATCACGTGCGTCCGACATATAAAAAACACTTACGTGGCTCGTAAGGTAGGAAATGGCGGGAGAATAGGAGGGGGAGGTACCGTAGTGTGTGGGGGAGCCGGGCCAGTAGGTGTGAGCGGGCCGAGACAGCCGCGCGGCTGGTGGTGGTGGGCTTAGTGGGGATAGTTTACACCCCTAGTTTACCGCCACTTTGAACCTTCATTACTCCGGTCGTATGGGAGCTAGAGGCTTGAGATTTATGTGAGATACTCCTTAGGATGTATGCCGTACAATGCCATACTCAGTTTTTACCCTAGTGCTCCCGGGCGGGTGGTCATGCGGGGGAGACGAACTATTGAACACCCCCCCCCCCCGCCCCCAAATGACCGAAATGAGTTTTTTTTTATTTGTGTGTTCATTTCTCACCATTCTCTTCCATTTTGGCTCAAAACATTTTTTTGAAGCTCCCCCCCCCCCCAACCCCCCACCGGCCCCCCCCCCAAAAAAAAAATGTCAGAGGTGATTTTTTTTTTTTTTTTTTTCATTTCTCATCCTTGTCTTCCATTTTAGCAAACAAAAAAAATAAGTGAAAATGGCTTGGGACAGGGGTGAACAAAATATTATAACTAGCCGGGGCTCAACGGGTTAAGTAGTAATGATAGGATTTGAGAGAGAGAGAGAGAGAGAGTAGAACAGAGTGAGAGGAGGCGCGTAGTGTTTTTTGCCATGCTCGATGACGTCACGTCTGGCTGGCGTCTTGGGGATTGGTTGGAGGAGTTTTTTACCATGCTTGGTGACGTCATGTTTGGCTGGCCTCTTGGGTATTGGCTGAAGGAATTGTTACCGCTTTGACTACGCGGTGCGAGCTAGTGCTAGTATATATACAGCTCTCTTGTCACTCTCTCCCTCAGATCTGGTTTCTAGAATGCATCCCTCTTATCCCTTTGATATCTGTCCCCCTTACTGCACCTGAGAACCTTTTCCTCTGCCTATCTCTCTCATTTTCCATATCTTTCACCACCTTTTATTAATATTATACCCCCTCTGGTTAACTCTGCAAAATCAGCTTCATGCTGGCCAGTTGTATTGTGCGTTAAGGTCTTATATAACCCATGTATGTTAGTTGTTAAGATAAGTTGATCACGAAGCATTGGTGGGCATCCATATTGTTCAGTACTGCTTCCTGTAATTATTAGTGTTCTGCTGGATTAGATAAAGCTAGACTAGGAGTCTGATACTATAAGGTATTGTTTCCGATGGGTGCTGGATTTAGTTAAAAGCTGCACGACATACCTGAGAACTGGAGTTGATTGGGTAAATTCTAGTCTGTGTGCCATTGAGAGTAGAGCATGCACGAATGAGGGCTTTTTGCCTATACCATTCTGCACTGTTCTAAGCTCGTTGTTTGTCTTTGAGGTACGCCAGGAGAACGCTTAATACTTCGGTATTAAGGTTTCTCAAGAGAGCTACCCTTCATTATAACGACATATTTGACGCACAGACTTGAGATTTGCACTAGGCTATGCGGCATGCTATGCGCACCAGTATCTCGTATCATTGACTCTAGCTAGACTTTATCAGTCACAGTAGATATTAAGTATATTAAACCAATTACTCTTTTTATGCATACCCGTTTATGATTACACAAGCATTTCACAGCCTAGTTTGATGTATTGAGACACAAACGACTTAAGCTCTTTTTGTTGATAGGAATACTGCATTGTCGTGGCGATTATTATTATTGTTGTGGCGTTTAGGATATTCTTGGCTCCGACTGCATTATATCTCCTGCCTTTTTGTGTGCATAGCCTGCACGAGCATTGTTCCGCTGCCTGCCATTATGGGTTCCATTTCCGATTCGAGCATCTTGATAGCATCTAACATTTAAAGAAGATTCCCTGTTGGTGTTGAAGGACTTTAGTGCACTTTCTTTCATGCAGGAGTGCCTGACATTTATTGATTAAAGTAACGTAAGCTGTAACTTCTCTTACCACCTTACTTTGCATACCATAACCAAGCACCTTAGGTTATAGGTAGTAATAGGCTGTTTTCACATAACATTAAGCCTAGAGTAGACGCACATTTATTGAGAGTTTAATAACCTATTATTGCATATAGAACTCTGTAGAGTATTTGTGTTCTTTGTTCACTGGGAATATACATCAGAGGTTGGATCTAGCGCTTTCCGTTGTAGCATTTATGCCATTACTAGTCCAATGAATAAGAACCCTGATATATTTAAACCTCAGTCGTAACACTGGCCACGAGGCTCATAGTCATTAACATGATGAATCTCTTAGTCTTACCTCTGAAGAAGCAGCAACAAGCGGAGAAAACCCCATGGCCTAGGGGAAAAGCAAAACACGGACTCTGGAAAGTTCCACACCACGTGTGACAACTCTTAGACCAGAGCGTCTGCTAAAACAAACAAATTAAATGCAACTCCCTAATAGCGATGGCCTGAAGCATTATCCTGCAGAAAGTGAGCCTCCAACTAATAGTTAAGTAGCAAAAACTACGGCGCAGAACAAAAACAAGAACACAACATGACGCGTGGCCCAATGGGGGCTACAAGGCGCCTGTACAATAGTACCCTATTAACACTCTCCTGCGGGCACACCAATGTGGCTGCCTGATCTAGTCTAAACCTATTATAGTACAACTCGGATAAATACAAATGAGCAAAAGACTCACTAGAGTTGAGTGAACGAAGAATAAGGCCGAGCACAAGCAGACACGTCTGGACACTGGGCACGCAGGCAGAGGAAGGAGGAATGAAGATGCTTGGTTCAACGTCTGGGCTAGAATCCACATAAGATATCCACGATCTGGAAAGCCTTAATATAACAAAATTTAAGTTAATTTTAATGTTTAATTTTTTTGCGAAGTTTTTTCGTAGTGAGTACCCATTCATAAAGACGATTCCATAAGAGAATTAGCTACACTTATGATGAGGACTCTTTCTCCCTGCGGCGGGGTTTTCAAACACGCTGACCCCGGGTGCTTGAAAGAGGACTATTATACTAATAGGCATATCGTCAATGATGGAGGGGCCAATAATAAATATAGTGAACGACCTGTGGACCACCCAAAAAGTCACCATGGACCAGCAGTTGAGAACCACTGCACTAGTGGACCAGAAAGCCTCAGTACTGGGCCCTTTGCCTGCTGGTGTCCACTTAAGGGGGTAATACTCGCTTTTTCTGGACCACCTTTTCCCTCATGTTTAGCAATTCATTTTGAGGTTTTAAGACGTTTGTTCCGTTAATTTAGCGATTTTGAGATCTTTCACCTCATTTTTGTTGTCAATATTAAGACCTTTTGTATCCTTTAGTTGTCGATTTTTTCTGGCGAGCGATAGCGAGCCTCTAATTTTAGAAGGAACCTGCCTATGGCCAGGACATTTTCTACCAAAAAATGTACACATTTATCTTGAAAGGGGGTCTAGGGGGTGTTTCTCTAAGCTTGATGGAGGTTTAACGAGGCAACTCAAAAAATTATAAATAAATAAATCTATAAACCGAAAACCAAGCACTACCCCCTTAAAGGTAAAAGGGGCGGAGGCTAATCCAGGGGATTGGAGTGAGGAAGGATTTCCGTTACTACACAAACATGGCACTCAAGTCTGACATCTTAGCTACATCCAGGCCACTTTCTTACCTGTAATGATGCTATTATATATTGATTACACTTACTGATGCGGTACATTTGTTTTGTAAATAACTTATTTATTAACATATTTTACATACAAACAATATACGAAAACACAATTCACTTTTGAAACTTATGCAATTCTAGTAAGGGTGGAGTCTACTTCATGTTCAGTGGGATAACAGAAACAAATGGTAGCACAAATATACAACTGAGTTATTAACATAAAGATTGTGAACAATAATACAATTAACACACAGTAAAACAATACAGAAATATACAAAATGGTATCAGTAATAAATAGATTCTGACCATACTCGTGGTAACAGACATTATGGTACTTAACTGGTGACAACTTTAAATGCAATACTTAAACTCGGTAATAAGAAAGTATACAATCATATACAAGTTGATTCAAACACAGACATAAGTCCTCACACTTAGGACAAGTAATTAACCTTTTCGTAAATTAAGTCTTTAACTCGGCAATGATCGAACACGCAATCAAATATAGACGGATTCTTACAGAATAATAAATCTTCGCTTTTAGAACAAGTAATAATTAGCCTTCTAGTGAATTAAGTCTTTAACCTTAGTCTGGTCTCTCAACCTGACGAAGTTAATCTCTTAATAGAGCTCAGAAACATTAATACAACGTTAATAAGTTGTCAATTCAATGGTAGCGTGTTCACTAATCGGTTGTGTCAACAATAATTAACTGTAATAGCACTCTCGGAATGGATAGTCTATCGTCCCTCTGATTACGAATGCTAGAAAGTGTTTGATATATGTTCCGAAGAACCAATTATCTTTCTGAGCCTCTATATACTGTATATACAATAGATATATATACATATATTTTGTTTTCTAGTTTCCTATGACTCCCTCTTGGGCATAGGCTGAGAGCCTGTACAATCATCCGTACATTCAATGGTAAGGCCAGTGAGGTCTCGTTCCAGTCTAGGGCGTGACATATGAAGCACTTTGAGATGCAACCAGCCCCCGCTATCTTGTCTTCGTAAGATGCACGGGGCCCAGTTGCCCACCCACGGCTTGAAAGATCCCCATCTCTGGACCTGCCTCGACCCAGTGCATCACTGTCTCACCCCCTAGACTCGGATTCTCACTCTCAGAACACCACCTATTGAGAAATGAACTCACTAGGCATTGCCTCCCTACAGCATATTATGAATATGGGAATATTCATACAGTGCTATTAAGGGGCCAACTAACTGAACAGAATTAATCAAATCTAGGCTCTTTCACTCGTGGTTGACAAATCCTTTTATCCGTCTGCTTAGGGCGTGACATATACTAACATTGACATATTTCTCTCTTCACAAGCTAACGCATATACTAAGCTATTGACCCCTAATGTCTACCTCATCCATCTTGTCACTGGTACCATGATCAAGGGTTCTACCTGCTAAGAGCTTGGCAACTTCTAGAGACAATTAACTAGTGAGTAAATATGTTATAAAGTGGGAGCTAACCTCGAAGATAAATACAATAGTTTACAGGCAATTGATCAAAGTCTTCCAGAGCATCCTTGAGGCCATACAATTTCTATCCGTACTGCTACAAGTACTCAAACCGATTGTCTAATGGTTCTATAGTCGCGTATTACAACTTTCAAAGGATGGTGAAACTGGTCATTCAGGCCAGAGCATCTCGTCCTCTTATAACCTCGTTGTCCCCCACGCATTCGTCAGGGCCTTCGTCTTCGAGGCGTGGAATGGGGGCAGCTCTCGTCTGCAGGGCTGGTCAGGGGCGCTCACATCTCTTGCCTCAGTTCCTCGCTCAACACTTGTGGCTGCTCTGTCTCCTAATGTACAGTCAACTCCTCAAAGTAATGATCAGGCATCCTCAGGGTGTGTTGTTGTATAAGATCCTGCAGCTCTTGGTTATGAAGGGCGGAAGCAACTGTTGAAGGGGCGGTGGAAGGCTCGAGGGCAGTCTATCAATTGTCTTTGCTTTCGTGTCTAACACGTATATCTCCTTCTCGTTAGTGCCTCTTATTGCTTCCTTGGTGCTGGTAGCTACCGAAGGGGGAGCTGAAGAGGGAGGTGGCGAGGAGAAGGGAGAGGAAGTCTGTGTTTCCAAGAACAGCAGATTGAACTGATTCTGGTAGAGGGAGTGGGTTCTTACAAGGCCTGGAGAAGGATGACTTGTTCCGCCTCCAGCCAATCTGGAGGACCCACAGGTCAGGTCTTGACTTCTCATCTTTACCGTTTCCGTCCACTCTCACCTGTCCTAGCCAGCCAATCAAGGGACGGCCCGGGCGGGCATCATGGCCAATCCGGGGATCCATCTGACATGACGTCAAAGGCTCTATTGTTTCTGGCTCGACTAATTGGGGCTCGTGGTGGTGGGGGTAGCTTCGCCCCTTTACCTGATGTAGGTGCACTGTCGAGTTGGATGCGGGGCATGGGATGTTCAGGGATCTTTAGGTACTTCAGGGAGGGTATCTCGGCCGCTGATTTCTTGGGTTGCTCTGTCTGGGGCTGTTTCCTGGGTTTTGGCGATCTCCCAACAGAAACATTACAAGCATATCATTCAAATGTTATTGGTTACATCCTATTCAAATGGTAGACGTATTTCTTCAATTGGGAAGAATGGAGGCACCAATATAACAGGGTAGTACCCAAATGAGGCCTCATAGGCATGTAATAAGGTGATGCTGCAACTCCTGTTTAATTTTTCTGTCTTACCTTACTGATTGTGTTTGTACTTCGCTTATATAAAGAGTAATGCAGCTATCTCTCACAACAATCTCTATGTATTCCTATGTGTATGAAGGAGACAAAAGGAAGGCTGCCTGTACAGTAGTGAGTGTCTACCCCAAAACCAAAAGAGTGACAGAGCTAAATTCAAGGGACGTTGGGGTCAAAATACCTGGACACAAAGTTTAAAGTGGTATAAGTCATAGGATGAAGGAAAGATTGAGTGAAGCCTAGTTAACACATGCCCGAGTGTCCACGAGTCCACAGTCGTGGAAACTCGGACAAAAATGAGCTTGAGTGTGAAAAATTCTACGAGTGGAAAAGAGTATCCACGAGCCACGACGAGTAGCCACGAGTGCACAGTGAGTGCACTCGTGGTCACTCGCGGTCCTCTACGAGTCACTGCAAGTGTCCTGAGAGTGGGGGAAAATTTTAATTTTAACAGTCATTTTCAGATTGCGAGTAGCTACGAGTATTTATGAGTTACCAAGAGTGCGACACAAGTAGTTACGAGTTACGAGGAGTTGTCATTTTGAGAACGATAGAGCTACACTCTCAGTGATTCACAGTGACTCGCTGTACACTCATGTTGCACTCGAGGTAACTCTTGACAACTCGTCGTAACTCGTAGTGACTTGTGACAAATCACAGTCCAAAATTGGAAATATATTTTTTTATCGCCGACACTCTCAGCGACTCTCGGCACACTCGTGACTACTCGTGTCACACTCGCAGCGATTCGTGTTACACTCATGGTAACTCGCATCTACTCAGGGCTACAGTGCCTGTACATTGCAATGGGAGCCCGGGTGACCCTGAGTCACTGCCGGACACTAGTGGCGACTCTTAGTGACTCGTGGATACTCTTCATGACTCGGGCAGTTTTTGGCCACGTGGTTTTGTCCGCGAGTTGTCGCGAATGTTCATGAGTCTTCAGGAGTAGTTATGAGTGACTACGAGTATTTACGAGTCACTAGGAGTCACTGAGAGTTACCACAAGTGTCTTGATATTGAGATGACTCGGGCTAATATTTTCATATCGGGATGAAAATATGGCTCCCCGAGCCGAGTTTCCATGAGTCTCCAAGAGCCTCCCACGACGTTGTCCGAGTTCCCACGACACTGCCCGATTCATTACGCAAGTCCCCATGACTGTGGACTCGTGCAAACTCGGGCTCTAACTCGGGCATGTGTAAACCATGCTTGAGGAAGAGAGTTCCAGAGTTCACTTGTTGAGTAGACGAACGACTGCCAAATTTGCTAATTATTAAGTTAGAATCGCACTGGCTGCAAGGGAAGGGGTATGCACTAAGAAAGCTCTGAAGAACACTGATTGTTGTAATAGTGATTGAAGAGTGACAGAGATGCAACATTGCGACGTGTATAAAGAAACTGTAGGGAACTAGTAAGGGGAAGCGGTTGATGTGGCGAAATGATTTTGACTACACTTTCGAGAATTGCGTTATGGATAGAGCCTTCCCACAGAACAGTTTTAGCAAGAGTGGTAATAAGATTTGTCCAAGAAAGGTTAGATGAAAAAGATACACCAAGAATATTGAGAGCAGATGAAGGGTTGATTTCTGTGTTGTTGAAGAGTAACTGATAGTAGTGTGGAAGATTGCGATGGGTAGGTAGAAGGTGAAATTGGGTCTTGGAGGCATTGAAAATAAAAAAAAAAATCTCTACCCCAATCATGAATAATTTCTAGATCAGAAAATAAGTGCTCTATGGCCTCGTCACATGACTTTTGAGTGATTACATGATGGATTGTTGTGATAAAATAGTTGAACAGTGTAAGGTAGAGTCATCAGCATATGAGTGGATAGACCTAGAGGTACAGTTAAGATTATTTATGAATATTTGAAAGAGAACTGGAGACAGGACAGAGCCATGGCCATCCACAACTGCAGCTATGGAGTGTTCGGAAAGGAAATTAGCAACAAAGGCACAGCTAGAGGGATAAATAGCAAAGGAGGGTATTTTGGACATTTTAGATCTGTGCCAGTAGTCTAGTCATTCTGGCGCAAATTTGGCCAAAGCCGTCACTAATTGCAAAAGAAACGAAACCAGTTTTATTTGGTCGAGTTAGAAATAACATATAACAAATCCCACTTAGTCCAAATATTGGAACATGCTAAATTTTACCATTGAAAATTGTATATCTATGAGCCAGTTTTCCTGCATACATCATGACGCAACTCGGCCAATTTTCACAGTAGGAATTTAAAATTGGTACCTATACCTATGTTTTCATAGCTAATCGTTCATAAAAACATGATTTCGAATGGATGCAGTCATATTTAAGGTCACTTTTAGAGGTAAGCCCATGGTTTTAACCCTTTACCCACCAGCACGATAACCTAAGTCAACATGTCAGATGAGTGGCTTCATCACTAGCCATTGGAATAAGAATTACTCCCCTGAGACATTTATCAACAGGTGGCAGCATCCTTTAATGGTTGCCTGGTGAGCTTGAATCAAAATCATCAGGAGTCTGAAACCAAGACACCTATAGCTGAGCGTGAAGTAGTCAGTGTTAGCAAGCGAGCAAGACAGTCGTGCACATAGTGAAGTCTGAGTGGTATCCCAGAGTTATTGTATTATTATTGTATTGTTATTGTATTGTTATTGTCACTACTATTTTTCAGGGCTGGTATGGCTGAGTGTGTCTTCTGTAGTGAACCACTATCTAATGGATCCCCGGTAGTGACGCTGACGGAGAAAGGTTGTGAAGGAATTGCTAGTGCAGGAGCCGATGACAATGTACAGGCCGTGCCAGGTCAGCAGGTGAATACAAAGTACAGAGATGGTGGCAGACGTAAACGCATCTCATCAGCTGACAGACGTCTTAGTCTCCGCTCAACTGATCCAAAATATAGTTATCAAGATCACTGTTTGTTCTGTGGAAATGGTGACCGATACCAAGGACGGCAGAAAGATCATGTCCTCGTGCCTGTCCGCATGTTCGACTTTCAGGACACGGTTAGGAAGAAATGCGGAGAACGTAATGATGAATGGGGAGAAACTGTGTTGTCAAGAAACAACTTTGTCCAAGATCTACATGCTGCCGATGCTATGGATCATCAGTCTTGTAATGTGAACTTTAGAACAATGAAACAAGTCCCTGAATGTTTTCGAAGTGACGCTGCTCAATCCTCCAAGAGAAGGAAGGTTGGGCAGCCCATTGCTAGCGAAAGGGAGCAGGCTTTCTTGAAAGTGGTTGACAACCTTGAAGCGAATGATGAAGGACTAACCACTGTTCAAGATCTCATTTCACAAATAACCAATGTCCTACAAAATTCTGAGATTGAGCCATATGGACAAACGCACATGAAAGAGAAACTCAAAGAACATTTTGGAGATAAAATTGTCATCACCGAGATCAATGGGAAGAAAAACATCGTCACATTTCGACAAAAGGCTGCTTCAATTATCAGTGACATTTTTAGTCAACCCAAAACTTCTGATACTGAGGCTGAAAAACTTTGGTTGATCGAGACAGCGGAAAAACTGGTAAAGTCTGACATAAAGACAGTAGTTCAAGACAAGGACATTTACTCTACCTCCATTGAAATGTCTTCTGTTGATATGACTTGTGCATTCTTGCCCAACTCTTTGCAACATTTTTTGGATTGCCTTTTGGTCGGAACGGACATGGATCTCAAGTCTCTAAGAGTGTCTTCAATTGGACAAGCAGTAATGCAGGCAACTAGGCCCAGAGTTCTTATAGCCCCATTGCAGTTAAGCCTAGGTTTGCAATTGCACTCACACTTTGCTTCTCGCTATCTCGTAGACACATTATATAAGCATGGCTTTTGCAGTAGCTATAGTGAAATTCAGAAGTATGAAAGGTGTGCTGCTACTCAGAGTGGGACGGATATACCAGGTTATATACCAGGCCATTTCATCCAATATGCTGTAGATAACGTGGACCACAATGTGCGAATCCTTGACCTTACCAATGTAGCATTTGTCAGTAGTGAACAGCACAAAGATCTGTCCACAGCCCGTCAGAAGAAGGATTCTGCTGATGTGAACAAACTGATTGAATTCCTCCAAGATAAGAGACCATTCGAGAAAGAAGGTGGTCTGAGGAATCTGGTGACTGATGTACTTGCAGCAGAGAATGTGAATGTAACTCAGGCGAAAGAAATTGGGGAGAGCATTCTGGATGGGATGTGTGGGAAACAGGTTTGCAACTACACATATCGGAAGAAAGATAGAGCAGTTACTATGGAATCCAAGTCAAAAGTCAAGATTGATGGTGATGATGGGCATATTGACCCACAACTACTATTCCAAAGGCTGGTTATTATTGGTACGCATAAGGACAAACTCAATGAGGCGTTTTGTTATGAACTGTGTGGATTCCCGCCAGCTCTTTTTGATAGACGGGACGTCCTCTTGAAGGCCAATAAACCAGCGCTGGCAAATGCCATTTGGGAATTAGCACCTACGATCTCTGATAAAGAGCAAGAGGAACTTGAATCTAGCCATATTACACATGTCATCGACGGAGGCACATTGCTACATAGGATCATTTGGGGGAATGGAGAGACATATGATGCCATCTGTCAAAGATATGCGGCATACGTAAAGCGGAAATACAAACAACCCGTCATTGTCTTTGACGGGTATGACGGTGGACCAGCGCCAAAGGATGGCACCCAATTCAGAAGAACAGGATCGGCAGTAGTCAGAGATGTTCATGTGTCCCCGGGTATGCAACTCCAAATGAAGAAAGATGACTTCTTGGCCAGCAAAACCAACAAACAGAAGTTCATTAACATGCTGGGTAGTACCCCGGAGAAATCAGGTTGTGTAGTTCACCATGCAGATGGCGATGCTGACATAGTTATTGTTTCCCATGCTCTGAAGGTTGCTGAGACATGTGACACTATCGTTGTTGGAGATGACACTGACCTTATGATACTATTGTGCCATCATGCCACTAGGAACCACAGGAGACTCTACTTTCATCCAGAGGCAAAGTCCGAACAACAGCAAAGGTACATGGACATCCATAAGGCAAGATCGGAGCTGGGAGAACAGGTGTATCGAGACTTGCTGTTTATCCATGCCATGTTAGGCTGCGACACTACTTCGAGAGTGTTTGGTATTGGTAAAGCTGTAGGATTGAAGCTGATACATACAAACGAGACATTCATCCAGCAAGCAGTTGTCTTTAACAGAACAGGATGCACACAGAGTGAGATTGCTGCTGCTGGAGAAAAAGCTACCTCTGTGTGTACAAGGCAAATGCCAAGATCAGTGACTTGAATGAACTGCGGCATCAGACGTTCCTTCAACTGGTGAAGACAAGTAAAAAGGCAGCCCAACCTAAAAGTTTACCACCGACTTCAGCATCCGTACAGTACCACAGTCACTGTGTATATCATCAGGTCCAAGCATTGGAAAGAAGTACAGCTGGATGCTGATAAGTGGGGTTGGAAAATAGTTGACCGGCGAATGATACCAGTTCAAACTAGTCAGAATATTGCACCCAAGGAACTACTGGAGTTTGTCAGATGCCAGTGCAAGACTGGATGCAGCACCAATCACTGTGGGTGCAAAAAGGCGGGGTTACCATGCACTACTACATGTGGAGAGTGCAGAGGTGTGTGTGAGAATGGAGGAGATGGTGAAGGGACTGAAATGAGTGCAGATGAGAATGACACCCAGTAGTGAGGACAACTGGGAAAACACTATGGTCTGAACGTCGGTCTCAATGTCTCATGGTATGGGTGATAACTTGATCAGTCTGTTGTAAACCTGGTGTCCTACGATATTTTGAGGTCAATGATGTATCTCTGTATGTCCTGAGGTTGGCAGATATTTATTCAGCAGAAAGGACCAAATACATTCTAATGAAGGTAGAAACTGTGGGTGACATTAAAGGTCAATGGACGGGGTAGGCCTATTCATGGTACTAGTGATTATCAACTGAAAACATTAACTTTTTCCCTCCTATTAAGGAGAAACTGTAATACCACATCAGCAATTCAACAATTAATGTCGTTAGTTACAGATTTATAGTAATTATATGTACTTTTATATGTGTGTCCTAATGTTGCCAGGGCCCTAACTGTGAAATATTTTTTGAATGCAAAATAAACACTGTTCCAATACTTCGATTAATTGGGATTTTTAATATGTTATTTAGTACAGACCAAGCCCATAAATAAAGTTGGTTTTGTTTCTTTTGCAATTAGTGGTGGGTGAAACCCTAAGTTGACTGGACTACAGACCCTATAAAAGGCTTTCGATATGTCTAGCGCAATAGAAGCCCAGGCATTTTGGCTCGAACGTCCCTTGATTTTAGCCCTTTCACTCTTTCAACTCTTGGGGAGGCATTCGATACAGGCACTTCTGCCTTTTGTCTCCCTCATTCACATAGAAAAACAAAACAAACAAAAAAACAGGCTGGAGTCTGTGAGCTACTGTAGACAGATCGGGAGTATATACATAGATAGATATGTATAAGACAGTGGAGTTATTGATAGATAAACCAAAACATAAGTAGAGTGGTTAAGGGGGAGGTGGTTGCTTTTTCTCCCTAATGTTTAGTTCCATTAGCTTTGAGAGTTTAAGACGTTAGCCCCATTGTTTTGTCAATATAAAGACCTTTTGTGCCATTTAGGTGTCATTTTTTCCATGGCGAGCCTGTATTTCTAAGAGGAACCGGCCTTTGGCCGGATTTTTTTTATATAAACAAATATACCAATTTATTTTGAAGTGGGATCTAAGGGATGTTATGACGGACTTCTAGTGAGGAAACTATAAAATATATAAATAAATAAAGACAACAAAATTACCACTACCCCATTAGAAAATAACCACTACCCCATTAGAAAAGGAGAAACACTTACAGTATATATAAAGATAAGTAAGGCAAAGAAAGGAAAGAAAGAAAGAAACAGAAGTAGCAATGGAAAGAAAAACACATATCGATATATTATAATTAGAAGGGAAAGAAGACATATGGACAACCAAAATAGATAGATAATCATATTAACGTTATAAGGAAAAGAAGGCATATGAAGAGCTAAACTAACACATCAATGCACAAACACACACACGATAACACTACCTTTTATAGATAAGTGGGGCAAAGTCATAAAAAGAAAGAAACAAACAAAAGTAGTAATGGACAAAAAACACAAATAGTTAGTTATATTAAAATTAGTAGGGAAAAAAGGCATATGAATTGCTAAACTAGATAGATATTCATAATAAATTAGAAGGAAAAATGGCATATGAAAAGCTAAACTAGATATAAATTCATTAACAAATTAGAAAGAAAAAAGCCAAATGAATAGCTAAACTAGATAGATAGTTATAACTAATTAGAAGGAAAAAAAAGGCATATTAATAGCTAAACTAGATAGATAGTTATAACTAATTAGAAGGAAAAAAAAGGCATATTAATAGCTAAACTAGATAGATAGTTATAACTAATTAGAAGGAAAAAAAAGGCATATTAATAGCTAAACTAGATAGATAGTTATAACTAATTAGAAGGAAAAAAAAGGCATATTAATAGCTAAACTAGATAGATAGTTATAACTAATTAGAAGGAAAAAAAAGGCATATTAATAGCTAAACTAGATAGATAGTTATAACTAATTAGAAGGAAAAAAAAGGCATATTAATAGCTACACTAGATAGATAGTTATAACTAATTAGAAGGAAAACAAAGGCATATTAATAGCTAAACTAGATAGATAGTTATAACTAATTAGAAGGAAAAAAAGGCATATTAATAGCTAAACTAGATAGATAGTTATAACTAATTAGAAGGAAAAAAAAGGCATATTAATAGCTAAACTAGATAGATAGTTATAACTAATTAGAAGGAAAAAAAAGGCATATTAATAGCTAAACTAGATAGATAGTTATAACTAATTAGAAGGAAAAAAAAGGCATATTAATAGCTAAACTAGATAGATAGTTATAACTAATTAGAAGGAAAAAAAAGGCATATTAATAGCTAAACTAGATAGATAGTTATAACTAATTAGAAGGAAAAAAAAGGCATATTAATAGCTAAACTAGATAGATAGTTATAACTAATTAGAAGGAAAAAAAAGGCATATTAATAGCTAAACTAGATAGATAGTTATAACTAATTAGAAGGAAAAAAAAGGCATATTAATAGCTAAACTAGATAGATAGTTATAACTAATTAGAAGGAAAAAAAAGGCATATTAATAGCTAAACTAGATAGATAGTTATAACTAATTAGAAGGAAAAAAAAGGCATATTAATAGCTAAACTAGATAGATAGTTATAACTAATTAGAAGGAAAAAAAAGGCATATTAATAGCTAAACTAGATAGATAGTTATAACTAATTAGAAGGAAAAAAAAGGCATATTAATAGCTAAACTAGATAGATAGTTATAACTAATTAGAAGGAAAAAAAAGGCATATTAATAGCTAAACTAGATAGATAGTTATAACTAATTAGAAGGAAAAAAAAGGCATATTAATAGCTAAACTAGATAGATAGTTATAACTAATTAGAAGGAAAAAAAAGACATATTAATAGCTAAACTAGATAGATAGTTATAACTAATTAGAAGGAAAAAAAAAGGCATATTAATAGCTAAACTAGATAGATAGTTATAACTAATTAGAAGGAAAAAAAAGGCATATTAATAGCTAAACTAGATAGATAGTTATAACTAATTAGAAGGGAAAAAAAGGCATATTAATAGCTAAACTAGATAGATAGTTATAACTAATTAGAAGGAAAAAAAAGGCATATTAATAGCTAAACTAGATAGATAGTTATAACTAATTAGAAGGAAAAAAAGGCATATTAATAGCTAAACTAGATAGTTATAACTAATTAGAAGGAAAAAAAAGGCATATTAATAGCTAAACTAGATATATAGTTATAACTAATTAGAAGGAAAAAAAAGGCATATTAATAGCTAAACTAGATAGATAGTTATAACTAATTAGAAGGAAAAAAAAGGCATATTAATAGCTAAACTAGATAGATAGTTATAACTAATTAGAAGGAAAAAAAAGGCATATTAATAGCTAAACTAGATAGATAGTTATAACTAATTAGAAGGAAAAAAAAGGCATATTAATAGCTAAACTAGATAGATAGTTATAACTAATTAGAAGGAAAAAAAAGGCATATTAATAGCTAAACTAGATAGATAGTTATAACTAATTAGAAGGAAAAAAAAGGCATATTAATAGCTAAACTAGATAGATAGTTATAACTAATTAGAAGGAAAAAAAGGCATATTAATAGCTAAACTAGATAGATAGTTATAACTAATTAGAAGGAAAAAAAAGGCATATTAATAGCTAAACTAGATAGATAGTTATAACTAATTAGAAGGAAAAAAAGGCATATTAATAGCTAAACTAGATAGATAGTTATAACTAATTAGAAGGAAAAAAAAGGCATATTAATAGCTAAACTAGATAGATAGTTATAACTAATTAGAAGGACAAAAAAGGCATATTAATAGCTAAACTAGATAGATAGTTATAACTAATTAGAAGGAAAAAAAAGGCATATTAATAGCTAAACTAGATAGATAGTTATAACTAATTAGAAGGAAAAAAAAGGCATATTAATAGCTAAACTAGATAGATAGTTATAACTAATTAGAAGGAAAAAAAAGGCATATTAATAGCTAAACTAGATAGATAGTTATAACTAATTAGAAGGAAAAAAAAAGGCATATTAATAGCTAAACTAGATAGATAGTTATAACTAATTAGAAGGAAAAAAAAGGCATATTAATAGCTAAACTAGATAGATAGTTATAACAAATTAGAAGGAAAAAAAGGCATATTAATAGCTAAACTAGATAGATAGTTATAACTAATTAGAAGGAAAAAAAGGCATATTAATAGCTAAACTAGATAGATAGTTATAACTAATTAGAAGGAAAAAAAAGGCATATTAATAGCTAAACTAGATAGATAGTTATAACTAATTAGAAGGAAATAAAAGGCATATTAATAGCTAAACTAGATAGATAGTTATAACTAATTAGAAGGAAAAAAAAGGCATATTAATAGCTAAACTAGATAGATAGTTATAACTAATTAGAAGGAAAAAAAAGGCATATTAATAGCTAAACTAGATAGATAGTTATAACTAATTAGAAGGAAAAAAAAGGCATATAGCTAAACTAGATAGATAGTTATAACTAATTAGAAGGAAAAAAAAGGCATATTAATAGCTAAACTAGATAGATAGTTATAACTAATTAGAAGGAAAAAAAAAGGCATATTAATAGCTAAACTAGATAGATAGTTATAACTAATTAGAAGGAAAAAAAAGGCATATTAATAGCTAAACTAGATAGATAGTTATAACTAATTAGAAGGAAACAAAAGGCATATTAATAGCTAAACTAGATAGATAGTTATAACTAATTAGAAGGAAAAAAAAGGCATATTAATAGCTAAACTAGATAGATAGTTATAACTAATTAGAAGGAAAAAAAAGGCATATTAATAGCTAAACTAGATAGATAGTTATAACTAATTAGAAGGAAAAAAAAGGCATATTAATAGCTAAACTAGATAGATAGTTATAACTAATTAGAAGGAAAAAAAAGGCATATTAATAGCTAAACTAGATAGATAGTTATAACTAATTAGAAGGAAAAAAAAGGCATATTAATAGCTAAACTAGATAGATAGTTATAACTAATTAGAAGGAAAAAAAAGGCATATTAATAGCTAAACTAGATAGATAGTTATAACTAATTAGAAGGAAAAAAAAAGGCATATTAATAGCTAAACTAGATAGATAGTTATAACTAATTAGAAGGAAAAAAAAGGCATATTAATAGCTAAACTAGATAGATAGTTATAACTAATTAGAAGGAAAAAAAAGGCATATTAATAGCTAAACTAGATAGATAGTTATAACTAATTAGAAGGAAAAAAAAGGCATATTAATAGCTAAACTAGATAGATAGTTATAACTAATTAGAAGGAAAAAAAAGGCATATTAATAGCTAAACTAGATAGATAGTTATAACTAATTAGAAGGAAAAAAAAGGCATATTAATAGCTAAACTAGATAGATAGTTATAACTAATTAGAAGGAAAAAAAAGGCATATTAATAGCTAAACTAGATAGATAGTTATAACTAATTAGAAGGAAAAAAAAGGCATATTAATAGCTAAACTAGATAGATAGTTATAACTAATTAGAAGGAAAAAAAAGGCATATTAATAGCTAAACTAGATAGATAGTTATAACTAATTAGAAGGAAAAAAAAGGCATATTAATAGCTAAACTAGATAGATAGTTATAACTAATTAGAAGGAAAAAAAAAAGGCATATTAATAGCTAAACTAGATAGATAGTTATAACTAATTAGAAGGAAAAAAAAAGGCATATTAATAGCTAAACTAGATAGATAGTTATAACTAATTAGAAGGAAAAAAAAAGGCATATTAATAGCTAAACTAGATAGATAGTTATAACTAATTAGAAGGGAAAAAAAGGCATATTAATAGCTAAACTAGATAGATAGTTATAACTAATTAGAAGGAAAAAAAAGGCATATTAATAGCTAAACTAGATAGATAGTTATAACTAATTAGAAGGAAAAAAAGGCATATTAATAGCTAAACTAGATAGTTATAACTAATTAGAAGGAAAAAAAAGGCATATTAATAGCTAAACTAGATATATAGTTATAACTAATTAGAAGGAAAAAAAGGCATATTAATAGCTAAACTAGATAGATAGTTATAACTAATTAGAAGGAAAAAAAAGGCATATTAATAGCTAAACTAGATAGATAGTTATAACTAATTAGAAGGAAAAAAAGGCATATTAATAGCTAAACTAGATAGATAGTTATAACTAATTAGAAGGAAAAAAAAGGCATATTAATAGCTAAACTAGATAGATAGTTATAACTAATTAGAAGGAAAAAAAAGGCATATTAATAGCTAAACTAGATAGATAGTTATAACTAATTAGAAGGAAAAAAAAGGCATATTAATAGCTAAACTAGATAGATAGTTATAACTAATTAGAAGGAAAAAAAAGGCATATTAATAGCTAAACTAGATAGATAGTTATAACTAATTAGAAGGAAAAAAAAGGCATATTAATAGCTAAACTAGATAGATAGTTATAACTAATTAGAAGGAAAAAAAAGGCATATTAATAGCTAAACTAGATAGATAGTTATAACTAATTAGAAGGAAAAAAAAGGCATATTAATAGCTAAACTAGATAGATAGTTATAACTAATTAGAAGGACAAAAAAGGCATATTAATAGCTAAACTAGATAGATAGTTATAACTAATTAGAAGGAAAAAAAGGCATATTAATAGCTAAACTAGATAGATAGTTATAACTAATTAGAAGGAAAAAAAAGGCATATTAATAGCTAAACTAGATAGATAGTTATAACTAATTAGAAGGAAAAAAAAGGCATATTAATAGCTAAACTAGATAGATAGTTATAACTAATTAGAAGGAAAAAAAAGGCATATTAATAGCTAAACTAGATAGATAGTTATAACTAATTAGAAGGAAAAAAAAGGCATATTAATAGCTAAACTAGATAGATAGTTATAACAAATTAGAAGGAAAAAAAAGGCATATTAATAGCTAAACTAGATAGATAGTTATAACTAATTAGAAGGAAAAAAAGGCATATTAATAGCTAAACTAGATAGATAGTTATAACTAATTAGAAGGAAAAAAAAGGCATATTAATAGCTAAACTAGATAGATAGTTATAACTAATTAGAAGGAAATAAAAGGCATATTAATAGCTAAACTAGATAGATAGTTATAACTAATTAGAAGGAAAAAAAAGGCATATTAATAGCTAAACTAGATAGATAGTTATAACTAATTAGAAGGAAAAAAAAGGCATATTAATAGCTAAACTAGATAGATAGTTATAACTAATTAGAAGGAAAAAAAGGCATATTAATAGCTAAACTAGATAGATAGTTATAACTAATTAGAAGGAAAAAAAAGGCATATTAATAGCTAAACTAGATAGATAGTTATAACTAATTAGAAGGAAAAAAAAGGCATATTAATAGCTAAACTAGATAGATAGTTATAACTAATTAGAAGGAAAAAAAGGCATATTAATAGCTAAACTAGATAGATAGTTATAACTAATTAGAAGGAAACAAAAGGCATATTAATAGCTAAACTAGATAGATAGTTATAACTAATTAGAAGGAAAAAAAAGGCATATTAATAGCTAAACTAGATAGATAGTTATAACTAATTAGAAGGAAAAAAAAGGCATATTAATAGCTAAACTAGATAGATAGTTATAACTAATTAGAAGGAAAAAAAAGGCATATTAATAGCTAAACTAGATAGATAGTTATAACTAATTAGAAGGAAAAAAAAGGCATATTAATAGCTAAACTAGATAGATAGTTATAACTAATTAGAAGGAAAAAAAAAGGCATATTAATAGCTAAACTAGATAGATAGTTATAACTAATTAGAAGGAAAAAAAAAGGCATATTAATAGCTAAACTAGATAGATAGTTATAACTAATTAGAAGGAAAAAAAAGGCATATTAATAGCTAAACTAGATAGATAGTTATAACTAATTAGAAGGAAAAAAAAGGCATATTAATAGCTAAACTAGATATATAGTTATAACTAATTAGAAGGAAAAAAAGGCATATTAATAGCTAAACTAGATAGATAGTTATAACTAATTAGAAGGAAAAAAAAGGCATATTAATAGCTAAACTAGATAGATAGTTATAACTAATTAGAAGGAAAAAAAAGGCATATTAATAGCTAAACTAGATAGATAGTTATAACTAATTAGAAGGAAAAAAAGGCATATTAATAGCTAAACTAGATAGATAGTTATAACTAATTAGAAGGAAAAAAAAGGCATATTAATAGCTAAGCTAGATATATAGTTATAACTAATTAGAAGGAAAAAAAGGCATATTAATAGCTAAACTAGATAGATAGTTATAACTAATTAGAAGGAAAAAAAAGGCATATTAATAGCTAAACTAGATAGATAGTTATAACTAATTAGAAGGAAAAAAAAAGGCATATTAATAGCTAAACTAGATAGATAGTTATAACTAATTAGAAGGAAAAAAAGGCATATTAATAGCTAAACTAGATAGATAGTTATAACTAATTAGAAGGAAAACAAAGGCATATTAATAGCTAAACTAGATAGATATTCATTAACCTCTTCTGTACCGGCGGCGTCTGTTTAGTTATATTCTGGCCATTTTTAGACGTTTTTTGTGAAGTTTAAGAAGGATCTGTTGCAGTTAAAAGGGTTAAGGGGAGGTATCCACTTGAGGGATTTTTTTCTTGACCCCTTTCTCCCTCATGGTTAGCCCCATTGTTTTTGAGATTTTAAGATGTTTGCCCCCATAAGTTTGGTGATTTTAAGAATTTCCGCCCCATTCTGTCAATTTTAAGACCTTTCAATTTCGGTGTCGATTTTATCCTGGCGAGCGATAGCGAGCCTGTAATTTAAGAGTAACCGGCCTTTGGCCAGGACATTTTTCTACCGAAAAATGTACAAATTTATCTTGAAAGTTGGTGACATTTTAAGATTGCTGGAGGAGTAGGAAACAAACTAGAAACCTCCCCTTAAGTGAGATAGTTCGAAGCCTTTTAATTGCTGGAAGCCCTGTTTACACTGAATATAATAGTTTAATACTAGCCAGAATATAAGAAAAAAGACATCGCCGGTATAGAAGGGGTCAACAAATTAGAAGGAACAAAAGGTATATGCATAGCTAAACTGACACATCACTTTAAGAAACCGACACACGATACAACTACCTTTAGATTCATTTGGAATGGGGGTTCGTCCAAGAGGAGAAGTTGAAGGTACAGGACGATGCAGGTACCCAGTACTACCAATGTTACACCAGGTAGGAGCTTCATCCGTATGGTACAGTGACGATCAACAAGCCTGTATGATTATAAACAGTCAGGTTAACCCCTTCAGCACTATGATGCCCTTACACCATTGATTCTGGCTAAAACTAGAAGATTTTATGCTCAAAAACCTCTATGGAGGAGAGTCGTCGTTTATGGGTTAATGAAGCTAAAATCGGACATGTTTTTTAACCCGGCAAATTCTAGACTATGGTATTTGAAACGTCCCGCCATGCGAAGGTATTTTGGTTCATTTCCGACGAAAATCGTAATTTCACCATAAACATTGTTATTACTTATTCATATTAGCCTATATTACGTTTAATATGAAGACATTAACATTTAAGAGCAATAAAACAAGTACGATTAGTATTTAGGGGTGAAAAAGACGTATTATTGCCAACCAGTCTATTCATCAGGGGAGATCCGCAGCCTCATATATCCTCTCTTCCCGAGTCCTCAAGCAACACTGAAGGCTCTAGGTAGAAGTCCCTCTGTTGCAAGGATCTCTAGATGCCTAGCCCATACTATAGACACCATATGAAGGAAATTCACACCGAAAAGTACCCGATAAAAGGGGGAATAAGAGGAAAAATAGGTGATAATTGAGGAGGGTGGAAGGATGGGAAGGGGGCGGGGGTGGTTGGGACACATATGTAGGAATGTTAGCAAGTAATGGAAGTGAATTATCTCACCTAATCACATATAGCTTTTTTTTTAGTGCCACTGGTGTGGTTTTAAAGGCTTTTTTTAGGCCTTGGATCTTATGAGGACCTTCACCTTCCACCAACAAACATCTTATGAGGACTCTTGTCTTTCCTGGGTTAATTGGATAGAATATTGGCTATGGAGAAAGACAGCAAAAAGTAGTCATAAATGGGAAAGCAATAACATGAAACAATGTAACTATCGGTGTACCTCAAGGATTAGTATTGGGCCAATTGTCTTCCTATTCTACATCAATGACATAGACGACAGTCTAATCTGTACAATCTCAAAGTTTGCAGATTATACAAACATTGCAAATACTGTACTCACAAATGGACATGTTGAAGATATGCAACACAATCTAGATAGGTTGTCACATCTGGCAAATTAGCTTCAACGAAAATATATGTAAACTACTTCACATCAGAAACCAAAATAAGAAAGCAAACTATTCAATCAATGGCACCCAGCTAGAGAGTGTAGACAGAGAAACGAAATTGGGAGTAACAATATCGAGTAACCTAAAACCTAGTCAACAATGTACTGTACAAAAGTTGTTAAGAAAGCAAACAAAATTATAGGTTTTATAGGCAGATCTTTTGAGCATAAATCCAAAGATGTATTCCTCACTCTTTACAGTTCGTTAGCCCGTCTACTTCTGAAATATTGCGTTCAGTCCTGGTACCCCTACTACCAAAAGGATATAGACAAACTGGAGTGATTTCACCGTAGAGTTACCAAAATTATACCGTTTTTTGAGGAGCAAACCATATGAGGAGCGTCTTGAGGAATTGAATCTTTTTCCCCTAACACAGCGGAGATTAAGAGGAGACTTAATTCAAGTATATAGATAATCAAAGGCATCGACAATCTGAACTGCAGGAAGTACTTTACAATCGACCAGTCAAATTACACAAGGTGAAAGTTACAAAATCATTGGTAAATAATTTAACTCGCATTAACTCAAAATTGATCAAAGTGATGGAGGCAAAGGCGATCAGATGAATCAAAGTGTATCATTTTGGGATGAATCCAAATCAGCCAAGTTGTGTTTCTTGTGTCATCAACCAGGAAATATTGCTAAGGTCACAGTACGTTTGCTTTAACCCTTCCTACCCGGGCTGCCTTAGGTAATGACAGCACGAAAGAAGGGCCAATACCCGGTATGCCTTATCTAAGGCATGAGCTTAATAGCCTAATTAAGCTTGATCCGAATGCCGTGTGTACGACATATGTCAACAAACCCAAGCGTTCGTCACCGCACCTCCGAAAACAAGAAGGAGAAGACTCCTCAATGTTATTGTTATGACGTCATGACGAAATTAGTGTCTGAAAAGCCCCCATATTGGCAACATCTCTGCAATATTGGCTCCACTGAAATCGTCATCATAACTGAACCAGTTGACTTACAGAGCTCTACTCAATGCCAAAATACAGATTGAAAACCGCACTACGATTATAAATGAGTGGGAAAGTTCTAGCAGTGAAAATAAACATAAATACGGTAGCCTAGGCCTAGACGTTTTTCGGCCATATCGCCCGGGTAGGGGCGACCGTCATTGGCTGAGACAGCCCGGGTAGGAAGGGTTAATGATGTTAATTCTATTGAACATAATATTGTTTGTGGTGTGCCTCAAGGTTCGATCTTGGGCCCTTTAGTGATTTTGATATATATATATATATGACATTATCAATGTATCTCCTGCTCTATTACCCACCCTGTTTGCAGACGACACTAATATCTTTCTTGAAGGTAACAATGTAAATAATAAATATATTTCAACGTATGAATGCCGAATTAGCAAAAGTAATACAATGGATTAATGCAAATAAACTTTCCTTAAACATTGATAAAACAAATTACATGATATTTCATTCTAAAGGTAAATCTGTAGCTACTGATCTAAATATTAGCATTTGTAATAAAATAATTCTGAGGGCATATTCTTGTCAATTTTTGGGTTATAACAATGGATTGTACATTATCTTGGTCTGAACATATAAAAGAGGTTAAAAACAAAATATCTAATGGTATTGGAATTATATGTAAAGCAAGGAAGGCATTAAGTGCGTCTACACTAGATACATTATATTATAGCTTTATCTATCCGTATCTGACATACGGAATAGAGGTATGGGGCTCGACTAGTGCCTGTTATATCAGTTCTGTATTTAAACTTAAAAAAAGAGCAATAAGAATGTCGTCTTCCTCACATTATTTAGCTCATACAGCACCACTATTCCATTTTTTTAGGTTGTTAACCATATTTGGCATATACAAATTTAGCATTGGTAAAATGTTGTATAAATTCGTAAATAAATAATCAGCTACCTCCAATATTTAATATGTTCATACGAGCTTGTGAAGTTCACTCTTATCCAACTAGAACAAATCATAAATGTAATGTACCTGCGCTCAGAACTTCTTTAGCACAACAAACATTTAATTATAAAGGTGTTCTAATATGGAATTGTATAATGGATAACTTGAATCATGACTGTTCGTTTGGTGTGTCTAAGCTCAGATTAAAAGTTTTGTTAATTGATAATGCGTTAAACATCAATTAATTTCTTGGCTTTGTAACAACAATTTGTTATTTTTGCAAATAATCGTTAAAGTAGATAAATCCTCCGCCAATCCCTTTATCTTGCTTGCACAGCCAGCTAAGTCTGACAGTTCACGGCTGCAATGCGCCATGCCCCGCCCACCAGCCAATCAGCGGCCTCCATTATCAGAGCACGAAGCTGGACGTCTTAGTCCACCTCAAAAGTCACTCTCTTTCTCTTCCCGAAGAGTTCCTTCTGATTATCCATTAAGTAATACCTCGGTGCCAGCCCTGTACTCCCGTAAGCTACCAAAAGAGGTTTATAATCAACTTCCTGAAACTTTCTATGAAGAGAAGAGAGAGGAGGGGAAGGAAGCAAAAAGTCAGTGCGAACGTGCAGCCAAGCGCGCCCACCAGCCAATCATAGCGCCCGAGAGCGGGATGCCGGACTATAAAGGGAGGGGGAGAGCGAGTTGCAGATTCATTCGCCGGCTGGACGGCACGGGACTCAGTTCTTGCAACCTACTTACTACGTCTCGCTTGGGCACTCACGGGAATTCGGCTCCAGTCTCCCAGCTCTCGCCTTTTGTTCCAGCAGGCACAACCCAGGCCTATCATCAGCTCTTCCCTACTAAGGCAGATACACCCTCAGTATCTGGCCACCTGTTGTCGCATCGCAGGCTTGCATACCACTACAGCCAAGCGATTCAAGAGGACGACAGATAGTAGAGGAAGAGCAAAGATTTCCAGTTGAGATAAAGAAAGAGAGAGACTGCATAACTGACCCGGTGGCCATCACTTATAAAAATTAATGTGTCCTTCTAGGACAAGAATAAAGGATAAAGAATTTAGACTTACCTGAATATATAAATATGATGATGTGTTATTAATTAGTTATTTTTTTTAGCATCGGCACCAGCCAAAGAGTTATTATATAGGATCTGATAGGAGAGATTAAAGATTAAAAGAGTAAAAGTAAAGAGGGGAGGGAAAGAATACTTTTGTTAATAAATGAGGCAACCAGAAAATTAAAGAGAGAAACAGTTGTTTAGTTGCCTAATAGATTAGCTATAGCTAGGGAAGGACACTAGTCCATATGAATCATTCATTAAGTTGTGTAAAAAGGAAACTGTGAAGAAGGACACTAGTCCTATGTGAGTTGCGTTATTATTAAGTCTAAAAGAGTTATTCCGTGTATGCGTCTGAGGCACGGTTCATCTTTTGTTAGTACGATAATTGATTAAGGTGAAAGGTAACCTAGCGTGTTGGTAACAGGGTTACTTGAGGATAAATTCAGAAGGGGTAATTGAGATCAAGATTGTAAACCCATATTGTGAAGTAACTGGGTGACGGAACCCAATAGTGTTATTGAGATAAAGATTGTCAACCTATATTGTGAAGTAACTGGGTGACGGAACCCAATAGTGTTATTGAGATAAAGATTGTAAACCCATATTGTGAAGTAACTGGGTGACGGAACCCAATAGTGTTATTGAGATAAAGATTGTAAACCTATATTGTGAAGTAACTGGGTGACGGAACCCAATAGTGTTATTGAGATAAAGATTGTAAGCCTAGATTGTGAAGTAACTGGGTGGCAGAACCCATATTATATGTGAGAGAGACCTTGTAATCTCATTCGGTAATTTGTACAATGTTATGTCATTGTGGAGGTACTTGAGTAGTAACGACGGTTGTGTCAAAAGAATATATAGATTCTATGTATTGAGAAAATAGATTATATATGTTATAGCCTTGGTATTGAGAAAGGATACAGAAGGCTCAGTAAACGTGGGAAAACCTAAAAAGTAGAGGAAAGAATAACACCTTTGTTTTAGTTAGGTAAAGAGCAAATGGTTTATTAGGCCCTGGTCTCATAAAAGACACAGCAGGGTTTTGATTTATTTATTTAGGATTAATCACTCATAACGGGTCGCAGGATCGAAGCCGACTAGAGTCAATACCTGAATAGCGGGGATTCAGTTAGGGAGTAACGGGAACTTTAGGGGTCCAAAGTACAACCTAGCATGAATCGACGTAATATTCAATCTGTGTCTTGAACTCATCTCGGCCCGAGCCAAGAACCTATTATTAGAGTAGTTAGGAAGTCTGTTAAATAAAATATACGAACTTCTAAATGTCTGTCGAATTATCCCCCGTAGTAGTAGCATAACTGATTTAGAATTAAATACTTAATTTTGGTGGCAAGCGGTGTGATTCGACAAATAATTTGGATTGAGTATAATTATCTAACAGAACAGATAGGATGACGGGCATGTTACCATTCAGATTATGGGAAGAAATCGAGCTTTGGATTGAGCAGTTAGAATGTCAGTTCACAATACTTGACATAGGGGAAAATGGGAAGAAAATCGCCTATGGAAAGGCACACTTAGGTAAGGCCCTGAATGATGTGAGAGTACGTCTGGAAGGACTAGTATCGTGGGCCGAAGTCAGGAGCGCCTTAATCAAAAAATTTGGCCGAGAGACTTCCACCAGAAAAGCCAGAGACAAACTGAAGAGTTTGAAACTTGATGGCCAAAATGTGAGAGCCCTGAGGAGGGAAATCACTATGAATGTGAAACTAGCGTATCCCCATATGAATCAAGAGAGCCAGGAAACTGAGATCAGGGAGATCATGATCCAAGCCTGCCCGGTAGAAGTTAGGAAACACTGCATCATTCATGAGGTTAACACTACCAAGGAATTGATGGAGGTCATTAAAAAGATTCTGGAGGCTAGAGAAGTAAAAGAGGAAAAACAAAAAGGGGAAGAGGAGAACCCAAAGAAAGGGTATCCGAAAGCCCTGATTCGATGCTTCACTTGTAGACAGACCGGACACCTAGCTAGGAACTGTACCAACCGTCCACAAGCCCCAACCCCTAGATTTGACCCCAGACTCGCACTCCCAAACGATCGACCTCTACCCAAGGGAACCGATCCGGACCGGAGAGGAATGCTTCCGGTAGAATACCGGGAGATAGAAAACCAGCCAAAAGTAACGACGGAAGAGAGAAAAAAAAAATCTGTGAAACCTCACATAGAAGGGCGGTATAGTGAGGTCAATATCTTAGAGAGACAAACGCCTTGTGAAACTGTAGTCATAAATGAGAAAGCCGCGAACATGTTGATTGATACAGGGGCGAACCGTAGTTGTCTCCTAGAGAACTTCGTAAAACAAAACCAGCGAGAAATGGGCCCATTAAATGAAACCAGTATTTAGTTGTCAGGAGCCGGGGGTCAACCACTGACAATCCTAGGAAAAACTAACGCGACGGTAGTGCAGTGGAAGGGAATTACCTTCACCACCGATTTTTGTGTTTTATAAGGGAGTAGTAGCTAGTAGTGGAGTCGATGGGTATCTGGCGATAGATCTCATGAGTCAGTTGGGAGTAACTATTCAGTGTGGGCCGAAAGACACAACTATTCTCCAACCTCAAATAGTAGCTACCACAGGAAAATTATCTATTCCTCCTAGATCTTGGAAATTGATAGAGATTCCCCCAAACCCAGTCATGACTGCCGGGATTTTTGAACCCGATGCACAGAATGGGGTGAGAATATCTCCCACCTTCATTACTGCCGATCAGAGGAAACTAGTTTTAGCTAATTTTGGTGATGACACGATTAGTTATCAAAAAGGGAAACTGTTAGGACAAGTCACACCCGCTCAGCCCACTACTGTTGGAACTGACGGACCCGTGAACTTACCTTAGATCCCGAAAAAATTAACCTCAAGTCAAGCCAGTACCTTACATGAATTGCTTTGGACGTACCGGGATGTGTTTGCTCAAAACGAAGGGGACCACGGATCGGCTCGAACCCGCCACACCCATGAGATTCACACGCAAGGGCCTCCTATTAGACAACCCTACCGACGACAAAACCCTATTATGAGACAAAAAGAAAAGCAACAAGTTGAGGACATGATTAACACCTTAAGAGCGGCCTATGCGGTTTATTTATATGTACCGCCCAGCGGGGTGTTTTTAGCCAAAATAGGGCTGTTTACGTGATCATTTTCATGCCTAAATAAGACCCAGAACGTAAAACAAGTATCTATCCCTGAAAGGGCATAAACAGAGCTTTCGAATGACACCATAACGATCCTTTTATGATGGCTAGTTTTCTTGCAATAACCGTGCAACGCGAGTGCAAAAAGCATGTAATTCGGTACTTTCCCCATACAATTCAGTATGTAGCGAGTGAGAGAGGGAGGAGGGAGCTGAGATTCGTGTCAGTAGGTTCGCCGCGGTGGTCTGGAGCAGTCATACGCTCGCTAGTCTCCTGCCACCACTTGTCTCTCTCTCAGCAACATTACGTGCTGAAATTGCCACTCGACCTATGTCGAGCGCCGCCACATAGTCCAGCTTTATTAAATACGACTTATGTTGCGCCCCGACTTTTAGGGGTTAAACAGGGGTAGTCCTAGTTAAGAAAAAAGATGGGTCTACTCGGTTCTGTGTAGATTATCGAAAATTAAACGATGTCACCATCAAAGACGCGCAGCCCCTACCTCGTATGGACGGCTCGTTAGAATCCCTCAATGGGTCGACCTGGTTCTCTACCCTAGATCTCCAGAGTGGATACTGGCAAGTACCAGTTAGGTCCGAGGATCAAGAGAAAACCGCATTTGCCAGGAGCGAAGGCAAACTCTACCAGTTTACTGTCTTGCCGTTTGGAGTTTGCAATGGCCCCACCAGTTTCACTAGAGTCATGGACGAAGTATTGAGGGGATTAACCTGGAAGACTTGTTTGGCGTACTTAGATGATATCATAATCTTTTCCGCTAGTTGGGAAGAACATGTTCACCGACTCCAAGAAGTGTTAGAAAGAATCAGGGGGGCAGGACTTAAACTGAAACCTTCAAAATGCCAATTAGGGGCCCGTGAGGTGGCATATCTAGGGCATGTAAAGGTATTCAACCGGACCCACATAAAGTGAGATCTATTGCCGAAATCTCACCTCCGTCCTCTGTCTAAGAGATTCGAGCATTTCTGGGAATGGCCTCCTACTATCGAAGGTTCATACCTAACTTTTCTAAGATTGCTTGCCCCATGACTCAGAGACTAGAAAAAGGGAAGAGGTTCGACTGGGATCAGAGTTGTCAGTTAGCTGTTGATCACTTGAAGCAAAAATTTACTTCTAACCCCATAGTTTGTCATCCGGATTTCACCAAGCCGTTTCAACTATACACTGATGCTTCTTATGAAGGGCTTGGAGCCGTTCTGGCCCAGAAAGTGGACGGAAAGGAAAGCATAGTGGCCTGTGCTAGCCGGACACTGAATAAGGGCGAAAAGAATTATAGCGTTACGAAAAAGGAATGTCTAGCTCTAGTGTGGGCTGTACAATATTTCCGTCCATACTTAGCCGGGGTCCACTTTGAAGTTATTACGGACCACCATAGCATACAATGGCTCCGAAAAATGAAAACGGAAGACGGACTATTTGTCAGGTGGAAGGGGATTTTGGAAGAGTACTCTTTTGAAGTTAGACATAGACCCGGTAAATTACACACTAATGCCGATGTCTTACCTCGACTACCAGTAGCACCCGTTCAACCCACTGAACCTGACGGGGAAAAACATGACCCTAGACCTAGTAATAAAGTAAAGTTTTCGGAGGGAGCCTGGAGGAATTCTCAAGATCGGGTCGTACTTGATTATTCAGAGGCAAAACACATGATCCAAATCCTCCACGGACAAAAGGGTAAGGGGGCTCATTTGGGACAGTCTAGGGTTCTCCAACAATTCAATGAAAGGTACTGGACCAAGAGGGCCGACCAGATTGTTAAAGAAGTCGTTCAAAATTGTTTGGGATGCCAGAGGGGCAAAGATGAAAGGGGACCTAGACAGTTGCCCGGACATATTACTGCTGGTACACCCTGGGCCAAATTATGAGTGGATATTATGGGACATCTGCCCAGACAGACAAACAAAAGGTACATCTCGACCTGTGTCGACATTTTCTCTAAATACACGGTTGTTTGCGCTATCCCGGACAAGAAAGCTGAAACGGTGGCCAAGGTTATCCTGGAAAAGATTATTTTTGTGTATGACACCCCTGGAGGTATTCTAAGTGACAGGGGAAAAGAATTTAATAATGAGATCTGGCAACACTTGGGAGAAACCTTGGGATACCAGATACAGCACACCTCCCCGTATTACCCTCCCGAAATCCATCCTTCCGAATCCTCCCTTCCTCGCGAGGACAGAGTCCACCTGGCCAGGCTGAGATGCGGACACCATCCAGCTCTCCTGAGCTATCAGAAGAGACTGGATGACTCCGTTGTCGACGCCTGCCCGGGATGTAACACAGCACCCCATACCATTAAACACATCATAGAAGACTGCATTTCACACAACCACTTACGCCAACAACACAATCTACACTCAATGAGAGCTCTGTGGGAAAGCCCGATCGTGGCCATGGCCTTTCTCAGGGACTCGGGGCTGTTCGGCCAGGCAGCTTAGGGAACAACAACAACAACAACAACCCTCAGGGAAATACTGTCTGTGAAAGGAATCATAGGGTGTTAGCCAACTGAATCCGGGCTAGTCTGAGCTCACAAGGGGAGAAAATCGTCCGGGGTTGGCCGGAACTTTTGCCTGAAATTGTCTGGGGAATAAATACCACGGTCTGTAGGACTACGGGGTATTCTCCCTATGAGATTATCTTTGGCAACATACCGGAATTGCCTCAAGAACGATTATTGCCATACCCCCGTTCCTACATGCAGTATTCCCAACCCGGAAAGTATTGGAAGGAACAAGGGGAGCGACGACAGCAAGTGCATGATCATATGGTTCAGCAACAACCTAAGAAAGTTTCTCTAAAATAATAATCCTTATTACCGTGGGGAGTATATTTTGGTCAAGAGACATGACCCCACCCGAGCTGGTAAACTGGAGAAGAAATACGAGGGTCCTTTCAGGGTTGTCGAGACAAACGGGCCCTATCAAGTGTTATACTTAAATTATGGAGATATCGTGTCAGTTACTCATATTCGTCATACCAAACGATATGAGGGTAATCTTCCCCCGGAGATGAGCGAGTGGAGTAGCGAGGAAGGGAGCGAAGAGGAAACGGAATTCAGGGTCGACGACCCTGATACTTCCTCAGTTCGACCCAACGTTAGAGGTCCTACTCCGACTCGGGACTACCTAGAAGATTCTCCACTCTGGTGGTCACATAATACAAAAAAACGAGAGGGTCTTCCTTAGGTTGAGCCAGAAGGAGACCTAGGAAGCGAAGAGATTGTATCTAGTGCGGAAGATGATTTCTATGAGCTTACTGAGGAGGAAAACTCTATGGTCCCAGACAGCGAAGTTTCAGTTTCTCCAGAGAGATTTAAATAGGACTTTAAGTAGTGAGGAAGAGTGTCCTCGAGACGAGGCAGAACCGCAAGGCGTATCTTTTGACGGCAACCGGATAAACGGTTCTCCCACAGCTAAAGCGAAAGAATCCAAAGGAACTCCCTTGCTTAACGTTCCAGAGAAGACTCCCGTGAGAGCGACCAAGCTCACGGGCCCCACCGAAACTCTCACTCATAGCGGTAGGATTAGCCGCCCACCAATCAGGTACCCGGACGAGGATATAAATAGGACCCCCGGGGCACGTGCCTGTCAGTTGCAAGGCACCATGCCTCTCCCCTCTGACCCTCGGTACCGACTCCGTTGACTGGTGACCATAGTCGACGGACAGGGGCAAAGAATTAATACCACTCGAGCTCTCAAACAGTTTCTTACCAGCCCGGAGAAGTTTTAATAGCCAAAACTATTGTGGGGAATCAGAATCCTGCACTCCAGTTACATAAATGTCTCTGTGAGCATAGTGGACTGGTGGAGTGGCAGCTTGAGGGTAAAATGTTTAGGGGAACAGTGTTGCGGCGATCAGGAGCTCGCCTAAATTCAGTAGGGGGTGATAAAGTAGATAAATCTTCCGCCAATCCCTTTATCTTGCTTGCACAGCCAGCTGAGTCTGACAGTTCACGGCTGCAACGCGCCATGCCCCGCCCACCAGCCAATCAGCGGCCTCCATTATCAGAGCACGAAGCTGGACGTCTTAGTCCACCTCAAAAGTCACTCTCTTTCTCTTCTCGAAGAGTTCCTTCTTATTTTCCATTAAGTAATATCTCGGTGCCAGCCCTGTACTCCCGTAAGCCACCTAAAGAGGTTTATAATCAACTTCCTGGAACTTACTATGAAGAGAAGAGAGAGGAGGGGAAGGAAGCAAAAAGTCAGTGCGAACGTGCAGCCAAGGGCGCCCACCAGCCAATCATAGCGATTGAGAGCGGGATGCCGGACTATAAAGGGAGGTGGGGAGCGAGTTGCAGATTCATTCGCCTGCTGGACAGCACGGGACTCAGTTCTTGCAACCTACTTACTCCCTCTCGCTTGGGCACTCACGGGAATTCGGCTCCAGTCTCCCAGCCCTCACCTTTTGTTCCAGCAGGCACAACCCAGGCCTATCATCAGCTCTTCCCTACTAAGGCAGATACACCCTCAGTATTTGGCCGCCTGTCATCGCATCACAGGCTTGCATACCACTACAGCCAAGCGATTCAAGAGGACGACAGATATTAGAGGAAGAGCAAAGATTTCCAGTTGAGATAAAGAAAGAGAGAGACTGCAGAACTGACTCGGTGGTCATCACTTAAAAAAATTAATGTGTCCTTCTAGGACAAGACTAAAGGAAAAATAATTTAGACTTACCTAAATATATAAAGATGATGATGTGTTATTAATTAGTTATTTTTGTTAGCAGCGGCACCAGCCGAAGAATTATTATATAGGATCTGATAGGAGAGATTAAAGATTAAAAGAGTAGAAGTAAAGAGGGGAGGGAAAGAATACTTTTGTTAATAAATGAGGCAACCAGTAAGTTAAAGAGGGAAACAGTTGTTTAGTTGCCTAATAGATTAGCTATAGTTAGGGAAGGACACTAGTCCATATGAATCATTCATTAAGTTGTGTAAAATGGAAACTGTGAAGAAGGACACTAGTCCAATGTGAGTTGCGTTATTATTAAGTCTAAAAGAGTTATTCCGTGTATGCGTCTGAGGCACGGTTCATCTTTTGTTAGTACGATAATTGATTAAGGTGAAAGGTAACCTAGCGTGTTGGTAACAGGGTTACTTGAGGGTAAATTCAGAAGGGGTAATTGAGATGAAGATTGTAAACCCATATTGTGAAGTAACTGGGTGACGGAACCCAATAGTGTTATTGAGATAAAGATTGTCAACCTATATTGTGAAGTAACTGGGTGACGGAACCCAATAGTGTAGGCGATGGGCTGGTCTATCAGAGTGAGACCTGAGCGATCTCTGCCATACCCATAGCTTACTCTGACTGTTCCTTTTACTTATATATTTTCTAAATCTCAAGTGACGGCGTCTCTTCCGTGGATTGACCTCCCAATCTACCAAGATTGGAAGCTAAAGCGTCACATTATTCCTTTGCCCCTCAACTTTCTCTTCATAATTGCTGAGGGGCACAGGGCCCTGGGTGGGGCTTTGGTTTCCCGGGCGTTTACGCACCCTCTCAGCTCCCCGCCATGGAGTGGCTTCGGTCACCCAGGCTTTATTGTGGTCGGCAGGGAAGGTTCTGTGGGGGCGCTCGTTTATGGCCTTGGCCTTGCTCGGGGCCTTGGGGCTGTTCGGCCAGGCAGCTTGGGGAACAACAACAACAACAACAACCCAATAGTGTTATTGAGATAAAGATTGTCTACCTATATTGTGAAGTAACTGGGTGACGGAACCCAATAGTGTTATTGAGATAAAGATTGTAAACCTATATTGTGAAGTAACTGGGTGACGGAACCCAATAGTGTTATTGAGATAAAGATTGTCAACCTATATTGTGAAGTAACTGGGTGACGGAACCCAATAGTGTTATTGAGATAAAGATTGTCAACCTAAATTGTGAAGTAACTGGGTGACGGAACCCAATAGTGTTATTGAGATAAAGATTGTCAACCTATATTGTGAAGTAACTGGGTGACGGAACCCAATAGTGTTATTGAGATAAAGATTGTCAACCTATATTGTGAAGTAACTGGGTGACGGAACCCAATAGTGTTATTGAGATAAAGATTGTCAACCTATATTGTGAAGTAACTGGGTGACGGAACCCAATAGTGTTATTGAGATAAAGATTGTCAACCTATATTGTGAAGTAACTGGGTGACGGAACCCAATAGTGTTATTGAGATAAAGATTGTAAGCCTAGATTGTGAAGTAACTGGGTGACGGAACCCAATAGTGTTATTGAGATAAAGATTGTAAGCCTAGATTGTGAAGTAACTGGGTGGCAGAACCCATATTATATGTGAGAGAGACCATGTAATCTCATTCAGTAATTTGTACAATTGTATGTCATTGTGGAGGTATTTGAGTAGTAACGACGGTTGTGTCAAAGGAGTAAATAGATTCTATGTATTGAGAAAATAGATTATATATGTTATAGCCTTGGTATTGAGAAAGGATACAGAAGGCTCAGTAAACGTGGGAAAACCTAAAGAGTCGAGGAAAGAATAACACCTTTGTTTTAGTTAGGTAAAGAGCAAATGGTTTATTAGGCCCTGGTCTCATAAAAGACACAGCAGGGTTTTGATTTATTTATTTAGGATTAATCACTAATAACGGGTCGTAGGATCGAAGCCGACTTGAGTCAATACCTGAATAGCGGGGATTCAGTTAGGGAGTAACGGGAACTTTAGGGGTCCAAAGTACAACCTAGCATGAATCGACCTAATATTCAATCTGCGTCTTGAACTCATCTCGGCCCGAGCCAAGAACCTATTATTAGAGTAGTTAGGAAGTCTGTTAAATAAAATATACGAACTTCTAAATGACTGTCGAATTATCCCCCGTAGTAGTAGCATTACTGATATAGAATTAAATACTACACTCGTAATATCAATATACCTTTGGTTGATTTTCTAACTTATCTTTGATTATTTTATGCACCAATCACTCGCACTGTGTGTCATACCTCCAATGTTACTAAGTATACAATATTTAAGGACATACAGTATATACCGTTAGGTATCAAGTCCTCCTTGTTGCGTATCAACGTTATTTGTACTTATTCAATATATGTATTCTATGTATGTACAGTTATATGCAAAAATACAATTATTATTATTATTATTATTATTATTATTAAGAACTGTTCAACATTTGTGAGAGGCCCCAGACCATAATCAGTGAAAACTTCACCAGACGAAAAGAGTGGAGCCTTCCTTGACCAGAATGATCCTAAAGCGACTCTACCCCCGGGAGAAAAAAACCCCACTGATTGTTGGTTCAAGCTCATTGGGTGATGGTTTGCATATATCTAAAGGATTCATTGGTGCTTAACAGGTGGAAGTACTCCGGGATACAGGCTGTACTGTGATAGTAGTTAAAAGGAACTTTGTGCATCCTGAACAGATGACTTGGGATATCAAGAGGTGTTTATTGATAGACCGTACTGCAAGGATCTGTCTTATTACCAAGATTGAAATTCGGACCCCATACTTTGAGGGAGAAATTGAGGGAGGACTCACTCTGCGACCTCATCATAGTAAATATCTTTGGAGCATCGTTACAAGAGACTTCACTAGACGTCACTCAAGAGGATGAATGTACTTCAGTAGAGAGTGATTCTTCCCATGCTACAGCTGAGGATCCTTTTGGTGATATGAAGGTGACTTCGGAGGACCTTGGAGCTGGGGTTACGCTATCTTAGTAAAGGAACAAGCCCCTACATCCCCTGAAGGTAGCACAGCAGGATACAAGATTGGAGTCCCCTATGACGTTGGATGATAAGGAGTCGGACGAGAGTTTTCAGTAGTTCCTAAAACGGCAACAACATTCAAAGGATGGTAACCTAACTTTAGTTAAAGAAAATTATCTTTGGCATAGAGTTTACAATAGACAGGGTGAAGAATTCAAACAATTGCTAGTACCAGTATCTCATAGAGAGATAATTCTGAGGATATTACATAATTCATTGATGGGTATCAAGAAGACTGAAGATAGGATATTGTCACCCTTTTATTGGCCAGGTTTAATTAGTGATGTAAAGAAATGGTGTAACAGCTGTGGTGTGTGTCAGAGGACCATACTAAAAGGTAAAGTTAGTAAAGTACCACTAGGATCCATGACATTAATGAACACTCCCTTTCAGACTGTTGCAATTGATTTAGTGGGTCCTATCAGTCCAGTTTCATCTCAAGGTAACCGTTATGTTCTTACCTTCGTTGAGTACACAACTAGGTGGCCCGATGCAGTTCCTCTCCCCGACATAACAACAGAAAGGATCGCTGAAGCTTTGATTGACATTTTTTCTAGACTTGCTTTTCCTCAGGAAATACTTAGTGACTGCGGCTCTCAGTTTATTTCTGGTCTTATGAGAAATTTGTCACTTGATTAACGTAAAACAGGCCTTCACTACACAATACCATCCTCAGGCTAACGGTCTTAATGAGAGATTTAATCTATCTATCTATCTATCTATTGCCTGACGCCGTGATCCCCGAAGGGGTGGCCACGAACGAACCGCCCCCATGCACCTCTGTCCCCAGTCAGTCGACGCCCCTCCCCCCAACCAGCACCGCCTTCGTTCATGTACTTCCTCACTCCATCCTTCCACATCATATTCGGTCTACTTCTCCCCCTCTGTCCCTCCACCTCGCTCTCGTACACCCTCTTAGTCATTCTCTCGCTTTCCATACGTTCCATATGGCCGAACCATCTCAAGTTGTTCCTTTTCACACTTTCCAGCACATCTACCTCCACACCACACCTCCTTCTTACTTCCTCATTAGTCTGTCTATCCCTCCATGTAACTCCGCACGCACTCCTTAAGTAATACATTTCCACTGCTCTCACTCTTGGTCTGAGTCTCTCAACCATCGTCCATGCTTCGCTTCCGTAAGTCAGTGTCGGGATTACCACACTGTCATGCAAGGACTTCTTCACTTCCATACTGACCACCCTATTTCTTGTTACTGCTTTTAGCGTTCCTACAACCCTCTTCCCCTGTTGTACCCTCTCCCGCACCTCTTCATCCATAGTCCCATCTTTACTCAACACACTGCCCAGATACTTAAAAGAGTTGACGATCTCCATAGCCTGACCGTTCAGCTTCACCTCACACTCTGTGACTTCACCACTTTCGAAGACCATAACCTTGCTCTTCCCCGTATTTACCTTCAAATTCCGTTTTTCGCACACTGTTCCAAACTCATTTACCATTTAATTGAACCCTTAAATCAATATTGAGGAAGATGTGTCAGGAACGTCCATAGGATTGGGATAGGTATTTGCCAGCAGTACTGTTTGCATACAGAGAAGTTCCCCAGACTAGTACTGGATTTTCCCCCTTCGAGTTATTGTATGGCCGCACAGTAAAAGGTCCATTGGGAATGCTAAAGGATTTGTGGACAAACCAGACGCATGACAGTGAGATACATAACATCTTTCACTACGTAACAGAGTTTAGGAACAAATTAGAAAACACTTGTACATCTGCTCATGAGAACTTAAGATAAGCAAATAAGGTATATAAGAATCACAATGACAGGAGAGTTAGACCGAAGTCGTTTGTGGTTGGAGATCTGGTCTGTTTTATTGCCCAGACACAAATAAACTCCTGTTAAACTGGAAGGGTCCCTTCGAAGTGGTAGAGGTTGTCAATGATAAAGACTACAGGATCATGCTAGCAAATGGTAAGACAAAGGTTTTCCATGTAAAAGAAATATGAAACATGTGATCAGTATGTAGCTGTTTCAGTAATAACTAGCAACTATCCAGATGAAGAAGAACTTTTACAGGTGACTGAGGTGGAGGGCATTGAAACTTTCCTGGATGTAAATAGAGGAGGAAAAGCATTGTGAACTTAAACAGTTAGTATCAGAGTTTTCGGACATCTTTACTGACAAGCCAGGTCGTACAACACTTGTAGAACATGTCATCACTTTACAAGACGAAGGACCTGTTCGGGAAAGACCATACCCTCTGCCTTATGCAACTCTTAATGCTGTAGAAGGAGAAGTCCAAAAGATGTTAAAATAAGGCATAATAGAGAGATCAGGTTCAGATTGGTGTGCTCCTGTAGTTTTAGTAGGGAAGCCAGATGGATCATACAGATGTTGTGTTAATTATAAAAAGCTCGACACCAACAACTAAATTTGACACAGAACCAATGAATCAACCTGAGGTCATTTTGTGTAAACTAGCTGGTAAGAGATACATTTCTTAGCTTGATTTCAGTAGAGGATTCTGGCAAATTCCAATTAATTATTTTTCTAAAGAGTGTACTGTTGTTATAACCCCAAGTCGAAGTTACCAGTTTTGTGTAATGCCATTTCGCCTTGTTAGCAGTCCCGCTACTTGCAACAGGATGATGAGGAAGCTGCTTGGAGGACAAAAGAACGTGGACCACTACGTGTGAAATAACGAAATACACAAATACACACACGCACATAGCCTACACAAACGGCCCAATGTCGTTGAGTATTCTAAAATATTAATCTGCACAAACTCCCTATGGCTATGGTATGATATAATGTATTATATATTTAATATTTTGTTGGCGTAATTTTATTTTCATTTTGGTTATCGTTAGAAACATTTCTTCAGATTACAGGGACATTTTATTATTTCAAATTAAATTTAAAATATTGTGCACTTCTGTTTCTTTCTAGAGGTATTTTTTAGCCGAATTAGATCTTTTGGTGTAAGTCAGAACTCTATGACAACGGTTCAACATATGGAGAGATAAAAACAAAAAAAAGAATGCTTCAAAGTATAACTTACAAGGAGTTAAAGGGTAGCGCCACCCCAACCCCTGAACCATGCATATTCTGGCGCAAATTGTTCCATCAGTTACATCCACACAATAACATACAACAAAAATAGATGTATAATAATAATAATAATAATAATAATAATAATAATAATATTAATAATAATAATAATAATAAATAAATAAATAAATACATACATACATACATAAATCTAAACAAAAAACCGTAAATTAACAACATGGAATAACTTAACTTCACATTATGAGCGAACCTCTTCCTGATGATGTCCGAGAAATGTCAAGGTAAAAAATCTTAGATATGAGTTAAATCTATCGTCCATCACTGATAGAATAAAAGAAACAAATATGATAATAGGCATACGAACACTGAGAGACGACAGAGAAACACGACCTAAGACTGCACTAATGGAGCTACTTAGAATAGATGACTTAAAAGGCAGGGACTGGCCACATGTAACTGCTGCTGACATTCTTGACTACCAGCTTACAGACTACTATATCGGTGACTGGCAACTGACTGACCCCACCCCGCCCACCCAGCTTACAGACTACCATCCAGATGACCGGCAATTGAGTGTCCCCCTTCCGCCCTGGGAAGAGGCCACTATTGAGATTATAGTGACACAACTCGACACAAAAAAGTCTGAGATCCCGTCCTACGCTCTGAAGACAAACTTTATGTCACTAATAGAAGATATGACAGATGAGAACACTGATCAGGTATACTGTGACGGCTCACTTAACACCGTAACTGGGAGGGCAGGAGCTGCCATCACTATTATGAGTGGTGGCAACTTTGCTCAGGAAGACGATGAACTATCCAGGCTACAGGACTGGGTCTCCTCCACTCAAACTGAGCTGGTGGCAATAGCGATGGGAATTGGGAGTATCTTTCGAAGGGGAAAGAATATTCTTATCCTATCTGACAGCAGGGCGGCCTTGGAAGCTATCTCTAGCCCCCGACCCACCTATCCTTTCCTTGTACAAGATATCAGACGGGGGATAAAATGTGTAGGGGAGAAGGGGCTAGGGGTCAAATTTGCCTGGATTCCCTCACATGTAGGCATCCCAGGCAATGAAAGGGCAGATAAGCTTGCCAAGGAGGCCTCAGAGAAAGAAGAACCTGATCACATTCTTGAACTGTCATTGAAACAAATGAGAACTATAATTAAAAAGACACAAGAAGAAAGAGTGGATGAAGACAGAGCTAGACATCATAATACCAGCCGATCTATAAACTACTACAATAAAGTAGCATTTACGACCAAATACACCTATGGTAAACGTACAACGAGTAGGTGGGTAGACTCAGTACATGCAAGAATAAGGCTTGGCTATTGTTATCCATGGCAGCTGAATTGGCAGGTAGAAGAAGAGCACAGGCAATGTAGGGTTTGCAGAGCTCCCAACAAACACTCTCTCGAGCACTATATCCTGGAATGCCCAATGATTAGGGAATACAGGAATAATCAGTTAACCACAATTGAGGATCAAGCAATATACATGCTAAAGAATAACGTAATCAATAACATACTAAAAAAACACAAGAACTTTGCCCCCCCACAATAATATGTACTGTAAACATGAAACATGAACCTTATAAGTATGCACCCCTTGCCCTCCACACATCTCTTCTTTCTTACAAGGTCACACTTAAACCCTTTGTAACGCCCTCTACACGATTTCATATTCTCATTGATCATGTCACACTTATAATATCAGTCAGTATTTCTTTACTTATCACTGCTATTCTCATTTAATAGATTGACAATGTACAGTATATACATATCCCTCTGAGCCTCTAACACAGCTTTTATTTAAATAATCTGTTAAGTGCCAATTCATATCCTTTTGCAAGCCAATATACATGACCCTTGCATATGTAAGCAACATAATTGTCCTCAATATTCTTTGCTAATGGTTTGATCTACAATTAAGTACCTTCGGATATGCGGCATATCCATCCCGGAGGACTACTAGTATCTTCCTTCTGAATATTGTTTTGCTACTAAACTTAATTGAATCTTGATCTTTAAGCTCTTCATAAGACAGTGTAATCTTCTCTAGACTGCAGTTGACAACCATGCCTTGCTGCCCCACCTTAGACCCTTACCATCCAAAATTGCCAGACCATCATTAAAACATTCTCCATTACCAAATTGTATATTCAATTCACCCAGACTCATCTGATTCGTCCAGACTGGTAGAGGCGGTGGGGTATGCCGGCTCGTCCACAGCCCAGCCTCCATGCCACTTTTGACCGATCAGAGCTTCTGAATCTCACTTCACCAAATTAACTTTTACCACCCAAAATTAATTATCTTTTGCCTTACCACCCATTTTTATCTCCAAGCCTTCTTGACGTGCCATACTGAGGCTCTTGGAAAATGTGTCTCAATACCAACAGTGCCTCCCCTAAACCCCCAAACTAAAATCAACAACTCACGCAAGTTGGGTCAAGCCCCGACACTCTTTATGCTCCTACTTTTTCACTTTCTCGCTTACTACACCAATAAAAACTTCCCTTCTTTCACCCTCACCCACCTTTTCTATATTCATTCATTCATTCATTCATTGCACGTATACAGTTTCCTTCCCTACTTATTGATATGTTGTGTCAGGTACGATGAAGCGATACTGCCGATATCTGTAGACTTGCATTGAAATTCAAACTTTCCCTTTTAAGATTTTTTTTTTTTTTTTTTTTTTTTGTACTACCATATTTATCTTCAGTACTATCGCTGGCCTTAAACAACTTATTTATATGTAGTATGTCCCACCCTCCCCAACACATACACACACACACACCTCCCCTCTCACACTTTCCTTCTCCCTGGAGTACCTTACCTCCTCCTCCTCCCCCCCCCCCCCTACTCCTCCTCCTCTCCCACCCATTCCTCTACCTCCTACAAAACCCCTAACCATACTGCTGTATTGTCCTCAATATTCTCGGCTAATGGCTTGATGTACAAGTACCTCCGGATATGCGGCACTGTTCCTCCCGGAGGACCACTTGCACCTTCCCTCCGAATATTATTTTATGGAAATAAAATAATTTGAATATGAATATGAATCTGTGTGGCTGTGTGTTTTGGGTGCTGGGGCAATGCCTTCTCTATACATAATTATGTATAGAGAAGGCATTGGCTGGGGTCTGGTGACTGGGTCACGACGGGTGGGGTCCCTCTAGGATGTTTAAGAAGGGACATACACACTCACACACCTCCCCTCTCACACTTTCCTCCTCCCTGGAGTACCTTACCTCCTCCTCCTCCCCCCCCCCCCCCCTACTCCTCCTCCTCTCCCACCCATTCCTCTACCTCCTACAACCCCCCTCCCTCTCTCCCATAACCACACACCCTACTAAATATTATATTACTATCGGCATGTAAACTTCTCCACTGGCCATATTGCGCTAACTATCCCCTCAATAACCATTATTGTAATAAGAATTTGAACCATGTAACTCATCTTTGTAAAATATTTGTATTACTATAATTCCATTATAACTTCGGTAGTTGGTAATATTAGTCACATTATGTATGTGACTCTTGTATTCAGCTAACTATGACCTCAATAACCGTTGATGTAATGAAGAATGTGAAGTGTCCCTCATATGATTGTAATATATTTGTGGTACTATTATTGCATAATAATTAATGTAGTTCGAAATATTAGTCACATCTTGTATGTAATAATTGTATTCAGCTACCTATGATCTCAATAACCATTGATGTAAGAAAACATGAATAGCCTCCTCATATGATTGCACTAGTTTTGTAGTGCTATTATTTACCTGTCAATTAATAATTCAGTCATTTTTTTTTTTTTTTTTTTTTTTGAGCACGTATATACAGCATATGTGGCAATCAAATGAGGAAACTATAATAACACCAGACGACGATACTGTTGCTACAGTAGAATAATGCTCTTTGAGCAGTATGTATTGCCTTACCAGTCGTTGTCCCCTTATTATTATTATTATTTTATTATTATTTGAAATACCACAGGAACGAAAATTCCTGGGAGCGAAACTTCCACCCCCAACGAGATCCCTCTCTTTCTACCACCTCCCTCCACATGTTACACGTCTCGTTAATCACAGTCTTCTAATATACAAATCACATTTCCTTACCCCCTGACATTCTTGAAATACCCACTAAGTATATTCAATTAGATACCAACCATGCAGACTATAATACGTTCGTTGTGTATGGGTACGAGGCGATCTCAAGACACCTTAGCTCCCAGTGCACAACGAACCGGATCATGATTATGTCCGCCTGTATTAAATTATGTATTATGTTGATTTATACCATTGCCTATTTTTGTAATAATTGTATTCAGCTAACTATGATCTCAATAATCATTGATGTAATGAAAATATGAATAGTCTCCTCATACGATTGCACTAGTTCTGTAGTGCTATTATTTACAACCTGTCAATTAATAATTCAGTCACTACAAGCTTGCTTGCTTGCTTTTTTTTTTTTTTTTTTTTTTTTTTTTTTTTTTTTTTTTTAATGAAATACGTATATACAGACCATGTGACAATTAAATGAGGAAACTATAATAACGCATCTGAATAATGCCAACCTGACTTATAAACACAAATATGAATGTAACCAGACGACGATGCTGTTGTTTCAGTGGAATAATGGCTCTTTGAGCAGTATGTATCGCCTTACTAGTGGTTGTCCCCTCACAGGATGGGGGGCGCTGCTCAATAAACTCGCCCCTCGGGGCAAAATCAAAAATCAATCTTCCTGATGTAACCAATCGAACAAATTGCGTTAGAATATGTCTGATTATGGGCTTTGTGTGGCGCTATCTTAACCCTATCCGGTGCAGGGTGGGTGTATTGGAAGCTTCGCTGATTAACTTCATTGTTTTTAAGGGTTTAAGATGTTTCACCTAATTAGTTTGGCGATTATAAGACGCTTCAACTTTACAAGGTTTCGATATTTTCTGGGCGAGCAATAGCGATCCTGCAATTTGGGAGAAACCGGGCTTTGGCCTGAAAATGTTTCTACCAAAAAATGTAAATAGTCAACTTGAAGAGGGTCTGGGGAACATTTTGTAGTTTGAATGGGTTCTGGAAGGGCGTTTTTCTAGTGTAGATGGTAAACACAATTAAAATCGTCACAAATAATTTAATAAACTATCCTAACAAAATACAAGACGTTGCACCAGCTATTGTTAAGTCAGTGAAGAAGTCTTAATGCCTTAGGCCCCGGAGTTACGTGAATATATTGCTTGTGGTTTGTGTGCTGCAGGAAATCGTGAAATGTACAGCGTGTGTTGGGCGCCTGGGAAATTAATCCAAGTGTGTGGAAGCTACTAGCAATTAACCTAAGTTTAATAGAAGTGGTGTGTGTGTGTGTTTGCATATGTTATTGTCCGTGTACGGTGTCAGTGTGTGTGTGTGTGTGTATGTGTGTGTGTGTGTTTGCATATTTCATTTTTCGTGTACAGTGTCAGTGTATATGTGTGTGACGGAGGGGGGGGGGGGGGGGGTTGCATAATTTCTTTTCCGTGTACAGTGCGAGTGTGTGGTTGCATAATTTTGTTTCCGTGTACAGTGTGTGTGTGTGTGTGTGTGTGTGTGTGTTTGTGTAAACACTTCTGTGTGTATGTAATGGTGAATTCTGCAGAGTAAATGCATCTTATTATATATAATATCTCATAACATATTAGCTTATGCCAGTACCCGTATACGTCTTTTCAAGTGTTATCATACAGTAATAGAACATTACATAACATACATAATTATGTATACATAAATACCTGAATACACTAGTTAAAATTATTAATACAGTATAGGGAGAGAGAGAGAGAGAGAGATGATCAAAATATACATTTGAAGGAGAGTTACAGATATATTCGGTTTGCCTCTCTGAACCAGGTAAATGCCATTTTGTTCATTTTACATGAATATATTAAACTGAGATGGATACATCTTTCAAACTATTGGAACATAAATATATATTAACCTCCCTATTTTGATTAGTCGCGCAAACACTACAGCCACAGCAAGTGGGTTATGTGCTTGCTATGAAACTTATGTATATATTTATCTATTTTGGTCCGGGTAAGCCACTATCTTCATTAATAACCGTATTAAACACTCTGAGGATTATGACGCATGTCTACAGTATATTCTGCCCATTATTAGACGATTCCTTTCTGATTAAGAAGGTTTTATAGAAGTCGGAGGTTTATTTGACATAATATATACCCTTTTCATTTGCATAGATTCTTCCAAAGCAGTATAAAATTTTCAACTGATAGCAAGAAAAACACTGTCAAAACACGACATGATCCTCAAGGGGTTAATGTCTAGCCAATAAAGCTAATGTTTTTTCCAATAATCATATCTAAGTTTCCCATACATGGATAAGATAATTGTATTACATACATATATTCGTTATCAATAAATAAATGGCGATCTTGGTCTTATCAGGCTAGGCTATCATGTCCATGTTATTGTTTTTTTTTCTTGGAGCAATTTCATGATTTTAGTATTATATGGGATGAATCAAAGATATCTTATAACTGAATATAATAATATACATATTTTATAGCTTTGCATTAAAATAGAGTAGATTTTCAAATTGAGGAAATCGGTGTCAATACAAATAACTTTCTTTATCTATTTACTTATTATTACATGTTATGTATTTAATAATTTATATGTATTTATATATATGTTTTTGTATTGGAAACAGCATACAGTGAAGCAGAAAGAAAACAGTCAAAGAAAACGCGAGCCAAAGCCTGGAAACCCTTGGTAATAACAATACCATGGAGGAGTGTGGTCTTTGGTGAACCAGCACTCTTAAAATAATACACCATAACATGCACCAAAGACCCTTAGCGTTTACTATCACACTCACTCACTCTTTCTTAGCGGCTCGCTTGGTGTAGTGACTAGCGTATCGGACTTCCACCCAGAAGGCCCGGGTTCGCGCCCACGCTCGGCGCATTAAAGATTTTTCACAAGCACTGAGTCGTTACCATCCCTCATGAGCAAAGGGATGGGGTAGTAGTACAGGACCCCAATGGAAATACGCCTAATCGGCCTTATTGAGCTATCCTTAGCTAGGCTTAGCATGCGCTAGCTTTAAGAACTATTATTATTATTATTATTCTTTCTTCCGCTCTCTCTCTCTCTCTCTCTCTCTCATTTGCCCTCTGAATTTACACCTATACCTGCCTGTACTCATTCGGTCTAACAAGAAACAAACAGACATATCCTTTTACCTATAGCGTTCAGCAATACTCTGACAATTTACCCACCCTCTTCTATTGATAGGCACGCATATATACAGTATTTACTTGTCGGTGTATAACTATGATTTAGAAATAACTGTTTTACTTTATTGTGTCTATCTTTTAATATACAATTTTGTCATATATTTCTGATAAGAAAGAAATAGGTCAAAAAAATATATAACGATTTCATACATTGGGAAATAAACCTTTTAAATTAGTGTTTGTTATATGTGGATGAAGTAGAGAAACGGCAGAACTGCCTGTGACGAGTGCATCTCCCAGAGTTGAAGAGTGACAAGGCCAAAATCAAATGACGTTCGAGCCAAAATGCCTGGACACACTGGATGAAGGGATGAAGGCAATATCTACGTGCACGTAATATATAATATGTGATGCTAAATATACACATACACAAATATTAATTTCCAATACAATAGATTAACCCTTCCTACCCGGGCAGTCTTACCTAAGGACGGTCGCCCGTACCCGTGCTAAATGGCTGAAAAACGTCTAGGCCTAGGCTACCGTATTTATGTTTATTTTCACTGCTAGAACTTTCCCACTCATCTATATGTGACGCTCCTGCATAGTAGCCACGTGCGGGCATGCGCGCGCGTCGGCTGCCCAGCCGTTTAGAAACCGGCTGGCGGCAGCCGGCCGGCCAGCTTTTCCTTAGTATATATCCTACGACAATGTAACTAATGTCTGGGATATTCTTATGTTGTTTCACAGCTTGAAGCTGCCCTTATTCTTAACCAACGCATCTTAGTATATTTTATTCTCGATAGTTGATTGTTTCATTATAATATATAAGATGTAAGTCTAGTGAGAGTGGGAGGATACGAGCGGGAGAGAGAGACCGGCTGGGGGACGTTGCTTCGCGCGGAGAGTCCAGCTTGGGACGAGCCTGATGTTGCCACGTGCATTTGATAGCAACGTTAGGCTTAGTTTCGACTCACGCCAGGGGTAGAGGATTTTGACCCGGCAACTGTGTTGAATGTTACCAAGCATGGGATGTATTTTGCATGCCTAGGGTGGGTTCCGGACAGATTCAAGACTCAGAGCTCACCTCACTGTCGTACCCTTCGGACCCCCTTGATATCTATCCCTCTCAACCCCACTTAGAAACTTTCTCTCTTACTTTGTATACCTTCTTTCCACTACTTCACCAATCTATTTAATTATCCCATCCCCTTGATAGACCTTATATCTATTATTGTATTAACGACGAGCTCTCAGATAACTAGATAGGATTTTGGGCCTTATGCTGAGACGTAATTGTTAATGAGACCTAGGAAGCTTTTTTGTTGTCTCATGTTTGGTGGTTTCATGCTTGCTAGTGTGTTCTTGTGTCAGGTTAGCAGGGGCTAGACCGGAGAGGAGGTTTTTTGCGATCCTTTAAGTAAAGTCTGCTGGTGCGAGTCCTGTGGACCCGCACGACTTTACTAGGATACCCGTGGGAGTCTGGGGGCATTTTCTTGTCTGTGTCCCTGTGTGTGTAGCGTTGTGTTGTGTGAGGGCCCTTGCCTAGTCCACTCAGCACTGCGCTAGCACGTCTTGCTTTTGTTCTAGGGTCGCCAGGAGAGAGTCAGATACTTGCGATCTGAGTCTCTCAAGAGAGCACCCTTTCAATTAGAGTAATTTGGCGCACAGACTTGGGAACGTCCCTAGGCTAGAGCAGGTGGCTCAGCCCGGGTATCCGAAGCCTATATCCTTCTGGCTAGACATCTGCCACCTGGCAGATTAACAGCTAGTGGTTTATTATCTCGGTATGCTTGTTATTGTGCCACAGTCTACCGTTTTTGTGAGCATTGTGAGTCAGGGTGTGGCTTAGAGACTCTGTCCGAGCAGGCTTGCCTGACTAAGAGTGAGAAGCACACCTGTATGTGGTTATGTTGAGAGTTGCTACCTTTATTTAATTATACCTATGCCATTATACACTGTATGGCCTATCACTAGTATTTATTCCTGCTTATGAGTTAAGAGTTCTCTAAATCCGTAACGTACTTTCTTTGCTAAGCATCAGATCCTACAGTAGCCGCATGCAGTTTAGAAACCCGCATCTTGTCTACCGGTACGATGTTTTGAGGACTGTTTGCTTTCACCTTCTTTCACGCAGGGGTGATTAGTTGTATTAATTAACGTAACGTTAAATGTACTTTCTTCTAGTTTGTTATTAAATTGTTTCTGCAATTTAATTCCGTTATCTATCTTTTCCTTGAAGCTTTAAGTCAACTTAAATGTGTGATCTTTTATATAGCCTGCTTGACTATCAGCAGTCTATAGTGCGTGCACCCGGTAACCGAGTCATAGGACACCTCGTTGTCCAGGCAGGACTCTTGACGGTTTAGGGTGGTTTGTTCACAGTTCACAGTTCCACTTCCATCCCTCACAAGGGATGTATCAGGCCCCTGATCACTGTGAAGTAAGGAGTTCACTCATACATACTCTACCTTCTCATCAGCACTCTGCCCTGATTACTAACCTCTCTTCTGAGTTCATCCCAATTAACATTTATTTCACAGGCAACTCTTCAGACCTGATCATCAAGTCACGTAGCATTAAGATGTTTTATGCATTGAATTCTTCTGAGTTTACTAATCTACTTAGTTCATCTCTCCCCATGTCCATCAGCCAGGACGTTATCTATCCTACATTACTAACCCCTACCTTGGCTCTCTCAGTAATAATTCTAATCCTTGTAGGCCTCTTCCTTCGCCTATCTTTCAGGGTTGATCGCCTGACTCGTAGAGGTAAGGCTAAGCTGCCAACTGCCGAGGCGACTGTGTAAGTTGGTCCTTACCTTTTCATACTTTCCTTGGCATTGCTATACACTGGGAATAGGGTTATGTAAGTCATAGGGATGATAGGGATGATATGTATGTTTGGTGGGCCTCACTTTACGTGGCCGAGTGGTGTAACAGCGCATTTTGAGCGACTGTATACTCTAGGGTAACTCATATAATCATATATATAACTCACACCCTTATAACAATTATTCACTTACTTAATTATACTACTGTACATTCTAGTTGGGAATGATCTCCCTATAGATAGATCATCTCCCCCACCTATAAAGGACGTGGTACAATTCTTGCAGAGTAAGCAAGCGTTCCCACGGTCTTCTCAAAGTATTGCAGCAACTCCAATATAATTGCTAGCAACTTGTAACGTGTAACTCCACTCTAGTAAGAAGCCGGCATGCCCGGGCCCCAAGGCATTGGTCAGTAGTAGATCAGACAGCCCCATTGAAAGGTCGACCCTTCATTCGGCCGTGGTAATTAATACAGTGACATATACAGTGACAGTGCGATACTGTGCTATATTAGTGTGTGTGCCGTTATCTATTTTCGCTATTCTTATCTTTTTTTCTTTTACAGGGAAGAATATAAAATCACAGGAATATAGCTCAAATCTAGTTGCTTTTATAATATAATGCAAAGCTGTAGGTATTTCCGAGTCGGGCAGCTACAATACCTACAAAGACAATCAATAACTCAAACCAGCCCTAATTAAGCATAATATATTTGATTGGTAATAAAACTATAGAAAACCCAACAGTGTCTTTGCTTCAAATCAGTTACCTTAACAGTTTACCTTTCAACATGTTTTACAGTGAAAACCTGAACTACAAGCATAACCAAGGACAATTAAGGTAAGAAGTAAAACCTGAACTACAAGCATAACCAAGGACAATTAAGGTAAGAAGTAAAACCTGAACTACAAGCATAACCAAGGACAATTAAGTAAGAAGTAAAACCTGAACTACAAGCATAACCAAGGACAATTAAGGTAAGAAGTAAAACCTGAACTACAAGCATAACCAAGGACAATTAAGGTAAGAAGTAAAACCTGAACTACAAGCATAACCAAGGACAATTAAGGTAAGAAGTAAAACCTGAACTACAAGCATAACCAAGGACAATTAAGGTAAGAAGTAAAACCTGAACTACAAGCATAACCAAGGACAATTAAGGTAAGAAGTAAACCTGAACTACAAGCATAACCAAGGACAATTAAGGTAAGAAGTAAAACCTGAACTACAAGCATAACCAAGGACAATTAAGGTAAGAAGTAAAAAGGGCAACCATATAGTCACCGCTACAACCTGATTGGCGGCTCGCAAGAGAGAGAGAGAGAGAAAGAGAGAAATCATCAGTAATCAGAGAAAAGTCCAAAGTATTAGATATAAATTGGCATCATTATGCTGTATCAGACGTATCACTTAATAACATTGCTAATGGGAATAGGCCTAGTGGGCCAGTGGCCCTGGCAATTCTTTACTTTTCATAATTAGTCAACACAAAGAGAAAAGGAGAAAAGAGAGAGCACCCATTATACAGGAATGATGAGAGAGAGAGAGAGAGAGAGAGAGAGAGAGAGAGAGAGAGCGAGAGAGAGAGCAGCCATTATACAGGAATGATGAGAGAGAGAGAGAGAGAGAGAGAGAGAGAGAGCGAGAGAGAGAGCAGCCATTATACAGGAATGATGAGAGAGAGAGAGAGAGAGAGAGAGAGAGCGAGAGAGAGAGCAGCCATTATACAGGAATGATGAGAGAGAGAGAGAGAGAGAGAGAGAGAGAGAGAGAGAGCGAGAGCGAGAGAGAGAGCAGCCATTATACAGGAATGATGAGAGAGAGAGAGAGAGAGAGAGAGAGAGAGAGAGAGAGAGAGAGAGAGAGAGAGAGAGAGAAAGAAAGAAAGAAAGAAAGAAAGAAAGAAAGAGAAGAGAACGAACCATCTGTACAGGAACTGTAGGCCTACGTGTGGGTTACGTAAGTCCAGCGCTCGGCGGCCCATACTCACTGCTCAGCCAGTCTTGTCCTGAAGTTGTCAATTCACTCGTTTTAGTAACCCCTTCTGTATCGGTGTCGTTCTTTTAACTTTATTTTGGTTACTATTAGACGATTTTATTCAGTTTAAAAAAGGGCCTCCAACAATGAATAGGCTTCGAACTATCTCACTTAACCCTTTGTACTACACAGATCCTTCCTAAACTGCACACAATCGCCTAAATATAGCTAGAAGAAAACTAAGAAGACGAATCCGGTAAGGAAGGGGTTAACACCACATCAGAAAAGTGGGTTATAGTGCCTCAAAAATTAGTGTTGTTTTATGAGAAAAAAGACTTTCGGTGTATGCATTAAATGTATGGACCTAAAATCGTATTCTTACATATTCAAACGCTGTATTTTCTACATTTGGTAATTTGTTCTCCAATTTGTCATATTCCAGGCAGTGAATTATCCAGGCTATAATCAAAATGGACACATATATTATAAAACGTAAGCACACAAAAGAAGATGAACCACCAGATATGCATCATTCTACAAGTGACATTACAAGTACAGCATGGAGAAAGTAAAAGAACAGCTGGCTCATTTCCGGCCATCACATCATTAAATGACAGTATTTTATTTTTAAAATTGATATTAGTAAAGTCAAGAATTTCAATATAATTTATTTTGACTAAAAATCAATATAATAGTTGTTACTAGTCTTGTTCTATAAATCGGTGACTATGGAGACTCACACATATATGTAATTTAGTTCCTATATACAGTATATATTGTTCTGCTTATCCTTGTGGCTTATTTGCCTTATGGCTTCTGCGGCTCTCAATCTGAATATGTCCTGAATTTTTGGCTCTCTTGAAAAAATTAGTGAGTAACACTGATCTACTAGTTAAAATAGTGTACTGGTTGAGCTGAGAGGTAATACAAAACACTCTTAACTCACTAAACAGCAGGACGTTTGGGATAATATCAATAGCTGTGTTGATCTGGCGGTGTAGAGAATCTGACTGTCAGCTTTAGGACCACGCTATGAGCTGGACTACACCTGCAGCCCTGCCACAGTTACCAGATGTTCCTGTATACATTATACTTGGTTCACAGCCATACATACGTACACATATACATACTGTATGCATACATAGACATAAATGACTGAGTGCTCAATAAGAATTACGGTTTCAATCATTATGTCTTACTGGGAGGTAGGTAGCCCTTTTGTAGTATGGGAGATCACAATTTGGTGAACAGGTGCAGGTCTACTATATTAAGGCGACTGTAGGTTTTTGGGGCGTCTATTTATTTATTTATTTATATATATTTTAATTTCCTCGCTAGACCTTCATCAAGCTTTATAAAACACTCCCTAGACCCCCTTCAAGATAGATGTGTACATTTTTCGATATAAAAATGTCCCGGTCGAAGGCCGGTTTCTCTTAAATGTACAGGCTCGCTAATGCTAGCCAGGAACAAATCGACACGTAAATGGCACGACAAATGTTTATATTGATATAGAAATGTGACGAAAGGTTTTAAAATCGACAAACTAATGGGCCGAACGTCATAAAATCTGAACAGTAATGGGGCTAAACATGAGGAAGAAGGTAGACCAGAACAACGGCCCATCTCCCCTTAATGTGGAGGGATATGCACGAGGGAGTAGACATACAAAATTATGGAATGTGTAAATGTATACACTGACAAGTGAAGCAGACCCCCCCTCCCTGCTTATATTTATTCCACATAATATCAGTGTTATGCCGGGTTGTTATCCAACAGGCTTCAGAATTATCTATTATTAATCCGAATTTAGGGTATTTAGATTTGGAATATTCCTCGACAGGAACACATCGAGCACAGTGCATAAGATAATAGTAAACTCAATCAGACAACAATAAACACAATAGGTAATTTACACTCATATTTATTAACAGGCATAAATAGGTCATATATATACTAGACTCGACTGTTATAAGGAAAACATGGAGCAAGCAATAAATACATTGGAGAGAGTTAATAACCTTACTCTCAAATGGAGTACTAAATGAAGTATTCGGTAATGAGCTACGCAAGACAATGGAACGTATCGTTCACTGCGCGGGGCGAGGGGGTAGGAAGCTAGGCCGCGCTCAGGTAAAAGATCAAACGTGCCGCCTGGGGGGGTATAGCTAGGATGGACTGCGGTCACCGAAAATAACAATATGAATAAATGCGATGTTAACTTAAGGGTTCAAGCTAGGTGGATAATTCAAGTCTAAGAGGGAATATAAGTTAAATTAGAATTTGACCCTCTAAGAATAAATGTGAATATTCTCTCAAACAAGACACGAAAAATGCTTCGATCAGATATGAAGTCAAATCACACGGATGGAGGAATTCAGATGCACTAATAATTAACGTGACTGAAGGATAATAGATAACCCGAAGTAATAGGGTTGGAATAAATTAACTGAGTAATTTAGGAGCGCAGATATAAATAGCGCGAATAAATAGCTTAATAAAATAGCTATATGAAATGGCGTACACGACGAAGTTGTACTAATTAAATACCAAAACTTGGCATAAAAGGAGTTCTGAATAAATTAACAAATTCCTATTTAAAACGCAGAACTATTGTAGCGTTATATTATAACCTTGAGATGGTTATAATAATTAATGACTAAATCAAGTAATAGAAGATACATTAATAGCCAAACCGTAGGCTAACTTGACATAGGAATAATCAAACGGAATTCCTAGATACGTGTGGAAAGAATTATATGATCCAAATACGTATATTATTAGATTACTCACAAGAATTAACAGAATAGAACTTGTCAAGGAATAAATACTAATTCAACGAAAGAGGTCTTGACTTTCAAAATAAAGGGGGGAAATATGGTAAAGCTCTCTGGATAGTAATTAAGTAGATAACAGAATCTTAAAATTCGGCGTAGGTTCTAGGTAAATAGAAGATTTAAGAAGGGAATAAATTCACGTTATACACTTTGACTTCAACTTCGTTACACACAGAATAAAGGACACATAAGAGGAAAATCTGCGAATATTCCGGTTAAGTAACACTGATCAAAATATGAAGATGAAGTGTGTGGCTAAATTAGTTTAAGACAGATTTACAAGGCAATATCTCGTACTTATAAATCACTCGTATGGATCAAACTTTAGTATTTCACACAGGTAACACAGAGTCAAGACAGATCCTGGGCACAGATCTAGAGTTAATTAAAAATGGAATATTCACATTATGTCTTACCTTCACAACTAATAGCCACAACTTAATACACTCAAGAGACACTTAGGGTAGGGGTGGAGGGAGCCGTGAGCGAGAATCTGGTCGACGTGGTCTCGTGGTTCTGCAGGGCTGGACGTCAGGGTGGAACTGCCTCTCGTGGTATTGCAGGGCTGGCGTCAAGGGGAACTGCCAGGTACAGGTGAAGGGGTTCCGGACTGGACGTCTGGTGAAGCGGCAATACCAATATTTTCCTCCCGGCGTGACCATACGAAGGATACAACCGTATTTGCTTAATTTCCTTCACTTAAAGTCAGGCTATATTTGAGTTATTTTTAGGGTTCAATTTGGTGTCTTTCGAGTTCATAAGGACATGTGGATATCGTTGTTTTTGGCTATGGTGAAGGTAATACTTAATCTAAGAATACATGGGGGTTATTTATTTGTACATATGGAGACTCTTAATCTTGTGATCTTGGTCTTCTATTTTTAGAGGGCATTGTGGTGATGTAATGGATGATTTTATATCCATCGTGGTATCTGGCTTTTCTTATTCTGCCAGCCACAAGTTTCTTATCTATCACTTCATTCCCAGTCTTCCGGGAAGGTAATATCGGAGGGGTACTGAGGGTCCCACTTATTTCTATATTGGAAGGGTTCTTGGTGCTTAACTTGCATAAACATTTCTTCACTGTACTGCAAGTTGGGCTGGAGCTGATGATATGCTTCGGGCGGTGTTTCCTGCCTCTGCCATTGGAGGAACTGGGGCCCCTGTGAGTGGCCAGGGCTCGAACTCCTTTTCTGGGTAGACTGACCTATTTCTCCGGAATTTAGAACATGGGTAGTTCTGGGGAAAGAGGTAGACTCGTGTATCCGGGCCGGAATTAAAGCCTGGGAAGCTGGTCGGGTCTCATTTTCTCTCGTTTTCTCCTGCTTCTGTCTTCTATTTTTCCTGCTGTCTTGGATAACTGTTATTCTGGTGTTGGGCTGGGGGTGGCTGCTCAACCCCGTCATCTCACCCAGCTACTTATTGTTATTAAGGTGATTGATAATATGGTGCAAATGTTGGGATAAATTGCAACCTCTACCCTCGCCAGAGTCGCCACCCCTGCCTGATATGAGACTGTTGCACCGATGAGAGAGAGAGTGTGTGAGTGTGTGTGTGGCTTAAGACAGAATTACATGGCAAGAGGAGTTGTAGTCGTAGGGGGCACGAGTTATAAATACCGCCTTGGGTACCCTAACACTCTACAGGATATGAAACTCAGGAGTCAACCCACAATATAGACAATAATACATTCTACAATATATTATAGTCTACCATCTTACTACTATTAACTGCTACTATTACTACCACTACTTACTACTACAGTACTACTTTTTTTTTTTGTACTTTTGTAGATGTTTAGGTGACAATCACCACGGTCGATCTGGGGATCCGCCGCTAATCTTTACGACTCTGAATCTTACGATTCTTTACAGGACTGACCATGCCATTTTTATCGGCACTAGCTCAGAGAAGAGTGTTGAGAGGGGAGAAGGGGTGTTGGAGAGAGAGGAAGGTGTTGGAGTGGCTTTGTTATGTGTGTTTAGTCTGTATACGTCGTCAGGCTGTCCCCTGACTGGGTGCAAGCATGTGAAACATGCTAGGACGTACTACCGCTCCCACTAAATGTCCGCCGTGGCAGGGATTCGATCCCGGGTCTTTCAGATTCACAGGCGAGCGTGCTCACCACTTGACCACCACAGCTAACCTACTACTATTAACTATCTTGACCACTTCACTGTAAAAATATACACTTAATCGTAACAAAAATTATATATTAATTGTTTCAAGATCCGATTACGCACTTCTGTTCTGTTTACTGGCTATTGTTAGACGATTTTATTCAGAATAGGAAGGGCATGGGGAAGTCAGAGGGCTAACTGAGATAGCCTTTACCCTGATAATTCCCACAGATCCTTCCTAAACTGTATAAAATCGTCTAATGATAGCCAGCATAAACTGTCAACATGCGTCCTAATCTTGAGAGGGTCAAACAATGCTTATGTGTTTTAAGGGGTATGTAATTGTTTTATCTGCCAATTTTCGCTCAGCTCTTCTCACTTATGTTTAGTGCCATTAGTTATAAGATTTTAAGACGTTCGTTCCATTAGTTTGGCGATTTTGATACTTGTCATCCCATTTCTTTGTCAATATTAAGACCTTTCGTTCCATTTAGGTTTCAATTTTTTCCTGGTGAGCGATACGAGCCTGTAATGGAGGAAGCGGCTTTCGGCCGGGACATTTTTCTCCCGAAAAATATTCAAATTTATCTAGAAAGGGTGTTTAGGGGGTGTTTTTTAAAGCTTGATGGAGGTCTACCGATGAAACAGAAATATAAATAAATAGACCAAAAACTATCCACTACCCCCTTAACCCTTCCGACCCGGGCTCCCCCTCCTAAGGACAGTGTGGGGTACCCGGGCGATTTGGCCGAAAAACGTCAAGGCCTAGGCTACCGTATCTTTGTTATTTTAACTGCTAGAAATTTTCCACGCATCTATAAACGTAGTGCGGTTTTCAATCTGTAGACTGGCGTTAAGTAGAGCTCTTTAAGTCAACTGGTTCAGTTGTGATGACGATTTCCGTGGAGCGAATTTTGCCGCGATGTTGACAATATCGGAGCTTTTCAGACACTAATTTCGTCTGACGTCACAACAACAACATTGATCCGACGTCTCCTTCTGGTTTTCGGATGTGCGGTGACGCAACGATCGGCTTTGTTTACATGCGTCGGACGCACGGCATTCAGACCAAGCTGAATAGGCTTTCAAGCTTACTGTCTGTTAAAAGGACACCCGGGTACCGGCCCATCTGCCGCGGTGTCCTTATAAAAGGACACCCGGGCTGGAAGGGTTAAAGGTGAATTACGGAAGTAGAATAAAAAAAGAGGAGTTACTCACATAAACCAAACAATATATGAATATAGATATCCACAGATATATCAGTCACGTCTTATAGTTAGACATAATTCATATGAAAACATTTATCATAATGAAAATACTCGAAAGCAAATAGGTAACTATTTTCCGATACGATGATAGGCGCATCGTCTGCTGACGCGGGCGTACACCCCCCTCCTAAATCCGGCTTTGTAAAACTTTTAATCATCTTGGTGTAGTGACTTGGCTAGGCCTAGTTCAAACTACTGAAAACAGCTGGTAAACCTATAGGAAGAGGTCATCACCTATGGGAAGATAGGATAAGATTGGGTTCGGTATAGGAGAGGATGGTTAATATTAGATTAAATGGATTGGTATTTAGGGTTCAATTGGCCTAATCTAACTCCACTAATTTAATCAAAAAATATATGACAACCATGCTAACCTAGCCTACCTAAACTATCCTATCCTATGTTTCCAAGGGTGGTGACCTCTTGAGTGTTCCAAAAAATAATGATCAGGAAAGGGTTTTGCGTAGTTTTACGTTCTTATTATAGCTTTTGCTATCTAGGGCTATTCTATCCTAATGACTAAAGACTGCAAAGTTGGTTGTTATTTTGGAATCTCCATGGAACTTAAAAATGATTGGCATTATTGTGTTAATAGCCTATACAGTATATGATCATCAAATCATGCATTTTGTTTTAACATAAAAACGTTAATGCAGGGGTTTTAGGTTAGGTTAGCTTGGCTGAAAGAAACTACTATTTGAGGTAACCTAACTAAACCAATAGGTAATCTTAACCTAAAACTTTAAAATATTGTTGGTTAGCATAGCCTAATGGTATTCCTATATCATAGCCTATATCCAGTAGATATTAGAACTGTGCCACTGGAAGAAGTCAGTCGAAGTCAATCTTAGTACTTAACCAGAACTAGGCCTATGTACATTATGAGGTAATCTAGTATTACATAATTTAATTAGGGTAAAATACATTACCCAATGGTAAAATTAGTTCTAGGTTAATTAGGCCTATGCTAATATCTAGCCTACTAGGATTGGGGGAGACCTGATTATTCAACTACATATGTAGATGGATGTGTGGGGCCAGGCTACAGGATAGAATAACAAATGTTGAGCTGAGGAGACGTTTAGGTATAAAGAGTATTAGCGAGGTGATGCGTACAAGTAGACTGGGATGGTATGGACATGTGGAGAGAATGGATGAAAAAAATTGTGTGAAAAAATGCAGGTCTGTGATTGTGGAGGGAGCTGCACCAAGGGGTGGACCGAGGAAGACCTGGGATCGGACTATACGCGCCGATCTCAAATCCAAGAACTTGACAAGTGAAGCAGCCCTTAACAGGGTTGCCTGGAACGCCGCCATTAGGACAAGAGACTGAAACTGCACTTATGTGTGGAACACTGTCTTAAAAAAAACATTGTATGTATGTATGTATTTTATGTATGTTAACTAAGCCTATTTGGAGTTTGTAAATAGGCCTACGCCCTATGTTAGGCTATTAGGCATATTATTTATTTATTTTTAAGAACAGTTATAATATCCAACGCAATTAAGGAATGCTTTGCGAGGTTGTTGTTGTTGTTGTTGTTCCCCAAGCTGCCTGGCCGAACAGCCCCAAGGCCCCGAGCAAGGCCAAGGCCATAACCGAGCGTCCCCACAGAACCCTACCCGCCGACCACAATAAAGCCTGGATGACCGAAGCCACTCCATGGCGGGGAGCTGAGGAGGGTGCGGAAACGCCCGGGAAACCAAAGCCCCACCCAGGGCCCTGTGCCCCTCAGCAATTATGAAGAGAAAGTTGAGGGGCAAGGGGAAAATGTGACGCTTTGGCTTCCAATCTTGGTAGATTGTGAGGTCAATCCACAGAAAGACGCCGTCACTTGAGATCTAGAAAATAAATAAGTAAAAGGAACAGTCAGAGTAAGCTATGGGTATGGCAGAGATTGCTCAGTTCTCACTCTGATAGACCAGCCCATCACCACATGACTAGAACCCAATCCTCTCGGCATCAGCTAGGAAAGGCCCTAGAAAGCCGCCTTTGGCGGGGGGATAGCTCCCCTATTTCAACCCTTTTCGGGGTTGGGCACCCGCCGGCTTTGCGAGGTACCCTGGTGCTCAGACCAAATTCATGTATAAATACGCCTGGTCTTGCTTCAAGTAAAACAAAATTAATCATAATATTCTAACTGTATTGTTTTGAGTGAACTTTGGCATAATTCACTGGTGCCCTAGAAAGATGATTATACCACACAGTCACACAGATCGCCATTATTAATGATGAAATGTCACAGAGGGTATACAGACAGGGAATACAGTAAAGGTGAGACAAGTAATAAAATTTACCCCAGGATACAACCATGCCAAAGCCGATTTTACACTCAAGGTAACCACTTTTATATCTGGGTGGGACAAGGCTAATACGAGAGGAAGTCAGCCCAATGACTCATGAGCAATCCTGGTGGCTAACCAAGTTCTCATTCTCGTGTGTTTGGTGGTAGCAGGCAAGCCACCAACCATGTCCCTGGATTCATTTGTGCCACAACGAATCCAGGTACTCATTTACGTCTGAGTGAGACGGAACTACACAGGGATAGGAGCTTGTTCAACACTCCTGAGCTACTTGGACCTTGGTGGCAAACCAAGGAAATTTCACCCACCCCATGTATGTGGGGATACTAGGACCTCCCTTGCAGTACCGTTCCGGAGAACTCAAGATAACCCCAAGAACCTAGAGAAGAACAGATATATCAACTTCATCATTAATAACCCCTGATTATCATAGAATCACGGAAGTTACAATTATCTCTTACCGAGACTCGTAACCACCATGAGAGTATTAAATAAAATACTTAAAATAATTATGTACAAACCTTTAACTACCATGTATTTTTAGACTAAGTATTACCTTCGCAAATTATATCACAACCATTCACTATATCCTTTTAGAATTGAGTTACTACAGTTAAACCTAAGAAATAACTTGAACATAGTCTCACTGAAATTAAAGAAAGTAAGCACCTCAACCTAAGTAATATTCCTAAGGCTGAATAGCACGGAGTATCTAACTGAAGTAGAAACTGCCTCCCCTTCCCCCTCGAGACTACAGTGAGACCTGCTGTGTTCCTTCTGATGCCAGGACCTTGGATTTCTGTTCGTGAGAGGCAGTTCCCTCTGAAGTCCAGACAGCCGAATCTACGATCCACGTCGGCCAGACTTGCACTCGAACTACTATCCTATTAACCTACCTAAGTGCCTCTGAGTGTCTTAAGTTGTGATTATTGATGTTAAGGTAAGGTAAAATATGCGAGTATTCCAGTGCTAATTCTTATGTAGATTTGTGCCCAAGATCGATACTTATTGAGTTATGTATTACTCCTTCAGAAGCCATATTAATTATTGAGTTAGATCTGTGCCCAAGATCTAGTTTTAACTTGCGTCTAACACCTTATAAATCGTATTACGCATACGTTACATACTAGTGTTAACTGATATCCAAGCCGAATACTCACAGATTTTCCTTGTATATGTCCATTCTATTATGTATGTAACAAGTTGAAGTTGAAGTGTATACCGTGTATCTATTCCCTACTCAAATCTAACTTTTACCTAGAACCTACGCTCAATTTCATATTTAATTAAACTCAGATTCTCATTCTTTAGAAGAAATATTATTGATTAGAGTCATAATTTAAATATAATTTCTTCGAAAACCAATTTACGCTTTATGATCCTGTGCGTTAACTTGTTTATTCATGAATAACTTATTTGCTTATTCTGCTATGAAATAGATAATATCAATCCATCTCGTCTAGGAATTCTAGCTTTGTATAGATCTGTTATCTAATTATTTCACCATCTCGAATACAACGCCAATTCGTTCTGTATTCCTTATAGGAATCTGTTATCTAGTTCAGAACTCCTTCATACCTTACCAGGTATTTCCATCTAAGTGCAACTTTGTCGTGTACGCCATATTTTACTATTAGTATTATTATAACTATTAGTACACGCTATTTTATTTATGCGTTCCTTAACCTCCTGTAGTCAAAATATCATTTGATTTAAGTCAGGTTGTATCCAACATTTAATTCTTATTCAGTAGATCTAAATCATTAAATCTGAATTCCTCGACCCGTGAGATTATTATTACATATACAAAGTTAATAACTTGTATGTTCATAATATAATTTTTCTCGCAACAAACTAACTATGTAATTAGTTGTAAAAACAATGAACCTCCCTTCTCCTTTTTATATTAAAGTATTCCTCCCATATTCAAGATAAACATCGCATTAACCGCATAAACTATTTTCCGCACCTCAGTCTAGTTACTAGTAGATGACCTGTTGACTTACCTGGTCATATTTATTTACGCGCAGCCTCTCATATTTCTTGGACGCCTCTCGTCTCGCGCTCTTGAACGATAACTATAGAAATCTTGGTGTGGTTAACCATATTGTTGAACTTATTACAATACTTCACGATAGATACTCAACTCTCATAAATATTATTATCAAGGAGTTATTCTATGTATATGTACTTTATGTCTATATATAATTGCATATTTCCACAGTAATACTATCCATTATTTTGTGTTCATTAGTATGTTATTCAGAGACCTTTGTGTGTTCTAAATATATTCAGTGATTTACTTACTATTGCTTATAATAGTTAAGTAACGTTTAAGTTCACATTTCAGGTCCAGATATATATGTAATTAAGACACCTATTGTGTTATAACTAACTACACCAGATTCTCTTGCTACTCCCAAATAGTAGCTAAGTGAACCTAATATCTCTTTCTATGCCATTTAATAAATGAGAGTATATAATTATCTATGTGTGTTTATTGTGTTTATTACAACCTGATTGAGTACATAATTGTGAATAAGAACGTGTTCGATGTGTTCCTGTTGAGCATATATTGAGTCTAAAAGTGCATAGTTGGATTTGACAATAACGAAGCTAAGTTGTATTACAACCCGGCATAACATTTGTATTATTAGAATGTTTATTTATAGCACCGTGACGTTAAGTAATGCAACATATCTTGACCATTACTACATTATAAAATACTAATTGCAGCACCGATTTACTTCCGTAATTCACCTATAATATGAACAGACAAACAGAAGAACACTGTTTATCTGGCCTTCCTTCTCCCTTATGTTTAGCCTCATTAGTTTTGAGATTTCAAGACGTTTGCCCCATTAATTTGGCGGTTATAAGACATTTCGACCCATTTTTTGGTCAATTTTAAGATCTGTCGTGGCATTTAGGTGTCAAATTTATTCTGGCGAGTGATAGAGGGCCTGTAAGTTAGGAGGAACCAGACTTCGTTCCGGGTATTTTTCTACTGAAAAATGTACAAATCTGTATTCCTCCTAATTTATAGGCTCGCTATCACTCACCGGAAAAAAATCGACACCTAAATGGCACAAATGGTCTTAAAATCGTCAAACTAATGGAGCGAATGTCTAAAAAACTTAAAGCTAATGGGGCTAAACATTAGGGAGAAGGGGGTCCAGAAGATGTAGTCAGGTTCACTATGTTAAAATATACAATTTCGTTAAAAAAAATTGGAGATTAGCAAACTTGTACATTTTTAGAATCATCATATCATGGAGAATCCGAAAATCAATGTTGGCATTTGCACAAACACCTACATGGCCGCCATATTGGATTTTCAAAATGGCCTGCCACACACCTACAGTACCTGTCACGCACCTACCTGTCACATACCTACCTGCCACACACTTTAAACACTTTAAATACTTTATTATTGTCATGAATGTGAAAACAAAATAAATCAGGTAATTAGATACATGCATTGACAAGCCCTTTTATAAGCCAGTAGGCTTTTTTTTTCAGGCAAAAAGATTAAACTCAAAAACAAATTCTTAGGGATAGTTATACAATGTGATTTAAACAATCAAGGAAATGGGTCAGTTACAAAGTTCACACCAGGCAGTGAACGGAGACTCATGAGTTTCTTATTTATCCATTTATTCATCCTATTACTTGTCCCACCTGTCTCACACCTATCTCGCATCTACCTGTCACACACCTACCACACACCTACCTGTCACACATCTACCTGTCACACACCTTCCTGTCACACACCTACCTGTCACACACCTACCTGTCACACACCTACCTGCCACACACCTACCTGTCACACACCTACCTGTCACACACCTATCTGCCACACACCTACCTGCCACACACCTACCTGTCACACACCTACCTGCCACACACCTACCTGTCACACACCTACCTGTCACACACCTACCTGTCACACACCTACCTGTCACACACCTACCTGCCTGAACGGCCTCGACACGTGTTCAGAAGTTGAAACACCTGCGCCTAATGATGTAATTAAAAAAAATCATTTATATTCTGAATATTGATTGGTGGTGACCCTTTGAGGAATATGACGCATTTTGCCATCTTATTCTGGTTATTATTTGACTATTTTATTCAGATTAGGAAGGGTACATAGAAGTCAGAGTTGATTGAGATTATTTTGGCTATCATTAAACGATTTGATGTACAGTAGTTTAGGAAAGGAGCTGAATGAAGTATAAAGGTAAAGACTATTTCACTATACTATCTGACTTCCAAATACCCTTCTTAATCTGAATAGAATAGTCAAACAATAGCCAGAAAACGAAAAACAAACAGGTAATCGGATCTTGAAAGGGTTAATTATGACTGTTCTTGTGTGTGTGCTTTGGTGGGTGGGGTGGGGTTGGGTTCTGGACACCTCTTTTCCCTCATGTATAGCCCCATTAGAAAAAATAGATACCTAAATGACAATAAACGTCTTAAAACTGAAAAAAAAGAGGCCAATGGTCTTAAAATCGCCAAACTAATGGGACGAACGTATACAAAATTCTTAACTAATGGGGATAAACATGAAGCAAAAGAGGGGGGGGGGTAAGTTTGATGGAGATCCAGCGAGGAAATAAAAAAACAAAAAACAAAAAAACAAAAAGACCCAAAAAAATCGATAAATAGACCAAAACAATAACCACTACCCCCTGAACAGAACGAGAATATGGACTCACTGAAAGAAGGCCATTATTAACCCTCCAGATCCGGGGGCCTTCATATGAGGCGATCGTCGTGTCCGGGGGTATTCCTGAAAAATGGCTACCTTCATAATTCGATATCTACTGATTGAGACCACCTAGAGCAGTCAACTAAATTGCATAGTGTAGAACCAACCTTCGTCTGTAGACTAGCATTAAGTTGACATCGCTATGACAAGTGGTTGCCGAGATATGATGATGGGAATGGAGGTAATTTCCCGCATATTTTCGCCTGTGTCCGAAAGCTTCGCCGAGGCCCTGGCTAGCACACACTAAGTCACTCGTTGCTTCGGTGGCTTTGGTACCGGTAGACGATATTATGTTTCTATGGTGATAATTTATTTCTTTTACAACCATTATTGAGTTATGTGAAACTTTTATAGCATATTTTCGGCACTTTCACTGTTATTGGATATTATTGTGTCACTTTCACTCATCTTGTTATGAATTATTGTCACTCACTGTTATTATCGAGTCATTATTACTTGTTATACATTTGTGTGTCACTTTCACTTACTAGGCTAGTCTACGCTAGGCTAGGCTAGGCGAGCGTACGGTACCGCATCTTCACTAACCACTTCTTCATCGTCAAAGTCACTCCCAAGTTCACTCAGTTCACTATATTCACGAGCACCGCATTCACCATCGTCATTATCCTCATCATTATCGTCCTCATCAGTACTAATAAAGCCCAGAAACTCAAATCCATCCACCACTTCACCCTCATCTTCACTAACCACTTGTTCTTCATCAAAGTCACTCCCAAGTTCACTCAGTTCACTATATTCACTCGGTTCACTATATTCGCTTAGTTCTTCCAGAGTGTGTGCAACACCATCGGAACTAAGCAGTGTTTTCTTGGTCGTTTTAGCCTTGCTTTTGTTAGGCGTATGGTACGCGGCGGCGGGCGTCGATTCGGAAACAGCGATTTTCTTTGGATTAGCTCCATCCATGTTGGATGCGTGACGAGAACTGATGCTGCATGTTAGTTTGTGCTTGGTGGCGCTGCGGTAGCCCACGCATAAACAAAAATCCGCCCGCGCAATTTAAACCCTTTGATTTTACCTCATATGAGACCTCCCGGACCCCTAACCATACGACGTTTTGCCTCATATGAGGTCTCCCGGATTCCAAGGGTTAAGGTAGCTTTAACACCTTACGAGCGGCCTATGCGGTTTATTTATGTGTACCGCACAGCGGGGTGTTTTTAGCCAAAATAGGGCTGTTTACGTGATCATTTTCATCCTAAATAAGACCCAGAACGTAAAACAAGTACCTATCCCTGAAAGGGCATAAACAGAGCTTTCGAATGACACCATAACGATCCTTGTATGATGGATAGTTTTCTTGCAATAACCGTGCAACGCGAGTGCAAAAAGCAGGTAATTCGGTACTTTCAGTACATAATTGAGTATGTAGCGAGTGAGAGAGGGAGGAGGGAGCTGAGATTTGTGTCAGTAGGTTCGCCGCGGTGGTCTGGAGCAGTCATACGCTCGCTAGTCTCCTGCCACCACTTGTCTCTCTCTCTCAGCCACATTACGTGCTGAAATTGCCACTCGAGTTATGTCGAGCGCCGCCACATAGTCCAGCTTTATTTAACTCGACTTATGTTGCTCGCCGCTAATTAAGGGTTAAAGCCTTGATCATAACAGTTATTTCTTAAGCTGAATACAAATCATGTATTGTTGGCTAAAATAACAATGAAACAAAAGAGTCATATAACCTTTTGAGGATCATGACGCGTTTTGGCAGCTAATTCTGGCTATTATTAAACGATTGTATTCACGTTAGGAAGGGTATAATTATGGAAGTCAGATGGTCAACTGAGATAGTCTCTACCCTATTAATTCCCACAGATCCTTGCTAAGCTAAATTAAATCGTCTCATGATAGCCAGAATAAACTATCAAAATGCGTCACAATCAGGGATGGTTGTTTTTCTCTGCCCTTCCCTGCCCCCTTCTCCCTCATGTTTAGTCCCATATATTTTCGGATTTTAAGACGTTCAGCCCATTAGTTTAGCGATTGTGAGCCTTTTCGACCCATCTATTTTTATATATTAAAACCTTTCCTGACATTTACGTGTCGACTTTTCCTGGTGATCTATAGCGGGCCTGTAATTTAGGAGGAACAACCGAAAAATGTACACATTTATCTATTTTTTTTTTTTTTTTTTTTTTTTTTCAGCTTGATAGACTTCTAGGGAAGAAACTAAAAAAGTAATGAATACATAAATAGATCGGTCAATAATTAAACCCTTTCCCCCTTAACCCGTTCAGTACCAGGGGAGTCTTTCTTATCATATTCTGGCTACTATTAGACGACTTAATTCAGCGTAGGAAGGACCTCTAGCAATAATAAGTCTTCAATATATCTCAACCAACCCTTTTAACTACCGCAGATCCTTCCTAAGCTGCATAATATCGTCAAAATATAGCTAGAATAAAATATAGCACACGTCGCTGGTATTCAAAGGGTTAATTCAGTGCAAGGCCTGGAAAACAAAAACAAATCGATATGTTTGTTTTGTATCGATTACCTTAATTGAGTGTTCATGTTTACGGTAATGAGACGCTGGTTGTAGCACTGTGGAGTATACTGTAGATAAGATGGGAGGGTTGCTTTCACCCCTCCCCCATCTCCCTCATTTTTAGCCCCATTAGTTTTCAGATTTTAAGACGTTCGCCCCATTCGTTTGTCTATTTTAGAACCTTTCGTCCCATTTTTATATCAATATCAAGACCTTTCATGCCATTTAGGTGTCGATGTTTTCCTGGCGAGCGATAGCGTGCCTGTAATTTAAGAGGAACCGGCCTTTGGCCGGGAAATTTTTCTACCGAAAAATGTACACATTAATCTTGAAAGGGGATCTAGGGGGTGTAATTTGAAGCTTGATGGAGGTCTAGGGAACAAACTAAAACCTCACCTTAAAGAAGAACTAGAAGAAGAACTAGAGTAGGTAATTGAGTGTTCCTGTTAACAGTAATGATTATAGTACATCTTGAAAGTCGTTGGGTGTAACAGTGCCGAGTATAGATAAGATAAGAGGTATATACAGTGAGGCTATACATAGCTGTTACATATACAGTGAGGCTATACATAGCTGTTACATATACAGTGAGGCTATACATAGCTGTTACATATACAGGATTTTATGACGTTTGGCCCATTAGTTTGGCGATTTTAAGACCTTTCGCCCCATTTCCTTCTCAAAGTTAAGATTTGTCGTGTCATTTAGGTTTCGGTTTGTTCCTGTCAAGCGATAGCAAGCCTGTATTTTAAGAGGAACTGGCCTTCGGCCGTGACATTTTTCTATCGAAAAATGTACTCATTTATCTTGAAGGGGGGTCTATGGTGTGTGCTTTTAAGGGGGGTGACCTGCTTTTAGTTATTTCTGTTCTTTTCTCTCTTTCTCTGGCTTGTATCAATTCGGCCCAATTCAGCCAACTATTTTAAGACGTTTATCCCCATTTAGGTGTCGATTTCTTCCTGGCGAGCGATAGCGAGCCAGCATTATATGAAGAAATTCGGCTTCGCCGGAGACATTTTTCTATCGAAAAATTTACAAATTTAGCCTGCTGTCAAACAAAAATAAAAAATATGCTGGCTCGCTACCGCTCACCAGTATAAAATTGACACCTGGATGGGGATAAACGTCTTAAAACAGTAGGCTGAATGGGGCCAAATGGATACAAGCCAGAGAAAGATAGAAAAGGACAGAACCAAAACAGGTGACCCCCCTTAAGCTTAATCAAGGTATAGCGAGGAAACATAATTATAAATGAATATATTATACATAAATACACCCCAGAAAATAACCAGTGTTCCCTTAAGGGGGGTGACCTGCTGGATGTTATTTCTGTCCTTTTCTCTCTTTCTCTGGCTTGTATCCATTCGGCCCCATTCAACCAACTATTTTATGACGTTTATCCCCATCTAGGTGTCGATTTCTTTCTGGCGAGCGATAGTGAGCCAGCATTATATGAAGAAATCCGGCTTCGCCGGAGACATTTTTCTATCGAAAAATGTAAAAATTTAGCCTGCTGTCAAACAAAAACAAAGAATATACTGGCTCGCTACCGCTCACCAGTAAAAAATTGACACCTAGATGGGGATAAACGGTTTAAAACAGTAGGCTGAATGAGGCCAAATGGATACAAGCCAGAGAAAGATAGAAAAGGACAGAACAAAAACAGGCCACCCCCCTTAAGGCTGTTAGGGTAATATTTTTGGTCAATATACTTATTTATTTATTATTATTTCTATTTTCCTCACAAGACCTCCATCAAGTTTAAATAAAACATCCCAATGATCACCCTTCTAGATACACTTGTAAACAAAATCGGTAGAAAACAGTCCCGGCCGAACATTGGTTCCTCCTAAATTACAGGCTAGCTATCGCTCTCTAGGACAAATAGACACGAAGTGGCACGAAAGGTCTTAATATTGACAAAGAAATAATGTGAAAGGTCTTAATATTGATAAAGTAATGGGGTTAAAGGTCTTAACATCGCTAAACTAATGGGATGAACGTCTTAAAATCTGAAAATTAATGGGGAAAATCATGAGGGAGAAAGGGGTCCAGAAAACCAAGTACCCTCCTTTAAGTATACATGCGTTGAAGCTAGTACGGGTTTGAAGAATATTTATCCTTAATTTAGATATAATTATATCTTTGGTCTATTTGTTCATGTTAAGAGAGGTGAGTTGAGGTTAACGGGGGAAGGTATATATATATATATATATATATATATATGTGTGTGTGTATTTGTTTTAGTTCCTCCCTAAACCTCTCTCAAGCATAGAAATACATCCCCAAGATCCAACTTCTAGATACATTTGTACATTTTTTGGTAGACAAATGTCCCAGCCGGTCCCTCCTAAATTACAGGCTCACTATTGCTCGTCAGTAAATAATCGACACCCTAAATGACACGAAAGGTCTTAGTATTTAAAAGGAAATTGGGCGAAAAGTCTTAAAATCGCCAAACTAATGGGCCGAACGTCTTCACATCTGAAAACTGATATAGCTAAACATGAGGGAGAAGGGGGGCGAGACAAATCAATGATTACCCCTTATAGAGTCACATTACGATTGGATTAGGTCAGCCAGCATGTTTGTTTTCATACTGCATTATGGAATGTATCAAAGAAGAAGAAAATACAATAATAATATATATATATATATATATATATATAATTATATATAATTATATATACTGTATATGTACCGGTATATATATATATATTGTTACGATCCAGGTTTTCAAAGACACAGGGCTCTTCAACATTGGACTAGATAATGGCAAAAATGCAACAACGGTAACACTAGATCCAACCCCTGCCTTAAACACTGGAAAACAAAACACCATTACCGCCCTGAGTCGTGCCTGGACAACGAGGTATCCTATGACTCGGTAACTGGTGCACACACACTAGGCTGACGCTCGATGAAACAGCCTATTCTCAAACAGTAAAAGATTACTCGATTAGGTTACACAAAGAAAAGATAGTTAACGTGATTAATTAACGTTACAGTAGATACTCAAATAACTGGCACTCCTGTATTAAAGAAAGTGCAATGCTAGTCCTGCAACATCAACTGGAAACTTCTGAAATAAGTCTGATGCTGGGAAGATGTTCGTAAAGAATCTTGAAAAATTATAATGCAGAATACGGGTCACACTAAATACTAGGACATATAGTAATAATAGGCAGGCGAATAATAAAGACTGCGCAAAGGTAGTAATGCTCGACAACTAAAGAAATGCTTCGTGACACAACGCAACAGCCTACTAGGGTTGTGCAACTCAACAACAACCTCGGCTCAAAAGTGCAGTGAATAATAATGCTGCATACATATAATAATGGGGCTTATCTCTAACCAGTGTCTGCTGTGACGTTAACCACTCCGTTAGAACCGCATGGCTTGTCCTACAGTGACTCGCTAGGATCGCCAGGGCAGTTTATGTATTAGAGTGTGCTTTATTTCATATGAAAGCTCGTGTCATGGGCAGTCCAGAAAGGCTCTTTGTTTTCACCCATGTCAAGGCTTTCTATATTTAATTGTAAAGTATATGTTTTATCATTAACTAGTAATGATGGGATCTGGGAGAGAGAGAGACAGTAGAACAGAGTGAGAGGGAGCGCGTAGTGTTTTTGTCCCGCTCGATGACGTCACGGCTGGCTGCCTCGTTCGTGGGGGTTGGTTGAGAGAGGTCCTTTCCATGCTGTTAGCTCCCTTGCTAGTGGCTAGAGGACTTGTAACCGCTTTTTTCCCACGCGGCTCGAGCTGGTGCGAGTATATATACAGTTCCTCGCCACTCTCCCTCAGATCTGGTTTCTAGAACGCACCCATCTTTTTCCCTTGCTACCTGTCCCCTGCTCTGTACCTGAGAATCTTTTCCTCTGCCTATCTCTCTCATTTTCCATATCTTTCACCACCTTTTATTAACATTATATCCCCTCTGGTTAACTCTGCAAAATCAGCTTCATGCTGGCCAGTTGTATTGTGCGTTAAGGTCTGATATAACCCATGTATGTTAGTTGTTAAGATAAGTGGATCACGAAGCATTGGTTGGCTTTCATATTGCCGCTTCCTTTAATTATTAGTGTTCTGCTGGATTAGATAATGCTAGACTAGGAGTCTGATATTATAAGGTATTGTTTCCTATGAGTGCTGGCTTTAGTTAAAAGCGGCACGACATACCTGAGAACTGGAGTTGATTGAGTAAATTCTAGTCTGTGTGCCATTGAGAGTAGAGCATGCACGAACGAGGGCTTTTTGCCTATACCATTCTGCACTGTTCTAAGCTCGTTGTTTATCTTTGAGGTACGCCAGGAGAACGCTTAATACTTCGGTATTAAGGTTTCTCAAGAGAGCTACCCTTCATTATAACGTAATATTTGACGCACAGACTTGAGATTTGCACTAGGCTATGCGGCATGCCATGCGCACCAGTATCTCGTATCATAGACTCTAGCTAGACTTTATCAATCATAGTAGACATTAAGTATATTAAACCAATTACTCTTTTTATGTATACCCGTTTATGATTACACAAGCATTTCGCAGCCTAGTTTGATGTATTGAGACACAAATGACTTAGGCTCTTTTTGTTGATAGGAATACTGCATTGTCGTGGCGATTATTATTATTGTTGTAGCGTTTAGGATATTCTTGGCTCCGACGGCATTATATATTCTGCCTTTTTGTGTGCATAGCCTGCACGAGCATTGTTCCGCTGCCTGCCTTTTTGGGTTCCATTTCCGATACGAGCATCTTTATAGCATCTAACATTTAAAGAAGATTCCTTGTTAGTGTTGAAGGACTTTAGTGCACTTTCTTTCATGCAGGAGTGCCTGACATTTATTGATTAAAGTAACGTAAGCTAAAACTTCTCTTACCACCTTACTTTGCATACCATAACCAAGCACCTTCGGTTATAGGTAGTGGTAGGCTGTTTTCACATAACATTAAGCCTAGAGTACACGCACATTTATTGAGAGTTTGATAGCCTATTATTGCATATAGAACTCTGTAGAGTATTTGTGTTCTTTGTTCACTGGGAATATACATCAGAGGTTGGAGCTAGCGCTTTCCGTTGTAACATTTATGCCATTACTAGTCCAATGAATAAGAGCCCTGATATATTTGAACCCCAGTCGTAACACTGCTCAGTTAATAAAGTCTAGCTGGGGTATCAAGGCAGGGCAACATGGGCGAGCATGCGGCTCGTAGCCTAACGTTGTCCGAAGGTGGTATAATGAAGATTACGTTATATGACGGGGATGCTCTCTTGATAAATCTAGGTCTCTAGTACCTAGTTCTATCCTGGCGATCCCTCAGAAGTCAACACAAAGAGGCAGCACTATGTTGTGAGGGATAGGCTATGGCCCTCTCACACCACAGCGCTGTGCTCGCAAAGTAAACCCACCCGAAGACAACTTAGGCTCGCACAGTACCTGTCGATGTCGTGCAGGGCTTAGCTAACACTGCACACATCGGAGACAACGACACAGTAACCTTACCCCCAGTCTAGCTTTAGATAACCAAGCAGAATCACTCAACACCTTGCCAGGGAGACATATACCGGTCTACAACCTTCCCGAGAGAGGACACATACGGAAAAGTCCGTCTCTCAAAAACCTCAATAAAGCCTATTACCTCCTTAACCTAACACATGGAAATCTCTGAGAGCTTCGCGTACAATACGACTGGTCGACGGTGAACGTCTATGCTGAAACCAGATGATGAGTTTAATAAAGATTAGAGAATGAGAAAGGAGAAGTCGAGAGAGAGAAATAGTATGCAAAGTGGCGAGTATGGGGGACAGAATTGCAAAGGATGTAGGCGATACGCGTGTCAGGCAAGCTCTGAGCTGGTAAAGAACACGAGGCCGCGATGGGAAGGGACTAGTTGACCACCTGGCCGCCAACGCCGTCAGCACCCAAGCGAGCCGCGTCATAGCTCACCCCGCTGCCAGGTGTACTCCCTCACCCTCTCTCGCTCGCCTCCCACACAAGCAACATTTATATTATAGCGAATATAAAATATAAGGCGCGGTCACAGACCAAAACAAAGACCATTTCTAGACTGTCTGTGGCAACACGACACTAATTACATAAAGCAGATAATTCTAGGACAACTGTAGCCCATCCCCCCATCCTGGCGAGCGCTAGCGAGCTGCAATGTCCCACGAAACCATTCTGCTAACGCCGGGAGGCGTCACAATATATATTGAGATACCAGCCATTTTTATAGATGAGGAGGTATTAAGGGTTGCATAAACTACAGCGTATGGATGTGGGTTCTATTATGTCAGGAAGAGGTATTTCAGTGAATTTTCGAGTTATGTTTACACATTTATTATAGGTGGAAATAATAGTGGTCGAATACTATACATATGGACAGCAGTCCTAACACAATACCGAAATAATATGGTTTATATAAGTCAGGTGCCTAACCTCAAAGAATACTCTATCGTAGTAGAGTGCAATATCATTAATCAGATTTGTATAGTATATTTACATCACATGTCTCAAGAACTTGGGTAACAATTAGGAACAAACATAGACAACCAATGAATAAACGACGTACACAGAAATACACAGAGATGATATTATGAATAATCTTAAAGGTGTTCGTGAGTGTGGCAGGAATGATTGGGGGAAAATAGCTTGATTTTAATATGATGTGTGTGTAAGGCAGAGCTAGTCATCTATAGGTAGGACAAGGTTTAGCGACTGAGTGGCCGAGCAAACATATAACAGTCTACTTATAGATGACGATATTCGTTATAGGTAGCGTGTTGAGGGTATAATATAAAGGTAACTGGTCGAATACAAATTTACATTAGAGAGGTAATGACAGACAGATCAAGGATAATATGCTTCCACTAGCATTATCTTCTGCAGTGGAGCTGACAGAGATACTAGGAGATATTAAATACTACTGACTAAACAATTAACTACCACACTGAGTATTTGGGCATTGGAGCACCTAGAGAGGTATTAGAACACTTAGACTCAGGAGGGAAGGTGAGATACTTTCCCTAACCTGGTCTGACCACCTATTCACTTTTTAGGCACTCCCCGGCCCTTTTAGGCTGCAGGGAAAAAGGGCGACCTTGGCCCTTTCTAATGTCGACATAGGCCCCTGTCGCTCTGGTGACGGGGGTAGGGGGAAGAGCTTTCGGATCCCCACCCAGGACCAATCAGCAGGTAAGCTGGGTGGTGGCGGTGTCCGGTCGCCCTGGTTGGCTGAGGTGACCCGGGAGCTGGTCAATTCCAGGTCAGCCTGTGCGGGTAACGTCACGTCTGGTGGTGCGGGACCGTAGCACCACCTTTTTGGTGACCAAGTAGTCCGCAGGAGTTTGTTTTGTTTTAGATGGTGGGAGGGTGACTGCTCTCTTTCTCAGGGGTACTTGTGAATGTTGGGCTCATTCTGCATGTGAGAACACGGGCGAAGGGGAGACCCTACCATTGTGGCGTCCAAATGGACGGCGCTGCCCTGGGTTTGTGTGGGGTGAGAGGTGCGGCGTCGGAGTGGCTGGAGGAGGTGCGGCACGGCCCGGGCTGACTCTGGACGGTGCAGGGGAAACCCTAGGTTGTGGGTACCAGAAGAGAGGGTGGCTGTATGGGGGCATTCCTTGGGGTGCCCCCCACCTGTCGGGGCATCGAACTGGTATGGTAGAACTGTTGGGGTGTCCGGCCAGGGCTATAAGGGGTTCCCATCGTCTGATGTCTGGTAGTGGTGGTAGGGGTGCCTTGGTACGCTCCGGCAGGTGCAGGCGGCTGAAAGCCGAGGGTGGCTTGCTCAATCCTCGGCATAATATATATATCTGTTATCTGTTTTAAAAATCACCACATGTAAGTGGCACCGATTAGCATGTCGCCCATCGGTAATCTGTGTAGGGTTTTTTCCCCTAGATTGGTTGCCCGCCAGGCTATCGGGTCCCATCCACCCGGATATATATATATATATATTTTTTTATTTTTGTTTGTCTATGTGAATGAGGGAGGAAAAAGGCATAACTGACTGTGATTAATGCCTCCCACAGAGTTGGAAGAGTGACAGGGCCAAAATCAAGGAATGTTCAAGCCATAATGCCTGGACACACGGATTTTGAAGTAATTTAAGTCATAGGATGAGGGAAAGATGGATTCAGGAAGAGAGTTCCAGAGCTCAGCTATGGCATAGAAGAAAATTTGGGAATTTCGTTTCAATCTTGGGTTGGAGAGTTGCACAGACTTGGGGTGGGATTGTGTTGCAATACGGGTACTACGTACTTTACATAGAGGAGGTGGTATACATTAACACTCCGTCTCATATGACGCTAGAGCGTCATATAAACTTATCTTAATATCTCTCTAATAAGTTATATGACGTTCTAGCGTCATATTAAGCTGTGCCTCTGTACAGAACAAAAAGGTGTGCAGGAGTAAAGAACCCCCGGAGGCGGTTGAGCACACCCAGCTTCTGGGAAGCCGTTTTAGCAGGGGTGGTAATATGGTCTTTCCAAATGAGATCAGAAGAAAAGGAGACACCAAGAATACTAAGAGAATATGAATTATTGATTTTTGTATTGTTGGAGTATAATGGAAAGTCCTTTGTGAGTTCTTGATGGGTGGATATATGGAAATTTGGGGGTTTGGAATCATTGAAAGCAATAAGATTCTCAATGCCCCAAATGGAACTGGTTGATAGGTCAAAAGATAAGTGTTTTATGGCATCATCACGTGACTTTTTGAGTGATTGCTTGCTGGAAGGTTTTGAAAAATAGGAGAAGGTAAGGTAGAGTCATCATCATATGAAAGGATAGGACTGGAGGTACAGTTGAGAAGATCATTAATGAATATTATGAATAGAATTGGAGATAAGACAGAGCCCTGAGGAACACCGGAGTTGATATATATATATATTGTCACTTCTAACTGAACTTATAGCTGCTTCAGTTGTAAGTGCTTGTATAATTTGCTCCAGCTCTTTTTCAGTTACAGACTACTAATTTGGAACAGGGTATAGCAGTTAATTTCTCTACTGTAAAATGTCATATTGTTTGGCGTAGTATGGAAGCCGTAACTACTGAAGGAGCAAATATTATACATGGTCAGTTACTGTTATACCGCCGTGCAGTGAGTACGTGCCGTGCAGTGAATATGTGCCGTGAAGCCACGTACCGCGGGACAATATGTATTTTAGGTCACGTATGGGGTATAATTCTTGTTATCATTAAAAATGTCTTTCGCAGCACTATTAGAAACAATGTATTAGGGACAATGGGTACGTATAGGCTCGCAAAGATATTCTCAATATTGTCTACATGGAGGATTTGCGATATCAACAACTTCAAAAGCCCCGATATGACCTATATAAAACAGAGTACCTCGCATAAACAAACGCAATTTCGCAAATAATTTCAACTACTGTATAATGATGAAAACTACCTAAAACCAAAAAGCAAAACAATGGGAAAATTAGTCGTAGCTTCGGTAATATTTTCCGACAATGTAATTATGATGATATGACGATTTTATTCAGCTTAGGAAAGGTATGTGTAACTCAGAGGGCTAATTGCGATAGTCTTTACCCTCACAATTCCCAAAGATCCTTCGCAAGCTGTATAATATTGTCTAAAGCCCCTTTCACACATTCACGATGTTGAGCACGACGTACCCCGATTTGAATATCCGGACACAACGTGGTGCAATCGCCAACGTGTGTCGGGGTCATCGGGGAGCGGCGGGTTACCCACGGGGCGGGACATGGCAAATCGTGCTTGGGGACGATGTGTTTGGGGGTGTCCAAACAAATTGCACGAGGGAAAATTGGCGTGGTACCAACGGGTACATCGCGTGTTTGACGTGTGGACGGCGTGTGAGGCATCGGGTTGCATCGGTATCCACGTGTTGGCATCTGGGTGCATCAGGAATATTAATATGTTTTTTTTAATCCCCCGCCGCCGCCCCGTCAACACCCGACGTTGCCAAGGCAACACCACGTGCTGCACGATATTGACGAGATGTGGCATAACCGCACCGAATGTATGAAAAAAATGCACCGGGAAAAAAGGCACAGGGAAAAAAGGCACAGGAAAAATGGCAATGGGAAAAAAGGCACAGAAAAATGGCATATTCTTCGGGGTAGGAAAAAATGGCATATTATGAAAATTTATCACAATGTTTAAGGCAAGTATATTATGCTTGATTTTTTCCTAAATAATGAATTATTCAAGAATTTATTTATTGTACTTCTATCTTGTGCTTTAATTACACTATACAGTATATCTATCTATCCTAACCTACCTCAATCTTTCTTCTATTCAACAGATGAGCTCTGGAACTCACTCCCAGAATCAGTCTTTCCCTCTTCCTATGACTTAAATTGCTTTAAACTCCATTTGTCCAGGCATTTTAGCTCAAACGTCCCTTGATTTTGGCCCTGTCACTCCTACAACTCTGGGGAGGCACTCGACATAGTCAGTTCTGCCTTTTGTCTCCCCCACTCACATAGAATGAAAAAATAACCTAACCTAACGTATGGTGAGTACACAACCAAATATATACAGTATAATTACAATATTGCATATTGCATCAAAACATATTTTACTTATCTACTGTATTATTCCTTAAAATTAATACATTTGTTTTGTGACATTTTTCCCAGTACCTTTTTTTCCAGTGCCATTCTTTCCTCTGCCTTTTTTTTCCGGTGCCTTTGTTTTGCGCCATAAATAGGGCCACCACAGTGAGTGTGAGTGCGAGTGCAACTCTACACCAGGTATTATAGAGATAGCCGGTTTGCCCCAGTTATAACAGAAAACCGATTACGGCGGAGGCTGTGGCCTGATGAAGTCCATCCGCCTCTCTATTTTGCCTTGGGGTGGGTGTTTGACTGTATCTCTATATTTTTCATATATCTATATTAATTTCAACTCTTTTCACAAGTGTGTGTGTGTGAGTGCAATTGTGTGTGTGATTGTGAGTGTGTGCGTGTGTGTGTGTGTGTGTGTATTTGTGTGTGTGTGTTGATTATGTACAGTATATACACAATATAAACAGTAAACAAAAGAAAGAAAAAATCCTAATTATTACCGTACCGTAGTTATGAAGGCTGGGCCGGACGTTTAAGTTACAACTATTGACGTACGCGAGTATGCGTTTCTCTATCTTCCTAATGATGTAGCAAGGGTTAGATAAGCGTTTTTTTCTGATGGGGATTATGTTGAGTAATGCCGCACACACATACACATACACCCACAGTCATACACACGCACACACGCACACACACACACTAACACAAAATCATACATATACACACACTCTATCTTCTTCGTTTCGTGGTTTGTACTGGCATCGCGTTGGCACCTTGCAAAGCCATGTACAACTGTACATTGAGCCTGACCTGGTGTGCTGCCAGATCAACCTGCAGCTGCAGGACTTCGAGCTCATCCATGATCTGGTGTAGGGTGAGTGGTGACGGGTGGCCGTGGCTGGGGATGTGTGTAGAGTGACGTGCAGGTACAGTTGGTCAAGGATGAAAGTATACAGTTTTTCGTCTGCTATAGCCACACATAGTTTGTCATGTTGGCAGCCCTGGTAGCCATATCTCAGAGCCCGCCCACCTTATACAGGGTGTTTAAAAACGTGTTCCTGGACTTAGTTGTCAGACGGAAATATGAATATATTGCTCTATAATCTTTGACGTGAATATCACTTCGGAGATATTAAACACTTAATGTTATTGATAGATATACAAGAAATGCGAGAGTGAAAACGAAAATCAAAACGTCTACCTATATACGATATTTCAGTGGAATACAGGTCCATTTTCACACGTGGTAATATGTGGCTAATAATGGCTCCACACACAGCGCCAGTGGGAGATGTTCCGAAACCGACCTGAGACCGCTCGGAACCATGCTCTGTCCATGCCCGATAGGCTTCAGGCAGTGATAAACAGGATGGGGGGATGGGACAGATATTGAATATATAATATATAATGAACAAAAAACAACTGTATTTGTATTTCTTACCTACGTAACATATATTTTAAGCTATAATTCGTAAGTGACAGTCTATCAGAACGAACCAAATAACTCGTATATAATTTACGAATCCGGTTTATTGCTTGCACACCAAAGGTTTGTCCCTATCCTTAGTAACTGTCTTCTAGTCAAGGAATTTTTTCTGCTGAATATTTAAAGTAACTGGTCAAGAAGAAGAATCGCATATTTCTAAATAAAGTAGACGTGCCGTTTTGCACGTCTAAGCACTAAGAATGTCATCATTGCTGGGGGCAGGGGGGGGGGGGAGGGGGGGGGGGGCAAAACCATATTTTGGACCAATAATCATAACTATTGCATACATTCAAAACATCTTTTTTGACTGACGTTCGCATTCACGCAACAAATGTTCGTGTGAAATTTGGTGAAAATCCGTCCAACGGTCTAGGAGGAGTTCCGAAACAGACGGACAACGACGACAACGACGACGACGACGACAACGACGACGACGACGACAGGCATTTTTTTTCGTGTGGTACCCACTATACGGGGGGCGATACCAAACTCTGCTTACGCAGAGTTGATAATTAATAATAGTAATAAATATACATTATAAATATTGATAAGTTATATCCTACGATTAATATATTATTAATTACCTTAACAACAATAATAATGATCATAACATTAACGGTAAATATATATAATACACCATTAAGCATAATAATAATAATAATAATAATAATAATAATAATAATGCATTTATATTGTTAATATTTTATATAATATAAACCTAGAAATATTTAATAATAACCGAAATTATTGTAATAATGATAGTAATATTATATATAATAGTAGTAGTGCATCTCCGTTACTGAACAAAGCTGTAAGTTTATGTTACAGTTCTTCACAACTGCTAAACAACTCTCCTCCTAATTTGCGTCACCAGAAAGTTATCTCTGCCAATGAAAACCCCATGTGTGTTGGGATGGTTTGGGCTAGTGGAAAGGCTGTCATGGCTGCCAACATGACAAACCATGTGTGGCTATAGCAGACGAAACCCTGTATACTTTCATCCTTGACCAACTGTACCATATCTGCCCTTTTATACATGCAATTATGTCTGTCAGGCTGCCTGACGTTGTGGCGTCGTCCTCGTCGGGTCGGCCACTTGTCACCATCATACCACCACCGGCCCTCATCGAGCTCCCATCGTGCCCCGTCGGGTACCGGATTTGACCGTAATTTTGACCGTTCAGGCTATGACGTGCTGTACCCGTGTGGCACTCATAGTTCCATCGTCCTCGTCGTGCTGTTGACGACTTGACGTGTCACCTTCATGTCTTCGTCGTCCAACGTTCACATCGTGTCCCTGTCTCTGCCGATGTACCAAATTTCGGTCCTCGGGCCAAATCGTGACCCAAATCGTGAATGTGTAAAAGGGGCTTAATGCTAGCCAGAAGAAACTGCAAAACCCGTCAAGAGTTAAGGGGAGGTATGTCGCTTTTTCTGGACCCCTTTCTCCCTCATGTTTATCCCCATTAGTTTTTACATTTTTAGACGTTCGCTCCAATCATATTGTAATGCCCTCGAAAATGTCCCGCACCCACAATAATACTAACCCGAGTTGACGTCAGGTATAGCGTAAAATAGTCGTAGATGGTAAGTCCAATAAACTCATCTCGAGAGACTATCACCGTGGTTCTTAAAAATCGGACTAAGGTTGCTATACTTTTGTACGTCCGTGGTAGTACAGTGGGTTAGCGCGCGGGCCTGGTGGTGATGGTGGTGCGTCACTAACCAGGGTTCGAACCCCACCCAAGGCATCTCAAAACCAGTGGGTTTTTAGGGGGGTTAAATTCCCTTCAGAGGTTCGTACCCCGCGCCAGGTACCAGGAAAGGTTGATCCTAAAGGTAGCCTGGGGATAATTCCCATTCCTATTTAACCCTGGTAAAACCTAGAATTTCATTGGTGGCAGCTAAGGAACGTGACCAGGTAGCTACGTGGAGCACCCATCACGCGAACCCTAAAAACCATATTGAGATAGCTAAGGCAAAAAGGCTACGATACCCTACGACCTTACGAGGCTAGGGACTAGCCTAACTAAAAAGGAATGTGGTGTAATGCCCTCGAAAATGTCCCGCACCCACAATAATACTAACCCGAGTTGACGTCGGGTATAGTGTAAAATAGTCGTAGATGGTAAGTCCAATAAACTCATCTCGAGAGACTATCACCGTGGTTCTTAAAAATCGGAATAAGGTTGCTATACTTTTGTACGTCCGTGGTAGTACAGTGGGTTAGCGCGCGGGCCTGGTGGTGATGGTGGTGCGTCACTAACCAGGGTTCGAACCCCACCCAAGGCATCTCAAAACCTGTGGGTTTTTAGGGGGGTTAAATTCCCTTCAGAGGTTCGTACCCCGCGCCAGGTACCAGGAAAGGTTGATCCTAAAGGTAGCCTGGGGATAATTCCCATTCCTATTTAACCCTGGTAAAACCTAGCATTTTACATAATATTATGTTGATTCTAAGACCTCTCGTCCCATTTCTTGATCAATATTAAGACCCTTCGTGCCATTTACAGTAGGTGTCGATATTTTCCTAGCGAGTGATAGCGAGCCTGTAATTAAAGAGGAACCGGCCGTATGGGGGGGGGACATTTTTCTTTCGAAAACATGTACAAATTGATCTTGAAGGGGGTCTTTGGCATAATTTTAAAGCTTGATAGAGGTCTGGGGAGCAAGTTAAAATCCTCCTTTAAGATGGGGACGAGTTCATTTCTCGCTAGCTTAAACAAAAAACAGGCTATAGGTCCCTTAAGGGGGGATGGTTCACTTCTTGGGCGATGTTTTGCATGTATTCATTATTTTTCTAGTTTCCTCCCTAGACCTCCATCAAATTAAAATAAAAAAAACATCCATTACATCCCTCTTCTAGATTAATTTGTACATTTTTCGGTAGAAAAATTTCCCGGCCGAAGGCCGGTTCTTCCAACATTACAGGCTCATTATCATTCGCCAGGGAAAAAATCGACACCTAAATGGCACGAAAGGTCTAAATATTGACGACGAAAAGGGGCGCAAGGTCTTAAAATCGACTAACTAATGGGGCAAACATCCTAACATCTGAAAACTAATGGGGCTAAACATGAGGGAGAAAGTGATCCAGAAAACTGGCCCATCCTCCCCTTAAGTAGACTGGCAATAGATAATAGATAGCTATATTGGAGTTCGTGCGATTCCTCCTAAGCTCAATAAAATCTTCCTATGTTGGCCAGAATATAATGAGGGAATGAGTTGTTATTGTGTACTGAAAGGGTTAGGGGGAGGTGGGTCGTTTTATTGGTCCCCCTTCTTCCTCATGTATAGCATATTAAATTTGACATTTTAAGACGTATGTACAATGAGATTGGCGGTTTAAGACCTTTTGCCCCATTTCTTTATCAATATTAAGACTTCGTGCCTCTTAAAATTACAAGCTCGCTGTCGCTCCCCACGAAAAAATTGACACCTAAATGGCACGAAATGTCTTAAGATTGACAATTAAATGGGCGAAAAGTGTAAACAATCGCTAACTAATGGGCCGAACATCTTTAAAATGTCAAAACTAATGTGGCTAAACATGAGGGAGAAGGGGGGCCAGAAAAACAAAACAATCAACCATGCCCCAACATTTTGGGGAACGTTGTTGAAGAAGGCATGCGTAATTGTGAATATGTGTGTGTGTGAGAGAGCGATTAATAAATGTTGCATGGGTGAGGAGCAGTAATTGACGTGACAAATTATGTGTATTTAGTTATTGCTTCCATTTTCATTTTCTTTGACGACGTTCTTTTGTAGAAAATGAATATAATTAACGGTAACACCACGATTACTAATTATCGCCGTCCGGTCCTCTGACTTAAGTTGATAACAAAACAGAGCTATGTGATTACATATAGTTATGCCATTATTATTATATAGTCGTTTATAGTTTATAGGCAAGGCATAGATATATAATAGGGAATTACGTAGCTAAATTATTATTCTTATAATTATCTCGACAAGTTGGCTGGCGCAGACTTAATCTTTAAATTCGAACATTCACCCGTTCATCCTCATTGTTAGATTACCATTCATATTGTACAGACGCAACAATTGCAGTTGTGATTATTTCGTAGTTCCTTCGTTAAGTAGTATTGTTTGTGAAGTAAATTTAACTTGTTCCTTAACCCTCCTGGCCCGGGCTAGCTCTCCTAATGACAGTGCGGCGTACCCGGGCGATCTGGCCGAAAAACGTCTAGGCCTAGGCTACCGTATTTTGGTTAATTTTAACTGCTAGAAATTTCCTACGCATCTATAAATGTAGTGCGGTTTCCAATCTGTAGACTGGCATTGAGTAGAGCTCTCTAAGTCAACTGGTTCAGTTGTGATGACGATTTTAGTGGAGAGCATTTTCAGGCAATGTTAGCAATACGACGATCTTTTCACTACTGAAACAACGACATACAGACATACAATAACAAACGAGTCTTCTCCTTCACTGTTTTCGGAGGTGTGGTGACGCAACGATCGGCTTTGTTTACATGCGTCGGACGCACGGCGTTCAGACCAAGCTGAATAGGCTTTCAAGCTTACTGTATATTAAAATGACACCCGGGTACCGGCCCATCTCCGTGGTGTCATATTAAAATGACACCCGGGGAGGAAGGGTTAACTACAAGTGTCAAGATGACCTACGATAGCAAGAATATTGTACGGAAGGTGGAGGGTTTGACCCTGGGTGGGGTGGCTTGCCTGAAGCGGGATCTTGATATGTTCAGGGATGATGGCAACGTAATCAAAGTTCTCTGCAGAGGATATAGTGCAGTGGCTTCCCTGGTGAACTATGAGGGAACAACGGCCTGCCTTATGGTCAGCAAAATGGGGCTCAAGAAATACCTGTTGCCGGAAGCGGAGATTTTGTTTAACGTGAACGAGGCGGGAGGAACCCCACGAATTCTGGCCGTCAACAAGGATGGCACTATGATGATGATGGAGTATTGTGAAGGGCCGACGTTCTTCATGTTCGCTATGACTGCCAGTGCTAGCGACATCAGCGCCGTGGGTTATAGCGTTAAAATGACGCTTCTAGAGCTCCACAACTCTGGGTATACACACAATGATATACACGGTAATAATGTTATTGTGTGTGGCCGCCCTGGACGCTACTACGCTAGGTTAATTGATCTTGGTATGGCCAGGAAGTTGGAGCAGAATGATGCTGATCGGGATTGTGAAAAGCTTAACATAATGCTGGATGTTCTCAGACATGACGAAGATGACAAAGAGTTCCTGGGAGATGATATCGTTTAACTTGATTATTATGACGATTATAATTATTATGATTAACAAAAACATTTTATTATGTCTGTTTAAAATGTGCACGGGGAGCTCGGCACATATACTTAATTATGTAGGATTAATTTTACTGACTTTACACTGATAGCGATAATCAGGGCAGATAATAATAATAATAATAATAATAATAATAATATTTATTCAGTTAGCAATATACAGAGTTGGTACCACATAGTATGTTACAAATATATATGACATGTACCAGCCTTGCATAATTCCAACTAAGGATAGCCCAATAAGGCCATTAGGCGTATTTCCATTGGGGTCCTTGTGGGATTAGGTTAGCTGGGGAAATGGGGAGGATAAAGAAATAGATACTTGAGAGAAAGTATTTCTAGGGGGTTATTTTAACCGTCCTGGCCCGGTTGTCATTTTAAAATGACACCACGAACTAAGGGCAGGAGCCCGGGTGTCATTTTAAAATCTGTAAGCTTGAAAGCCTATTCAGCTTGGTCTGAACGCCGTGCGTCCGACGCATGTAAACAAAGCCGATCGTTACGTCACCGCACCTCCGAAAACAAGAAAGAGAAGACTCGTTTGTTATTGTATGTCTGTATGTCGTTGTTTCAGTAGTGAAAAGATCGTCATATTGCTAACATCGCCTGCAAGTGCTCTCCACTGAAATCGTCATCACAACTGAACCAGTTGACATAGAGAGCTCTACTCAACGCCAGTCTACAGATTGGAAACCGCACTACATTTATAGATGCGTGGGAAATTTGTAACAGTTAAACTAAACAAAAATACAGTAGCCTAGGCCTAGACGTTTTTCGGCCAGATCGCCCGGGTAGCCCACCCTGTCATTTTGAGAGCCTGCCCGGGCCAGGAGGGTTAAGATACCTTACATCCTATAGTAAATATCAGTAATCCGTAATCAGTAATAATTTCAGTTTGGTTTGTCTATCTCTTATGTCGTATTTAGTAGTAGACATAAGCTTGGTGCTCCCTTCTCGCAGCTGTCCGGTTCAGGTGTTCCTTCAGGCTACGTCTGAAGGAATACAGTGTTCTCTTTTCACGGACTGACTGGGGTAGGTCGTTCCAGTCTTTGATGGCAGTGAAGAAGAATGTTTGCTTACCCTGTCCTTGGATTCTCGGGACCTTAAAATTAAACATCCTGTTTCTTGTATTATGTCCACTCCTCTCATTTGCTTTAACAAAATCATTCTTTAGATACTCTGGAGCCCTGTCATAGAACATTTTGAAGGCATTAGTGAGCCTGATTTGTTTGGCCCTGTCAGAGACATTGAGCATACCTAGTGACTGAAGTTGTTCCTGGCCAACATGTGATCTGGGTCCTAGGTTCAGCATGAACCTAACCATTTTATTTTGAGTGACCTGAAGTTTGTGCTGTGCTGATTTAGATGATGCAGAGTACCAGGATGACACAGAATAGTCAAAATGACATTGAACAAGCGCTTGGCAGAGGGTCTTTTTGGTCGCCGCGGGCAAGCATCCCACCCGTCTATACAGGTATTTTATACGTGCTCTACACTTACTCAGGATAGATTCCAAAATTGTTTCACCTGGCAAACTCGCGTCCAGTTTCAGTCCGAGATATTTAACTTGTGACACTGTTGTTATAGGAATATCATTACAGTTGACCGAGAAGCCCACAATGTCTTTCAGTTTGCGTTTTGTTCCACATAAGATGGCTTCCGTCTTGCCCAGGTGAAGAGATAGTCTATTGTCCACTAGCCATTCACTACATGATGCTAGTTCTTTGGAAAGTGAAGCGGCAATACTTATTGGGTCTTTTCCTGAAACCAGAAGCACGCTGTCGTCTGCATACAGTAATAATTTACATGAGACGCTCAGTTCCATGTCGTTCACATAACAGAGAAAGAGTAAGGGACCAAGGATGCTTCCCTGCGGGACCCCACAGTTAATTGACATAGGATCAGATATATTATCATCAATTTTGACTCTTTGGGTTCTACCACTAAGATAAGATTTAAACCAGTTCACAGACCCTATGCCCATTGCTTGTAGTTTATTACATAGGATATCGTGGTCTACTGTGTCAAACGCTTTTTGTAGATCAAGAAGAACCATACCGGTGTAGTTACCTTTAGACATTTCTTTACGAATGTGATCCGTTAAGTGGATGAGACAGGAGTCTGTCGAGTACATGCATCTGAAACCTGATTGAAACTTATAGAATAGATCATTTTGTTTGAGGTAGTGTTCAATTTGGGTGTATACCGCTCTTTCAAGGATTTTAGATACAATACATAATATGCTAACTGGTCTGTAGTTGCCAACTTCTAGTTTATTTCCTTTCTTGAATAAGGAAATAGCTTCCTTCTGTTCAGCAGGTACTGTGTTGGTGTTAATTGACAAGTTGATGATTTGGGTTAGGGGGCCTACTATACCAATGGCTCCATCTTGTAGAAATTTGGCAGGAATTTTGTCTGGTCCTGTGCTCTTATGTACATTTAGGTTAGACAGCTCGTCAAAAGTGTATTTTGGTGTAACATTTTGTAATCCAAATGTGTTCGGGTGTATGTCTTTATCTCTGTAGAAATTACGAAAGGTGGCCGTTGTTGTCGTGTATTTATTGAGAGGTTGAGGTAGGTTCTGTGCAAGTTTCTTTGCTATGGAAGTGAAGAAGGAGTTGAAGTAGGTTGAAATTTGTCGTTTATCGTGGCAAACCTGATCATTAATGGTGAGAGCAATATTAGTGTTAGACGAATCCCTTGTCTTGTTGCTGTAGCCTGTTGTTTTTAGGTGCCTCCATAGTTTCTTTGGGTTATTCTGATATTCCTCTGCCTTATTGTGAAAATAATTATTTTTCGCTGATTTCATTTTCCTACTTAGTTTATTCCTGGCCCTGTTGAACTCATGTTTCAGACCTTGATCCTGTCTATGTTTCGCTAGCCATTTTAACAGATTGTCTCTGTGTTCCAGATGGTGTAGTATGTCATTGTTGATCCATGGGTCTGGATGTGCTCTTATTTTGTATTAACATCACAGCTTTGCTATATTTAGACGATCCTAAATATCCCGATTCCCAATCTGTCTTAGCTAAGAAGAAAATGAACACAAAAACAATGAGCTGTTATTACATCACTTGGGAAGAGTCAACCGGTAAAAAATTACAAGACGGTGACAATATCAAGATAGGCTACAGGCAGTCCTAAGTTAACCCTTTCAAGATCCTGTTACGCATTTCTTGTCAGTGTTCTGGCTAATATTAGACAACTATATTCAGATTAGGAAGGCCATGTTGAAGTGTGAGGGTTAAATTGAGATATTCTTTTCCCATACAATTCCCGCAGAGCATTCCTAAATTGTATAAAATCGTCTTATGATAACCAGAACAAACTGACAAGATGCTTCATAATTTTCAGAGGGCTAAGCAATATATTAAGTGGATAATAATTAGCTATGTACATGGAACTCTCTTCAAATGAAACCACACTCGCTATAATTCATTCATACTGTTTCTACTTTCGAGGAACGAGGAACAAAACTTATGTGGGCACATGACCCTTTGTGGATTAAAACATGATCTACCTCAAACAAAGATATTATTTTGTTAAAGAGGTTGAGATTATATTGAGAATTATGACGCATTTGAACAATGTATTCTAAATTGCGATTTTAAGCAGCTTAGGAAGAATCTGAGGGAATTATAAGGGTAAAGAGTGTCTCAATTAACCCTTCCGCCTACCATTTCTAGTCTATATAATCGTCTAATGACAGCCAGAATAAACCGTCAAAACGCATCACAATCCTCAAGGGGTTAACGATATGAAAGCAAGAATATTTCTATCTATCTATCTATCTATTGCCTGACTCCATGTTCCCCGAAGGGGTGGCCACGAACGAAACGCCCCCATGCACCTCTGTCCCCAGTCAGTCGACGACCCTCCTCCCAACCAGCACCGCCTTCATTCATATACTTTTTCACTCCATCCTTCCACCGCTGTAAAATAAGCCCACATTGCGCTAACAAAAAATCATATATAAATTGTATAATATATATATACCGGGGTATATATATATTATATACTGTATATTATACAATTTATATAAGATTCGCCTCCAGGGTATCGAATCTTGAATAAGAAGAGGAGGTTAAGAGCCAGAGATGCATGCAATTTGACCTGCATTGCTATATTTCGGACGTACATACCTACATCCATCTTCAGTCATATACAGGTAATATCGATCCTAAAAGAAAGTGTACATATATCAGTATTACTTCTATATACTCTCTTTTAGGATCGATATATGACTGAAGATGGATGTAGGTATGTCCAAAATATAGCAATAAAGGTCAAAATGCACGCATCTCTGGCTTTTAACCTATTCTTCTTATTCAAGATTCGATACCCCGGAGGCGAACCTACTACGGATATATATATATATATATATATATATACATATATATATATATATATATATGAAATGCTGGGCGTTAAGGGGAGCATCCTCCTAAAAATAGTTTATCAATATATAACTCCCAACACCAAACTCCTCCCAATGAAACTACATACCACATACGGATCTTACACACTCAAACCATTACACCATCAAGATAGTTTAAGGTTAACTACACAACTACAATTATATATCAATTTATCGAGTACTGGATATCAATCTGAACATGTACTCAAACCCAACTGCACACTGAATAGCCTAATGTTTTAAGTGAAAGGAAAACACATATTATGGGGCATAGATCTCTAAGGACCGACCTCGCTATAAAGATGTTCCTGAATCTTTAGGAATAATCTAATAATTTATCAATTTCAATCCCAACACCAAACAAATCCCAATGAAATTAATGAAAGCATGTGATCCTACCGAGATTCGAACCTGGGTTACCACATACAGATCTTAAACAGATATTAAATATGTGAGAGGGGGGGGGGGGGATATAAGGGACGTACGACGAGGGGGAACAAGGGGGGTGGGGGTGAGGTGAGAGGGGGTGGTGAAGGAGGAGAAGGAGGGGGGTCATTGTATATAAGGAGGGAGAAGGGAGGGGGGGGGGGGGGTTGACATAAGAAACATAAGACTAAATAGAGTAAATAAGCAATAACCAACTGTACATGTTTATGTATTTATTTATATATTTGTCAACCTTTCATTGTTATTATACCAGTGAGGTTAAGGGTGTGTGTGTGTGTGGGGGGGGGGGGAGTAGTTGCTTTTTCTGGGGTCCTTTCTCCCTCATGTTTAGCCCCATTAGTTTATTAACTCTTTTACGCTTTTATGACGCAGAGGTTGCCAGATTAGCAACAAGAAATGGAGTTCTCTCACTCTTATAATTACCTCTCCAAAATTAGTTTTCTGCCCACAGCTAACTCAAAGACAACTGCAGAGGTTGAAGTAACTAAACAAAAGGTTTATAAATACCCCTGATGGTAACATAGGCTTTAAAGTATACCTTATAGGCTCATAATCGCGTCAAAAGCGTGAAAGGGTTAAGGAACACTCGTTCTTAACATTAATCATCCATTACAAACCCCAATGTACTTGAATCAGGTCAGGTGAAGGTATTGAGGGATAAGCCTTTACAACTGCACCTCGTATCTACATTCTACTTTTCCTATTTTTCTAAAGAGTGTAGAGAGGGGAGAAGGGGTGTTGGAGAGAGAGGAAGCTGTTGGAGTGGCTTTGTTATGTGTGTTATTAGTCTGTATACGACGTCTAGGTGTCCCTCGACTGGGTGCAAGCATGTGAAACTATGCTAGGACGTACTACAACACTCACTAAATGTCCGCCTGGGCTGGGATCGAACCCAATAATAAACAAATTAGATTTTGTAAATTTCGTTCCATTAGTTTGCGAATTACGAAGACCTTTGAGGCTTTGACCCCATTTCTTTGTCAATATTAAGACCTTTCGTGCCATTTAGGTGTCAATTTTTTCCTGGCGATCGATAGCGAGCCTGTAAAATTAAGAGGAATAGGACTTCGGCCGGGATATGTTTCTTCCGAAAAATGTACAAATTTATCTCGAAGGGGGATTTTGGGAATGGTTTTAACACCTTACTGACGGTGCCCGTCATATGACGGGCGAGAGAATGTTGGCCAACCCTGCGGTGCCCATCATATGACGGGTGCCATTTTGAGCATATTATGAGCTCTGAGAGAGAGTCCGCGCATTGGGAGGATGATAGATGGCCTTCAAACGCTCGGCACCACCGCGGGGCCGTCTCTGGCACGTATTGTGTCTCGTCCCCACCTCCGTATCTCGGGAGACTAGGGAAAAACTACGGAAATTACCTTATTTAAAGCTATTTTCACCTCCGCTTACGCGATCGCTACAAGATAACCCGTGGTCATACAAGGATGATTCAGGTGTCATTGCAAAACTCTATTATTGCCCTTTCACAGATATATAATTGTATTACGCTATGGCACTTGTTTATACATGAAAAAGAGCATGGAATGAAGCTCGTTTTCGGTAAATATCGTACCCACCCAGCAGCTAGGTCATGTCAACAAACATGCCTGCTTTTAAAGAGTTAAAAGTTTGATGGCGGTCAAGGGAGGAAACTAAAACAATAATAACTAAATATATCCATATACTAATAAAAAATCCATTCCGCCTAAAAATACATAAATAATACAGACGATAAAACCTAAAACTCAACCATAATAACATGATCCTTTGTAGCGGATTCAAGACTCCGATGCAAGTAACCGATAAACCTGCTCCAGCGACGCCACACTCACAAAATACTAAAAATATGCTGGAGAAGTGAAACACAAAATAGATCTCCGCTGATTCAAGATGGCCGCCTTTCTTCCTCCCACCCTTATTTGACCCAAAGAGTCTAATGACAAATAATGTAATATCTTATGGTAATGACATATATATGAATGATGTATGAGTCATAATGATAGTATATATGATACAATTATTGAGTTATAGTAGCGCTAAAAAGTCATGTCTAAGCTTTCATTATGTTTGGCTCGTACTGGGATGTATTAATGTCTGCCAGATGTTAAATAGGGTGAATATGTGTAGAATCATGTTTGTATAGCCTATATCACTTGAAATGAATAAATCAAGTTTTAGATAATATTCTTAACACCTTATTAGCGAGCTAGGCGGTTTATTTATATGTACCGCCCAGCGGGGTGTTTTTAGCCAAAATAGGGCTGTTTACGTGATCATTTTCATGCCTAAATAAGACCCAGAGCGTAAAACAAGTATCTATCCCTGAAAGGGCATAAACAGAGCTTTCCAATGACACCATAACGATCCTTTTATGATGGCTAGTTTTCTTGCAACAACCGCGCAACGCGAGTGCAAAAAGCATGTAATTCGGCACTTTTCCCATACAATTCCGTATATAGCGAGTGAGAGAGGGAGGGAGGAGGTGGGATTCATGTCAGTAGGTTCGCCGCGGTGGTCTGGAGCAGTCATACGCTCGCTACTCTTCTGCCACCACTTGTCTCTCTCTCCCAGCAACATTACGTGCTGAAATTGCCACACGACCTATGTCGAGCGCTGCCAGATAGTCCAGATTTATTATACTCGACTTATGTTGCGCCCCGACACTTAGGGGTTAACATAGTTCTTAACCCGGGAATGGCGCTGAGACTCTTAAGAGTTTTAATGGGCGAAGTCGACGGGATTCTTAAGATCCAAGGCCAAAAAAAGCCCTTTAAAAGATCCCAGTGGCACTCAAAATAAAGGAATATGTCTTATACCGGTTATTTAGGCTTAAAAAAATTGAAATCCTGAAAATACCAATAGGTGTTTACTCAACAAGAGTCAACATCCCTTCATAAGCCAGTGAAATGTTATTAGTGAAACCCATTGGAAATTGTTTTTTTCTAGGTTTTCCAAATTTGTCCTGTAATTCTAAAAAAGTTATACAGCGAACTTTGAAATTAACATGCTCGGTAACTACTGGTTGTACGAGGAGCATACCTATATAAATGGAAAGAGCGTAAGCTACTCTACAGCCTCCCATACGCTTTATCTACTACTTTGCGGTGTTCCTGCGTAAAATATTGTAAAACTAAAAATAAAAATTTAAAAAAGTTCATCTAATTACCTTAGACTTTCACATGTTTTTCTCAGAACCTATATTGTCGCACTTTCGGATGTTACTCTAAAATTATTATTGGACCTATAGGAATGGTGTATATACCATTGGAAAGGTAATGACAAACACTACAAGTCCTATAAAGCCAATTTACTCTAGCCAACTTTGTTTGGTTGCCGCATGTTGTCACAGTCGTAAAATTCTACACAATAATTTCACCTTAATTCATAATCACCTAAATCCAAAAGTACACATAATATATACAATTTTGTTTGTGGCAACTACAGACACACCTATTGTGAGTTGTTTGATCACATACAGCACGTGCTATAGAGATTTCTGTAGGTGTAGAATGGGTCGTAGTAGTGCTATAGTTTTCAACTATTTTTACCTAAATTGAAAGAAAAAAAAGAAAAAAACAAAAGAAAAAATAAATTAAAAATGTTTGACCTAGTTTTATGGTCACATACACCTGTGCCAAATTGCATTTACATTGGAAGTAAGACCTGGAAGTTCGTAAATAACCGGTCGGTCCCATTAAGCGAGATAATTCCCATCCATACCTCCCATCACTCCTCCACATGTGTCCAACCCCCCCCCCCCCCCCTTACCCTCCTTCACCCCCTTTTCTGTCCCTTCCCCCCTCTTCAATTATCACATATTTTTCCTAATATTCCCTTGTTTATCGGTTTATTTTCCGCGCCAATATCCCCAACCCGGATTCAAGGTCGAAGGGGAGGCATATACAGATTGCAGCAAGAGAGACTGTACGGCACATAATAACTGCACGGCACATATTAACTGTACGGCACATATGAACTGTAAGGTCACATATTAACTGCACGGCACATATTACCTGCACGGCACATATTAACTGTACGGCACATATTCAATGCACGGCACATATTAACTACACGGCACATAATAACTGCACGGCACATATTAATTGCATTGCTCATAATTATTAACTGTACGGCACATATTAACTGCACGGCACATAATAACTGCACTGCACATATTAACTGTACGGCACATATTAACTGTACGCCACATATTAACTGGACGGCACATATTAAGTGTACGGCACATATTAATTCTACGGCACATATTAACTGCACGGCATATATTAACTGTACGGCACATATTAACTGCACGGCATATACTAACTGTATGGCACATATTATCTGTATGGCCACATATTATCTTCACAGCACATATTAACTGTATGGCACATATTAACAGTACAACACATATTAACTGTATGACCACATATTAACTGCACGTCACATATTAACTGCACGGCACATATTAAGTGTATGGCAAATATTAACTGTACGGCCACATATTAACTGCACGGCACATAATAACTGCACTGCACATATTAACTGTACGGCACATATTAACTGCACGGCACATATTAACTGCACGACACATATTAACTGTACGGCACATATTAACTATACGGCACATATTGACTGCACGGCATATATTAACTGTATGGCATATATTAACTGTACGGCACATATTAACTGTATGGCACATATTAACTATACGGCACATATTAACTGCACGGCCACATATTAACTGTACGCCACACATTAACTGTACTCCACATATTAACTGTACAGCACATTATTATTAACTGTACGCCACATATTATCTGTACAGCACAGTCATATTAACTGCACGTCACATTTTAACTGTACAACACATATTAACTGCAAGGCACATATTAACTGTAAGGCACATATTAACTGAATGGCACATATTAACTGTACGGCACATATTAACTGTACGGCACATATTAAATATACGGCACATATTAACTAGACAGCACATATTAACTGGATGGCCCATATTAACTGTACGGCACATATTAACTGTACGGCACATATTAACTGTATGGCACATATTAACTGCACGGCACATATTAACTGTAAAGCACATATTAACTGTACGGCAAATATTAACTGTACGACACATATTAACTGTACAGCACATATTAACTGTACGGCACATATTAACTCTATGGCACATATTAACTGTACGGCTCATATTAACTGCACAGCCACATATTGACTGTATGGCACATATTAACTGTACAGCACATATTAACTACATGGCACATATTAACTGTATGGCCACATATTAACTGTACGGCACATATTAACTGCACGGCACATACCAACTGTACGGCACATATCAACTGTACAGCACATATTAACTGCACTGCACATAATAACTGCACGGCACATATTAACTGAACAGCACATACTAAATGTACGGCACATATCAACTGTACGGCACATATTAACTATACGACACATATTAACTGCACGGCACAAATTAACTGCACGGCACATATTAACTGCACGGCACAAATTAACTGTACGGCATATACTAACTGTAGGCTACAGCAAATATTAACTGCACGGCACATATTCACTGCAAGGCACATATTCACTGCAAGGCACGTATTAACTGCACGGCATATATTCACTGGTACAGCACATATTAACTGTACGGCCACATATTAACTCTACGGCACATATTAACTGCCAGGCACATATTTACTGCACGGCACATATTAAATGCACAGCACATATTAATTGCATGGCACATATTAACTGCACAGCACATATTAACTGCACGGCACATATTAACTGCATGGCACATATTAACTGCACAGCACATATTAACTGCACAGCACATATTAAGTGCACGGCACATATTAACTGTACGGCACATATTACCTGCATGGCACATATTCACTGGTACAGCACATATTAACTGTATGGCCACATATTAACTCTACGGCACATATTAACTGCACGGCACATATTTACTGCACGGCACATATTAAATGCACGGCACATAATAACTGCATGGCACATATTAACTCCACGGCACATATTAACTGCATGGCACATATTAACTGTACATCTCATATTAACTGCACAGCACATATTAAGTGCACGGCACATATTAACTGTACGGCACATATTACCTGCATGGCACAAAATAACTGCACGGCACATATTACCTGTATGGCACATATTAACTGCACAGCACATATTAACTGCACAGCACATATTAACTGCACGGCACATATTAACTACACAGCACATATTAACTGCACGGCACATATTAATTGCATTGCACATATTAACTGTACGGCACATATTAACTGTACGGCACATATTAACTGCACGGCACATAATAACTGCACTGCACATATTAACTGTACGGCACATATTAACTGCACGGCACATATTAAGTTTATGGCACATATTAACTGTACGGCACATATTAACTGCACGGCATATATTAACTGTATGGCACATATTAACTGTACGGCACATATTAACTGCATGGCACATATTAACTGTATGGCACATATTAACTGTATGGCCACATATTATCTGCACAGCACATATTAACTGTACGGCACATATTTACTGTACAACACATATTAACTGTATGACCACATATTAACTGCACATCACATATTAACTGCACGGCACATATTAACTGTATGGCAAATGTTAACTGTACGGCCACATATTAACTGCACGGCACATAATAACTGCACTGCACATATTATCTGTACTGCACATATTAAGTGTACAGCACATATTAACTGCACGCCACATATTAACTGCACGCCACATATTAACTGCACGACACATATTAACTGTACGGCACATATTAACTCTACGGCACATATTAACTGCACGGCATATATTAACTGTACAGCACATAATAACTGCATGGCACATATTTACTGGACGGCACATATTAACTGTACGGCACATATTAACTGGACGGCACATATTAACTGTACGGCACATATTAACTGAATGGCACATATTAACTGTATGGCACATATTAACTGTATGGCACATATTAACTGTATAGCAAATATTAACTGTACGGCCACATATTAACTGCACAGAACATATTAACTGTACGGCACATATTAACTGTATGGCACATATTAACTGTATGGTAAATATTAACTGCATGGCTACATATGAACTGTACAGCATATATTAACTGCACGACACATTTTAACTGTACGGCACATATTAACTGCACGGCACATATTAACTGTATGGCACATATTAACTGCACGTCACATATTAACTGCATGGCACATAATAACTGCATGGCACATATTAACTGTACAGCACATATTAACTGTACAGCACATATTAATTGTACAGCACATATTAATTGTACGGCACATTAACTGTACGGCACATATTAACTGTACGGCCACATATTAACTGCACGGCACATTTTAACTGTATGGCACATGTTAACTGTACAGCACATATTAACTGTACGGCCACATATTAACTGCACGGCACATATTAACTGTACGGCACATATTAACTGTACGACACATTAACTGCACGGCACATATTATCTGTACAGCACATATTAACTGTACAGCACATATTAACTGTATGGCATACATTAACTGTACGGCAGATATTAACTGTACGGCACATATTGACTATACGGCACATATTAACTGCACGGCACATATTAACTGTATGGCACATATTAACTGCACGGCACATATTAACTGCATGGCACATAATAACTGCATGGCATATATAAACTGTACAGCACATATTAATTTTACGGCACATATTAACTGTACGGCACATTAACTGTACGGCCACATATTAACTGCACGGCACATTTTAACTGTACGGCACATGTTAACTGTATAGCACATATTAACTGTACGGCCACATATTAACTCCACGGCACATATTAACTGTACGGCACATATTATCTGTACGGCACATATTAACTGTACGACACATATTACCTGCACAGCACATATTAACTGTACAGCACATATTAACTGTGCAGCACATATTAACTGAATGGCATATATTAACTGTACGGCACATATTAACTGTACGGCACATATTAACTATACGGCACATATTAACTGTACGGCACATATTAACTGCACGGCACATATGAACTGTACGGCACATATTAATTGCACAGCACATAATAACTGCACGGCACATATTAACTGAACGGCACATACTAAAATTTGTATGGCACATATCAACTGTATGGCATATATTAACTATACGGCACATATTAACTGTACGGCACATATTAACTGCACGTGTGATGGTCACCGCTTACCCCAGAACCGCATTGGCTTACTCCCTAGGACTCGCCAGGGCAGAGAATATAGCTACAGTCTACCTATCATTGTGTACTTTCCTTCTTGAGAAAGCTTGTGTTGCAGACAGTTCAGAACTGTTCTTTATTTTCGTCTGTCACAATCCTTTCTATTTTATTTAGTCAATTGAAAGTATTGTGTTAAGTAGTTGAATGATGGTAAGTCGAGCGGGAGAGGGAGAGAGAAAGAGACAAGGTGGTGTGACTTGGTAGTGAGTGTGGCACGTGGCTGGCCCCCTTACATAGGCCTCGCGGTATTCGTTGCCTCCTGCCTAACACTGCCTACTACGCGGCTGCTTACTGGGCGACTGTCGAGCGCCCTCGTGCCATTCTTGCGAACTGGGACTGCAGCCAGGAGGTCCATGGGAATATCCTTGTCAGATCCTTCCCAGACAGCATACTCTAAGCATCTCCCTTGAACTGTCCCACACTCTTGTCTTAGAATCTTTCTCTCCTACTGCCTCTATCATTTCCACTACTTCCTCACCTTTTATTAATATCAATTCCCCTCTGGTTCTCTGCATCCACACCTTGAATTGGTGGCCAGACTGTATTATATGCTGGATCTCACATTTCTTATGTACTAGATTAAGGTTGAAGATAGTCATTGTCTTTTTGGGAGATTGTATTGCTCAGACTGTCTCCATCAATCAATAATGTTTCTACAGGGTTAAATAATGCTAGACTAGGGATCAGGTACCTTGCTGTTGGTGTTTTCAACGTGTGTAGGCTACTTTTGAGCAACACGACACTACGGATTCTGTGGGTTACCTGGGTGGATCTTTTGTCTGTGTACCTTGGAGTTTAGACTGTAGTGCATGAGGGCTGCTTGCCTAATCCACCCAACACTGTTCTAACTCTATTTGCTTTTACTTTTGAGGGTCGCCAGGAGGATACTCGATACTTGTGATCGAGAATCCTCGAGAGAGCACCCCTTCATATTAACGTAATCAGGCCGCACAGACCCAAGGTCCCCACTAGGCTAGGAGCTGCCTTGCTCCACCAGAATTCTGTACCTTTGCGCATCCCAGCTAGACTTTATTAACCCGGGTAGACATTAGCTGGATTAGATCATATACTCTTTTATGCATACCCATTATTTTTACACAAGCATTTTGAGGTCTAGGTTGCTGTAGAGAGACACAATCAGCATAGACCGGTTTTGTTAATAGGAGTACTACTTTTTCGTGGCGAGCATTATTACAGTTGCACCGCATATAATATTCTTGTGTCCAATAACATTATATATGTCCAGCCTTTTTGTGTATTTAGCCTACATGTGCATTGTCCTGCCTCCTGCTATTTTGTGGTTCCATTTCCGATACGTTCTTCTTAGTAGCATCCGACATTATTCAGAAGATTCCTTGTTCGGTGCTTGAGGACTTTACAACACTTTCTTTCATAAAGGAGTGACAGATATTATTTATTAAAGTAAAGTTAAGTAAACCTTCTTCTTGTTTGCATTAGATCACTCTTGTGATTTAATTAAGTTAACTATCTTTTCCTTGTGTACCATAACTAAGCAACCATATGTTTTAGGTAATAGGCTGTTTCAGAGAACATCAGCCTATAGTAGAAGCACATAGATACTGAGAGTTAAGATACCCCGCTATCGCAGATATAACTCTGGAGGGTATATGTGTTCTTTGTTCGACGGGATTATATATCAGGGGTTGGATCTAGCGTTTCCGTTGTTGCATTTATGCCAGTCTAGTCCAATGTATAAGAGCCACTGATTTATACGAGACCCGATCGTAATACACGGTACATATTAACTGTAAGGCATCTATTAACTGTAGGCTACAGCACATATTAACTGCACGGCACATATTAACTGCACGGCACATATTCACTGGTACAGCACATATTAACTGCACGGCACATATTAACTGCACAGCACATATTAACTGCACAACACATAATTATTTAGTGCACGGCACATATTAACTGTACGGCACATATTACCTGCATGGCACATAATAACTGCACGGCACATATTACCTGTACGGCACATATTAACTGTACAGCACATATTAACTGTACAGCACATATTAACTGTACGGCACATATTAACTGTCCGGCCACATATTAACTGCACAGCACATATTAACTGTATGGCACATATTAACTGTACGGCACATATTAACTGTACGGCCACATATTAACTGCACAGCACATATTAACTGTACGGCACATATTAACTTTACGACCTCATATTAACTGCACGGCATATATTAACTGCACGGCACATATTAACTGTATGGCACTTATTAACTGTATGGCATATATTAACTGTACGCCACATATTAACTGCATGGCACATATTTACTGCAGGGCAAATATTAACTGTACGGCACATATTAACTGTACAGCACATATTTACTGTGCGGCACATATTAACTGCATGGCCACATATTAACTGTACGCCACACATTAACTGTACGCCACACATTAACTGTACAGCACATATTAACTGCACGGCACATATTAACTCTACAGCACATATTAACCGTACGGCACATATTAACTGTACGACACATTAACTGTACAGCACAAATTAACTATACGGCACATATCAGCTGCACGGCACATATTAACTGCATGGCACATATTAACTGTACAACACATATTAACTGCACGGCACATATTAACTGTATGGCCACACATTAACTGTACGGCTCATATTACCTGTACGGCATATATTAACTGTAGGGCACATATTAACTGTAGGGCATATATTAACTGTATGGCACATATTACTGCACGGCACATATTAACTGTACGGCCACATATTAACTGTACGGCCACATATTTACTGCACGTCCACATATTGACTGTACGGCCACATATTAACTGTGCGGCACATAATAACTGTACGGCCACATATTACTGTACGACATATATTAACTGTACGGCCACATTGACTGTACGGCCACATATTAACTGTACGGAACATAATAACTGTATGGCCACATATTAACTGCACGGCACATATTATCTGTACGGCACATATTAACTGTACGACACATATTAACTGCATGGCACATATTAACTGTACAACACATATTAACTGTATGGCATATATTAACTGTATGGCACATATTAACTGTACGGCACATATTAACTATACGGCACATATTAACTGCATGGCCACATATTAACTGTACGCCACACATTAACTGTACTCCACATATTAACTGTACAGCACATATTAACTGTATGCCACATATTAACTCTAAAGCACATATTAACTACATGGCACATATTAACAGTATGGCCACATATTAACTATACGGCCACATATTAACTGCATGGCGACATATTAACTGTACGGTAAATATTAACTGCACGGCTACATATGAACTGTACAGAAAATATTAACTGCACGGCACATATTAACTGCATGGCACATATTAACTGCACGGCACATATTAACTGTATGGCACATATTAACTGCACGGCACATATCAACTGTATGGCACATATTAACTGCACGGCACATAATAACTGCACGGCACATATTAACTGAATGGCACATATTAACTATACGGCACATATTAACTGTACGGCACATATTAACTGCACGTGTGACGCTCACCGCTTCCCCCAGAACCGCATGGCTTACTCGCTATGATTCGCCAGGGCAGGGAATATAGCTACAGTCTACCTATCATAGTGTACTTTCCTTCTTGAGAAAGCTTGTGTTGCAGACAGTTCAGAACTGTTCTTTATTTTCGTCTGTCACAATCCTTTCTATTTTATTTAGTCAATTGAAAGTATTGTGTTAAGTAGTTGAATGATGGGAAGGCGAGAGGGAGAGAGAGAGAGACAAGGTGGTGTGACTTGGTAGTGAGTGTGGCGCGTGGCTGGCCCCCTTACATAGGCCTCGTGGGATTCGTTGCCTCCTGCCTATCACTGCCTACTACGCGGCTGCTTACTGGGCGACTGTCGCGTGCCCTCGTGCCATTCTTGCGAACTGGGACTCCAGCCAGGAGGTCCATGGGAATATCCTTGTCAGATCCTTCCCAGACAGCATACTCTAAGCATCTCCCTTGAACTGTCCCACACTCTTGTCTTAGAATCTTTCTCTCCTACTGCCTCTATCATTTCCACTACTTCCTCACCTTTTATTAATATCAATTCCCCTCTGGTTCTCTGCATCCACACCTTGAATTGGTGGCCAGGCTGTATTATATGCTGGATCTCACATTTCTTATGTACTAGATTAAGGTTGAAGATAGTCATTGTCTTTTTGGGATATTGTATTGCTCAGACTGTCTCCATCAATCACTAATGTTTCTACAGGGTTAAATAATGGTAGACTAGGGATCACGTACCTTGCTGTTGGTGTTTTCAATGTGTGTAGGCTACTTTTGAGCTACACAACACTACGGATTCTGTGGGTTACTTGGGTGGATCTTTTGTCTGTGTACCTTGGAGTTTAGACTGTGTAGTGCGTGAGGGCTGCTTGCCTAATCCACCCAACACTGTTCTAACTCTATTTGCTTTTACTTTTGAGGGTTGCCAGGATACTCGATACTTGTGATCGAGAATCCTCGAGAGAGCACCCCTTCATATTAACGTAATCAGGCCGCACAGACCCAAGGTCCACACTAGGCTAGGAGCTGCATTGCTCCACCAGAATTCTGTACCTTTGCGCATCCCAGCTAGACTTTATTAACCCGGGTAGACATTAGCTGGATTAGATCATATACTCTTTTATGCATACCCATTAATTTTACACAAGCATTTTGAGGTATAGGTTGCTGTAGAGAGACACAATCCGCATAGACCGGTTTTGTTAATAGGAGTACTACTTTTTCGTGGCGAGCATTATTACAGATGCACCGCTTATAATATTCTTGTGTCCAATAACATTCTATGTCCAGCCTTTTTGTGTATTTAGCCTACATGTGCATTGTCCTGCCTCCTGCTATTTTGTGGTTCCATTTCCGATACGTTCTTCTTAGTAGCATCCTTGTCCTTGTCTTTTGTTCCGAAACTCTTGTTTCTGACCATAGACACATTTCAGAACTGCTCATACCTGGCTTTAATGCTGGCTTTTAAGACTGCAGTTCTTGCTCCTGTAGGTACTTCTGACCATAATGCTGTAACCTGTAAAATCAATCTTGAATTTACTGTGCCAGATATCATTATATCTCGCAAAGTCTATCTTAAATCTCGAGTTAATTGGGAATATGTATGTGATGATGTTACCAATATCCACTGGAATCACATACTAAGATCTGATGACCCTGTTTCATCCCTCAATAGCTCTCTCTTAGACATCCTGCAAAGAAGAGTCCCTTCTAAGTTAATCAAATCCCGTATTAAAGATAAAGCTTGGTTCAATGACGACTGTAAGCGTGCATATAATAACAAGCAGGCTGCATATCACCACTGGAGACGTAATCGAACCCAGTTGCTTTGGGATGACTATGTACAGTCTACGGCAGAACTTGTTGTCATGGCCTGAGGCAATGTGTTAGTTCACTTATCTTTTAATAGATGGCCCTTTAATCGCTTCTAATAAAAGGGGGCGGGTTTAATATAGAGGTTGGAAGGAGGAGCAGTCAAACGTGTGTGTGTGTGTGTGTGTTCTAGAACAGCACTCAGAATAACTTTATTTTAACATAACACACAGGCTATATTATTAGCCCATGCCGGATCACAAATAAGTAACACACATCAGGTGTTGCGTTATTTATGAAATTTAATATACTGACAATCAAGTTTCTATCCTTCGAACTTCCCATTCCCCCCTCCTCCCCTTCTCTCTGCTGCCTTCCCCTATCTCCCCCCTTCTCTCTTTTTCTCTCCCCCTTCTCTCTCCTAACCGAATATATAATTTACCTCATCGTCGTGTTCAAAGCTGTCCATAAAAATATCTTTGGTGTGTTAATAATACTGTTCTTTTTACCTCTACTGATTCTCAATTATTAACTCGTATTCTATTATTTACCTTATACAATGTGTTATAGAAAATAAATATATACAGTATGCTCCGTTGCAAAACACTCAAAGTTGCCAACCTTGGCGTCCTGGTTAGTGTAAACAATCGTATAAATATATAAGTAATTGAAACGGGATGTTACAATCCACGCATCAAGACAAGTTGGATCACATTGTAATCTAGCTTTGACCAAATTATAACCAAATATATATATCATAAAGACAAGATAATATCGGCCCAGTTAGAGAAAACACTTTAGATGAGCCGAAACGTGTTTTTTTTTTTTTGTAATAAAAACAAATTTTCATATTAGAGTAAATTTGTTTTTCTTCCATACAACTATTCACAGGACTGTGGTTGACCAATTCATAATCTACCTTAACATGTTGTTGTTGTTGTTGTTGTTCCCCAAGCTGCCTGGCCGAACAGCCCCAAGGCCCCGTTGAAGGCCAAGGCCATAACCGAGCGCCCCCACAGAACCCTCCCTGCCGACCACAAAAAAGCCTGGGTGACCGAAGCCACTCCATGACGGGGAGCTAAGGAGGGTGCGGAAACGCCCGGGAAACCAAAGACCGACCCAGGGCCCTGTGCCCATCAGCAATTATGAAGAGAAAGTTGAGGGGCAAAGGAAAAATGTGACGCTTTGGCTTCCAATCTTGGTAGATTGGGAGGTCAATCCACGGAAGAGGTGCCGTCACTTGAGATCTAGAAAATATATAAGTAAAAGGAACAGTCAGAGTAAGCTATGGGTATGGCAGTGATCGCTCAGTTCTCACTCTGATAGACCAGCCCATCACCACATGACTAGAACCCAATCCTCTCAGCATCAGCTAGGAAAGGCCCTAGAAAGCCGCCTTTGGCGGGGGGATAGCTCCCCTATTTCAACCCATTTCGGGGTTGGGCATCCGCCTACCTAAACATGTCATATTACATATTACCTTAACATGTAATATGACACGCTATGATTATTGCATTATACTTTTCTCAGTGGATTCTTAATTACTAGCTTAATTACTGTGGCTTCCCATTATCAGTAAACAGTTCGGCGTTACCCATTGTAATGATTTACTATAAAGTAAGTCATCAAATTGAACAATTAACGATAATCCAAGTAATCTTGTTATGTTGTTTTAAAGTTGATATACTGTAAATTGTTTAGGCTTTTATATTTTTACTTCGTATTGTTTAAATTGTCGTCCAAACATAATTCAAAGTATACTATAGCTCTGTGCATGTTACCTTGAATTTAATTTAATATGTATTATTTCACCATCATTATGTTACGGTGAACATTGGAAACACATACACATTATATAATACATATAAAGGGATCTTAAAAGTAAACATTTACAATTTATATTTATGAAATCAATAATTATGATCTCCACCCACAAGCTGCATCAACTACCTCCTGTATTCTCGTTGGAGCTGATTTAAACATTTTCCAACTTATATTAGGGCGGCGACGGATTCCCCCACCCCCCCACCCCCACCCCCCACCCCTCCTGCCCCCCGGTCCCACTCCTCCCACCCTTTCCAATCCTAACCTGAACCACATTCCACTCCATGACATGATGGCCCACAAATTCTCTATTGGGTTCATGTCACACACCCTTGTGGACCAGCTAAACCCCGGATGGGGTCAGGTCAGGTGAAGGTATTGAAGGATAAGCCTTCACAACGACACCTCGTAGCTACTTTCTACTTTTCCTATTTTCTGAAGAGTGTAGAGAGGGGAGAAGGGGTGTTGGAGAGAGACGAAGTTGTTATAGTGGCTTTGTTATGTGTGTTATTGGTCTGTATACGTCGTAAGGCTCAGGATGGCCATGACACGCACTGAAGACAGCAGCATCTCCTCAATAATGCTAATACCTTTTCTAGTTTGCCTGGACCAGTGTGTGTGTGTGTGTGCGTGCGTTTTATATTATCATGTGTGAGTGATTTGTGCCCATTACGTTGTATGTGATCATGTGTGTGATGTGCGTTTTATGTTATTGGGTGTGAGTGTGTGTGTGTCTGTTTTGTATCCTGTGTTAGTGTTGGTGTGGGTGGGTTGGTGCTTGAATGTGATGGACAGAGGAGAGAGGTTGAAGCGCCGTCTCCTCAAACATTACACATTGTGGAGGTCACAAGTATATGTATTATCCAACTTATTCCTTAAGCCAACACAAATAACGTAAATCCTAAGTGTTATTGTTACACTTAATATATATATAAACAAATATAGACGTGTTCTTCGGGAATCGTAGCTTAATTAGAAATAGGATATCTAGCGAGGCAGCGAGTAACAGGTGTTGTTCGCTGCCTCGCTAGTTATCCTATTGCTAATCAATATATATATGTGTTACTTTTGTCATCCCAAACATTTATTATTGATTTCATAAGTCGTAGGCGTGTGCATAAACCTTTAACCGTCTTGGTGGTGTAATGGTTATGGTGTCTAAAAATCTGTGTGTGATAACCCAGGTTCGAATCCCGGTGGATCACATACCTGCTTTCATTAATTTCATTGGAGGCGTTTGGTGGTGTGGTGAAATTAATACAAAATAGATTATGTATATTTAAATTCAAAACAATCGCATAGTATTATTCTGCGTATTTTAGAAGGTATCTTTTATGTCCTTGAGAGAGAGAGAGAGAGAGAGAGAGAGAGAGATAGAGAGAGAGAGATAGATAGAGAGAGAGAGAGAGAGAGAGCGAGAATGAGAGAGAGAGAGAGAGCGAGAATGAGAGAGAGAGAGAGAGAGAGAGAGAGAGAGAGAGAGAGAGAGAGAGAGAGAGAGAGAGAGAGAGAGAGAGAGAGAGAGAGAGAGAGAGGTGGGAGGGAGGGAGGGGAGAGGAAGCGGGTGAAGAAGGAGAGTTGGGGTGAAAGGGAGAGGGGGAGGAGGGGTAATTTAAAGTGTGAAGGATAGAAACTTGATTGTCTGTGTATTGAATTCCATAAATAACGCAACACCTAATGTGTGTTACTTATTTGTGATCCAGCATGGGCTAATTTTATAATATAGCCTGTGTGTTATGTTAAAATAAACTTATTCTGCGTGCCGTTCTCGAACACACACACACACACACACACACGTTTGACTCCTCCTCCTTCGAACCTCTATATTAACCCCGCCCCGTTTTATTAGAAACGATTAAAGTGCCATCTATTAAAAGGTGAGTGAACTAACACATTGCCTCAGGCCAAGACAGCAGTTCTGTCGTAGACTGTACATCTTCGGTCAGTTGCGCAGAGAGTATATAGTACAGCCGAGAGGGATTACAATTCCCATTTGCAGGAAGTTCTCGCAGGTGCTGCTCAGCCACATAAATGGTGGGCCTCACTTAAGGCCTCACTATTTGGAATTGACTCCACCATGCCTCCACTTCGTGATTCTGATGGTTCTATCTCTTTTGATCCATTAACTAAGGGTAATATGCTTTCTAATATTTTCATAGGTAAGCAGAGTGATCAGGAATTGCAATTGCCCTTGACATGTTTCCCTAGTCCTAATCTAAAGTCGATAGCATTCAAATCAGCTGAATTGAGACAATATTTATTGGATCTTGACACTTATGGTGGGATTGACCCAGATGGATTTTTTCCTCTCTTCTTTAAGAAGATTGCTCTTGTCTTAGCACCTAAATTGGCTATAGTATTTAGGTTGCTCTTGAAATCTGGTAGTTTTCCTCTTTGCTGGCGAAAAACTAGCATCACTCCAATTCCGAAGGGAGCTACTGCTTCGTCATCCTCATCTGAGTATCGTCCTATATCCATAACGCCTATTCTCTCAAAGATCTTTGAGAGGCTTTTAGCTAGACGCCTTTCTTCATACTGTAATCGTCTTGATATAACACCCAATTCACAGTTTGGTTTTCCCAAAGGTTTGGGTACTTGCGATGCGCTTTTAACTTTATCTCATGATCTTCAGTCTTCGTTGGACAAAGGGTATGAATCTCGTGTTGTGGCTATTGATTTTAGTTCTGCTTTTGATCTTGTTAATCATAAAGCCCTTTTATATAAGCTGCAACTTTATGGTATTAGTGGTAGTCTTTTATCTATTTTTAAAGATTTTTTGACAGACAGGTCTCAGCATGTTGTTGTTGATGGGTGCACTTCTGTTTCTGTGCCTGTTGTTTCGGGTGTTCCACAGGGCAGTGTGCTTGGGCCTTTGTTTTTCATTATTTTTATTGCTTGCTTGTGCTCTGAGCTTGAAAATAAACTAGTTTCTTATGCCGATGACATAACTTTATACTCATCAATTCCATCTCCAGAGAGTAGAATCGAAGTTGAGCATCTCTAAACAGGGACTTGGCTAAGATTACCTCTTGGTGTGAACTTTGGGGTATGAAGCTTAATGCTAAGAAAACTCACTCCATGATAATCAGTAGATCACGTACTTTGGCTCCTCCTCATCCTTGTTTGCATGTTTCTGGTGAACAAATTGAGGATATGTCAGGTTTGCGTTTGCTTGGAGTGACTCTCGATCCTAAGTTGACATTTGAGAAGCATATTCGTTCCTTGTCTTCTACTATTGCTCAAAAGATAGGTTTACTTCGCAAGTGTTACAAAACATTCGCTTGTGAAACCAGTCATAAAATCTTTTTATGCTTTTATTTTGCCTCATTTTCAGTATTGCTCTCCTGTTTGGAACTCGGCTGCTGACTGTCATTTGAAATTGCTTGATAAAGCTCTTAATTCTATTAAATTTATTCTCCCTGCTCTATCTCTTGATCTTCATCATCGGCGTCGGGTTGGTGCCCTTAGTCTTTTATTTAAATTTTTTAACAATACTCAGCATCCATTGCATAGTGTTTTATCAGAACCTTTTATTCCAATTCGCGCAACAAGATTTACGAGGAGTCTTAATGACCTTGCCATGACTCCAATTAATGTTTCTCAATCTCAGTTTTCTCGGTGTTTTATTCCTTCAATGATTCCCTTGTGGAATCATTTGCCAAACGAGGTTGTACAGTCAACCCATATCTCAGCTTTTAAGTCCAGAGTTAATGTTTTATTACAGCAGTAAATTTTTGTTTTAATCATGATTTTCTTTTATTCTTTTTAGAATGGTGTTTTAATTGACAAACTGATCTTTTCTTCTGGGCTCTCTAACTACTGTAGCCCTTTTCCTTTTTCTTAGTTGTCTTAGTCTCTCTCCAGTACTTACGGGTATTTTGTGGGGATTCATCTTTTATAGGTGTATCTGCACCCTGTTGGGAGGCTTAGACAGCTTCTATAATAATAATAATAATAATAATAATTAAAGTTGCAAGCAACGTTGTGCGGGGTTCGAGCGGGGTTGCACGCAGGGTATTGTATTGGATACAAGGGCTGTGCCACATATATCAAAATATCATGTATCTCATCGGGCATGGAGAAAGTACAGAAGGAATATAGTGTAGCCATTTTGGCTATGGCCACTTAGACCATTAAGGAGTGTGACCATTTTGGTTAAAGCTATTAATCCTGTACGAGTTGTTGTTTTTGTAGTTGTTCCCTAAGCTGCCTGGCCGAACAGCCCGAGTCCCTGAGGAAGGCCATGGCCACGATCGGGCTTTCCCACAGAGCTCTCATTGAGTGTAGATTGTGTTGTTGGCGTAAGTGGTTGTGTGAAATGCAGTCTTCCATTATGTGTTTAATGGTATGGGGTGCTGTGTTACATCCCGGGCAGGCATCGACAACGGAGTCATCCAGTCTCTTCTGATAGCTCAGGAGAGCTGGATGGTGTCCGCATCTCAGCCTGGCCAGGTGGACTCTGTCCTCGCAAGGAAGGGAGGATTCGGAAGGATGGATTTCGGGAGGTCGTGCTTGCAGCTGCGTGTTGTCTGTGACTGAGTGGATGGATCGGCGAGAGATATGAGTATGGATGTGCTTCTGGAAGGTGGTTCGGGATGGGAGAGAGGACAGTAATTGTGTGTGATACCGTGTGCTGTTTGTTGTTTTGATATTTCTTGGTGTCTGTGGGTGTGTTGCCATGTAGTTTAGTGGGTGGTCTTGGTTCGTGGAGGCTACTGCCTGGAATTGATTGCCTCTCATGATCACTGATCTTATGTATTGTTTATATACTGTGGTGGTAGTTTCTTTGTTGTGTCCAAATTCTGTGTGAGCAAGTGACCTGAGGGCATTAACCCTTAATTAGCGGCGAGCAACATAAGTCGAGTTAAATAAAGCTGGACTATGTGGCGGCGCTCGACATAACTCGAGTGGCAATTTCAGCACGTAATGTGGCTGAGAGAGAGAGACAAGTGGTGGCAGGAGACTAGCGAGCGTATGACTGCTCCAGACCACCGCGGCGAACCTACTGACACAAATCTCAGCTCCCTCCTCCCTCTCTCACTCGCTACATACTCAATTATGTACTGAAAGTACCGAATTACCTGCTTTTTGCACTCGCGTTGCACGGTTATTGCAAGAAAACTATCCATCATACAAGGATCGTTATGGTGTCATTCGAAAGCTCTGTTTATGCCCTTTCAGGGATAGGTACTTGTTTTACGTTCTGGGTCTTATTTAGGCATGAAAATGATCACGTAAACAGCCCTATTTTGGCTAAAAACACCCCGCTGTGCGGTACACATAAATAAACCGCATAGGCCGCTCGTAAGGTGTTAAGTCTGGGTGTCATTTCTTTTTAATGTTTGTGGTGTGCTGTTTGAATGTCATATGAGTATCATATGTTACTCCTAGGATTTTGTGTGTGTGTGTATGTGTTAGGGATGTGTTGTTTATGGTGAGTTGAGGGATGTATTTGTGTTCACCTGTCCAGCTTGTGAGCAGGGTTGCGGTGGATTTGGCTGGGGGTAGATTAAGTCTGTTTGTAGTGCACCAGCCATGTAGTGTGTTGAGATAGGGTTGAAGGAGATCTGTTGCTCTTTTTGGGTCATGGTGTGTGCATGTGAGTGTTATGTCATCTGCATAGGAGGCTAAGTTTATTTGGGGCATATTGGGTGTAGTTATATCGTGCATGTACAGATTGAAGAGTGCGGGCGATAGGACGGATCCTTGTGGGACTCCGTTTGGAAAGTTTCTGATTTTAGATGACTGACCGGCAAAAGATACGTGTGCACATCTGCCTGCTAGGAAGTTGGCCAGCCACCTTTTTGTGTTGTTGTGCATGTTTGTGTTGTAGATTTTGTTTGTTAGGTTGTGGCGGGGGATGGCATCGAAGGCTTTACTAATGTCGAGTGTGGCTAATAGTGATCTGTGTGGTGGTCTAGCTGAGTTGATGCCGTCAAAAGCTCTTTGTGTAAGGTCTGTGAGAAGAGTGTTTGTGGAGTGCAGTGGCCTAAAGCCATGTTGTGTTGGAGCTAGGGGTAGGTCGGGTGTAATTAGTTGAAACACTAGGCGTTCCATGACTTTGGAGGGGGAGCAAAGGAGTGTGATGGGGCGGTGCGAGGAGGGTAGCGTGGGGTCTTTGTTGGGTTTGGGGAATGTGGTGATGAGACCATGCTTCCAAATGTCTGGTATTGTGTTGTGTGAATAACTGTAGTTTGATATGTTAGTGAGTGCTTGTATGCCTTGTGGTCCCAGGTGTCTGAGGTGTATCTTGCTTATGTTGTCTAGGCCACAAGCGGGTGAGTGCTTGAGATTGTTGATGATATGCTTTGTCTGGTGATTGGTGAAGGGTGTATAGTCAGGGTCTGTGGGGAATTGTCTCTTACGTCGGATGACACGTCGGTCGTCTTTGTGAGGTTTTAGGTGACTGACATGTGAGAAGTGATTGATGAGAGTGTTTGCTTGTTGTTTACATGAAGGAGTAGAGTCTGTTGTTGTGATTGCAGCATGTGATTGTGTTGTGTTGCTGTTGGAAAGTGTGATGCTGTTTAGTGTTTTGTAGAGTTTTTTGGGGTTTGTTTTGTGAGCAAGTGTTTGGAGGAAGTTATTCCAATTTAGTTTTTGTTGTTCTTGTATTTTGTTGTTAGTTTGGGTGTTGAGTGCTTGGATTTGTTGTGTGATGTCTTGTGTGTGGGGTGCTGGGGAGTGTTTCAGTATGTTGCGTTGTCTGATGAGGTTTTGAATTTCTGGTGTGAAGTTGGGGTTGTGTCTTTTTCTGTTACCTCTTGGAATGTGTTTCTTGTCAGTGTTTTGGATAGTTTTATTGAGTATGTGTACAGCATTGTTGATGTTAGTGATGGGTGTACTGTTTAGAGTTGTGAAGTGTTGTTCTGTCTCATTTGTGAATGCTTCCCAGTTAGGTCTTTTATAATTGGTGTATGTGTGTTTGTGGTTAGCTGGGGTGAGTCTGGTTTTGGTGGTGATAATGATCGGGAGGTGGTCAGAGCCTAAGGTTCTGACCACCCTCCAGGATGTTGTGGGGGCGAGTTCTGGGGAGCAAAAGGTGATGTCTGGAGATGATGGGTTATAGAGGGCTTGGTGAGGAATATGGGTATGTTGATGGATGTCGTTAAGGATGATGAGGTTAACAGTTTGGTTTTGTAGTACCAGCCCTCTGTCTGTGTCGGGGTTGTCGACAAACCAGGCCGACGTCTTGGCGTTGAAGTCACCACCCAGGATGATGTGTGGGGTGTTTGTGATGTGTTGTAAGTGTGGTCTGTATTCATTTGGTACTGTAGGGGATGTATGTGTTTATGATGGTTATGTTGGAGTTGTTGCCAGTGCGTATTTTAATTGATTGTATTTCTGTTGTGTTATCATTTGGGGGGAGGAGGGATTTGGTTTGTACACTGGCAACTATGTATGATATTTCTTTGTGTACCAGGGTGATGAGTCCACCGCCTCCGCCGACAGCCCGGTCTTGTCTGATGGTGGTGAAATCATGAAATGTGGGTGTTTTTTGTGTTGTGCGGAGTTTTGTTTCTTGTAAGATGGCAATGTGTATTTTGTGTTTGATGAAGTGTGAGAGTTTCTTTGTGTTGATGCCATCTATGTTCAATTGGAGAATGTTAATGTTATGTGCACGATGTATGTTAGGTGCTGCTGCACGAGGATGGGGTGGGGGTGAGGGTGGGGGTGAGGGAGCGGCTGGGGGTTGGGAGGGGTGAGGTGGGGGTGGGGATTGGGGAGCAGATGGGGATTGGAATGGATTAGGATGGAGTGTGGTATGTTGAGTTGAGGATGTGGATGGTATGGGAAGGTTAGGTGGGTTAGGGAGGAGAGGTGGACAGGTTTTAGGGGGGGGGGGGGGGGAGTGGATGATATTGGAAGGTTAGGTTGGGTTGGGGAGGAGAGGTGGACGGGTTTTAGGCGAGGGATTTGACTGGGAGAGGGAGGGGCATGAGGAACAGGTCCAGGTGTTCGTGTAGTGTTTCTTGGAGGCAAGTGTTGTGCAGGTGAAGTGGGTCCAGTTCCTGCATGAATTGCAGTGAACTGAACGATTAGTGTGGCGACTCGAAGCGATGGGTTTTGAGCAAGTTGGACATATGTATGTGTAGGTGGGTCCTGGGTTGCTCTCAATGTCTCCGGCTAGAAGAAGTCTTCGAGAAATGACAGCCGGAGAGTCATTTCTCGGTGTAGGAAAAACTGTGTGATGTGTGTGTGTTGTGTGAGGTGTGGAAATTCCCGGCGCGACCGAAGCCGCTCCAAGGACTCCTGTACGAGTAGGCATAATTGCCCGAAATTGCCTTCATTCCCTGCTCATTTTCATGCATAAGCAAAAGCCAGAGCGTAATACAATTATGTATTCGTGAAAGTACGGTAATAGCTTTCAAATTACTCCTGAATCATCCCTGTACGACGTCTGGTTTTCTTGTAAGGATCTTGCAAACGAAGGGCAAAATTGCTAAAAATTACCAAATCCGATAGGCCTAGGCGAAATCGCTAATAATTACCAATTATTTTCTGTTTTCGCTATGTGTGACGCTGCACATAAGTGAACTCTCTCTCACACAAACCTCAGTGTCGTGGCGGGGCCTGTAGGCTCCGGCTGACGTCCATCCGTGCTGCTTGCAAAAGCTGGCCTGGCTCACAGGCTACAAAATAGCCGGAAAATCGGGTCCGTCATATGAGGGGCCCTGCGGGAATTGGGTTAAGAAGTGTGGTTGTTTTCATTATTTGATCGGGTCACCATAAGGGTAATGGTGTGGCATTTGTTCTGTACAGAAGCTTGGCCTTTTTGGTTGGGGCTTCTTAGGAATGTGACCTTTTTCGTTAGCCATGGAGAAACTGCAGAGGTACAAATTATTATAAGCAACCTCATGTTAAAAATATTGTATTGATTGTATGCGTGTATGCCCCGACAGAGGATATACTTGAAAGAAAGAAAGAGGAGTTCTGGATGAATGTGGAGGCGTGCCTGGAGAAGTTTGACAAGAACGAAAGAATATTTCTGATTGGGGATATGAATGGTAAGGTGGGTGATAGGAAAGTTGAGGGAGTGGTGGGAGGGTGTGGGGTACCATCAGAGGTGAATGGGAATGGTAGTGCACTTGTGGACATATGTGTGGGGAGGAGGCTGTGGATAGCCAACACCTTCTTCCGACACAGAATGATCCACAGGTACACGTGGAAACGGATGTTGACGATGAAGGATAAGACAGTGGTGGAACGAAAGTCATTGATTGATTACAGTATGTATGTGTGGATGAACGAATGAAGAAATCTGTGATGGATGCTAGGGTGTATAGGGGTATTGGAGGGGGTCTGTCTGATCATTATATTGTGGTAGCTAAGGTTAGGATACAAAAGAAGTGGGTGAGGAGAGCTGGAGGGAGGCGAGAGGAGGGTGGAATGGTGAGGGGGGTGGAGAGGTTGCAGGAGGAGGAAGTCAGAGAGGAGTACAGGAGAGCAGTGGAAAGACGGCTAGGTGGGTTCGACCTGGAAGTTATGGAGGAAGTGGAGGAGATGAGCAAGGTGTTTAAGGATGAGATCTGTGCAGCATGTGAGGAGGTGTGTGGAGTGAGGAGAAGAGGGAGGGGAGTGAAAGGTACAGCATGGTGGACAGAAGAGGTAAGAATAGCTGTGGAAGAAAAGAAGAAAGCATATAGAGAGTGGTTGGGTAGTAGAGGGAATGAAGATTCCGAGAGACAGAAACGAGCACCTTTTTTGTTTTTGTTTTTTTCTATGTGATTGAGGGAGGCAAAAGGCATAACTGCCTATAGCGAGTGCCTCCCCATAGTTGAAAGAGTGACAGGGCCAAAATCAAGGGACGTTCGAGCCAAAATGCCTGGACACACAGAGTTTGAAGCAATTTAAGTCATAGGAAGAGGGAAAGACTGATTCTGGGAGAGAGTTCCAGAGCTCAGATGTTGAGTAGAAGAACGTTTGAGAGTAACGTTTCACTCTTGGGTTGGAGAGTTGCACAGAGTAGGGGTGGGATTGAGTTGCAAGACGGGTACCACGTGCCCTACGTAAAGGAGGTGGTATGCACTGGGATAGCTCTGAGGAACACTGATTATTATAGTAGCGATAGAATAGAATAGCGAGAGAGATGCAACATTGCGGCGGAGAGAGAGAGATTGCAGAGAGTTGGTGAGTGGACGGGAGTTAATGATACGAAAGGCCTGAGTGTAATATGGAGGGAGAGTAAGAAACTGTTCTGGGAAGAAGTCAAGAAAGTTAGGGAAGGTAGCAAGGGAAACAGTAAGGGTGTGAAAGATAAGAATGGGAGAATGCTAGCCGAGAAGCAAGAGAGAGTCGAAAGATGGAGGGAGTACTTCATTGAGTTGCTAAATGTAAGGAAGAAGAGCCAGCAAACATAGCTGGATATGGTATGGGAGGGAGAAGAAGAGAAGTAGTGGAGGAGGAGGTGGGGATCAGGAGGTCAGAAGTGTGGGAAGCCATGAAAAGAGTGAAGTTGGGGAAAGCACCAGGAACAGATGGAGTGTGTGGGGAAATGTTGAGGTATGGTGGTGAGATAGTGATAGAATGGGTATGGAAAATGTGTAAACTAGCATGGGAGAAGGGGAGTGCACCCGATGACTGGAAGACTGGCATAATAGTCCCCCTATATAAGGGCAAAGGGGAAAGAGGAGTGTGTGGTAACCACCTAGGAATATGTCTTCTAAGCGTAGTAGGGAAGGTATACAGTAGGGTCCCGGTAGTGATTGAGAGAGTGAGAGTGAGAACGGAGAAATGGATAGGCGACGAGCAGGGAGGATTTTAGGAAGGGAAGAGGATGTGTAGATCAGATTTTTACCCTGAATTGTGTTGTGGAGAAGTATCTGGAGAAGAAAGAAAAGGTGTATGTTGCCTTTATGGACTTGGAGAAGGCCTATGACAGAGTGGATAGAGAAGGTTTGTGGAAAGTACTTAGAATATACGGAGTAGAGGGCAAGTTGCTGAAAGCAGTGAAGAGCATGTATGAGGGTGTAAAGGCGGCAGTACGTGTGGAGAGTGAGCAGAGCGAGTTCTTTGACCTGAATGTTGGTTTGAAGCAGGGGTGTGTGATGTCCCCGTGGTTGTTTACTGTATATATGGATGGAGTCATAAAAGAAATACTATCAAGAGCAGTGGATGTTGGTGTATCGCTGAAAAGGGAGGGAATTGAGTGGAAGCTACCTATACTGCTGTTTGCGGATGATACAGTTCTGATGAGTGATAATGAATGGGAGTTGCAGGGTATGGTAAATGAGTTTGGAACAGTGTGCGAAAAATGGAATTTGAAGGTAAATGCGGGGGAGAGCAAGGTTATGGTCTTCGAAAGGGGTGAAGTCACAGAGTGTGAGGTGAAGCTGAACGGTCAGGCTATGGAGATCGTCAACTCTTTTAAGTATCTGGGCAGTGTGTTGAGTAAAGATGGGACTCTGGATGAAGAAGTGCGGGAGAGGGTACAACAGGGGAAGAGGGTTGTAGGAACCCTAAAAGCAGTAACAAGAAATAGGGTGGTCAGTATGGAAGTGAAGAAGTCCTTGCATGACAGTGTGGTAATCCCGACACTGACTTACGGAAGCGAAGCATGGACGTTGGTTGAGAGACTCAGACCAAGAGTGAGAGCAGTGGAAATGAATTACTTAAGGAGTGCGTGCGGAGTTACATGGAGGGATAGACAGACTAATGAGGGAGTAAGAAGGAGGTGTGGTGTGGAGGTAGATGTGCTGGAAAGTGTGAAAAGGAACAACTTGAGATGGTTCGGCCATATGGAACATATGGAAAGCGAGAGAATGACTAAGTGGGTGTATGAGAGCGAGGTGGAGGGACAGAGAGGGAGAGATAGACCGAATGAGAGGTGGAAGGATGGAGTGAGGAAGTACATGAACGAAGGCGGTGCTGGTTGGGGGGAGAGGCGTCGACTGACTGGGGACAGAGGTGCATGGGGGCGGTTCGTTCTTGGCCACCCCTTCGGGGATCACGGCGTCAGGCAATAGATGATAGATAGATGTTAAACATATCTTATATATTTTTGTTTAGCTTTACTTGGCATTCCTCTTCCTCTATGTATCTAGCAATTTAACCCCCTCAAACTCCTTATGACGCAATGGTGTGGTAATTACCCCGGGCCAAAAAGCTCTAAAAGACGATAGAGTGATAACTCAAGCCAGCTTGAAATACGCAGGCGTTTCGTTCATCGTCACCCCTTCGGGGATCAAGGTGTCCGGCAATATATACCGGTAGGCTATAGATAAATTCATTTTTGGGCTATTTCTTCCATTTTATTTATCCTGTTAAAGTGCTTGATTGATTTTTGTGCTAATGTAGTTAGTATTTGGTGTAATTTCACATATTTCAGCTAAATCTGGAGAGCACATGCAATATATTTGTGCATGTTCAGTAAGTATTGCTGGGGAAAGGGTTAACGTATTCATCTTTTGGGGTATTTATTCTATGTTTGTATCCTGTTTCTGTGATTGATTGAGTTTTGTGCTAATGTAGTTGGTATTTGGTATAATTTTACATATTTTAGATACATCAGAAGAGCACATGCAATATATTTGGGCATTTTCAGTTAGTATTGCTGGGGAAACGGTTAACATACAGTATTCATCATAGGAAGGGAATAGGATGTGTAGCTCAGATCTTTGCCCTGAAATATGTTGTGGAGAAATATCTTGAGAAGGGACAAAAGTTGTATGCTGCCTTCATGGACTTGGAGAAGGCCTATGACAGAGTTGATAGAGAAGGTACCGGTATGTAGAAAGTACTTGGAATATACGGAGAAGATAGCAAGTTGCTGAAAGCAGTGAAAAGCATGTATGAGGGTGCAAAGGTGTCAGTATGTGTTGAGAATGAACAGAGCGAGTTCTTTGATCTGAATTTTGGGTTAAAGAAAGGGTGTGTGATGTCCCGTGGTTGTTCAATATATACTGAACTGTATATGGATGGAGTCATAAAAGAAATGCAAGGATGAGCAGTGGATGTTGGTGTACCACTAATAAGGGAAGGCAACGAGTGGAATGACAGAGTTGATAGAGAAGGTATATGGAAAGTACTGTACTGAGAATATATGGAGTAGATGGCAAGTTGCTGAAAGCAGTGAAGAGTATGTATGAGAGTGCAAAGGTATCAGTACGTGTGAAGAATGAACAGAGGGAGTTCTTTGATCTGAATGTTTGGTAAAGCAAGGGTGTGTGATGTCCAGATGGTTGTTCTATATATACAGTATATGGATGGAGTCATAAAAGAAATACAAGGAAGAGCAGTGGATGTTTGTGTACTGCTGTTTGCTGATGATATGAATGGGAGTTGTAGGGTCTGGTAAATATTTTTGGAACAGTGTGCGAAAAATGGAATCTGAAGGTAAATGCGGGGAAGAGCAAGGTTATGGTCTTCGAAAGGGGTGAAGCCTCAGAGTGTGAGGTAAAGTTGAACGGTCAGGCTATGGAGATTGTCAGCTCATTTAAGTATTTTGGCAGTGTACAGAGTAAAGATGGGAGTATGGATGAAGAAGTGTGGGAGAGGGTGCAACAGGAGAAGAGGGTTGTAGGAATGCTGAAAGCAGTAACATGAAATAGGGTGGTCAGCATGGAACTGAAGAAGTCATTGCATGACAGTGTGGTAATCCCGACGCTGACTTACGGAAGCGAAGCATGGACGTTGTTGGAGAGATTCAAACCAAGAGTGAAAGGGATGGAAATGAGTTACTTGAGAAGTGTGTGCAGAGTTACATGGAGGGATAGACAGACGAATGAGGAAGTACGAGAGAGGTGTGGTGTGAATGTACTGGAAAGTGCGAAAAAGAACACCTTGAGATGGTTCGGCCATGTGGAACGTATGGGAAGCAAGAGAATGACTAAGAGCGTGTACGAGTGAGGTGGAAGGACAGAGGGAGAAATAAACCGAGAGAGAGGTGGAAGGATGGAGTTAAGAAGTATATGCGTGAAAGCGGTGCTGGATGGGAGGAGGGGCGTCGACTGACTGGGGACAGAGGTGCATAGGGGTGTTTCGTTCGTGGCCAATCCTTCGGGGATCAAGGCGTCCGTCAATAGATAGATAGATAAATTCATCTTTAGGGCTATTTCTTACATTTTCTTTATCCTGTTAGTGTACTTTATTAAATTTCTGGTAATGTAGTTGGTAATTGGTGTAATTTTACATATTTCAGATAAAGGATGTCAACAGAATAACAAATGATGAGCTGAAGAGACGTTTAGGTATAAAGAGTATTAGCGAGGAGATGCGTACAAGTAAACTGGGATGGTATGGACATGTGGAGAGAATGGATGAACAAAATTGGGTGAAAAGATGCAGGTCTGCGATTGTGGAGGGAGCTGCACCAAGGGGTGGACCGAGTAAGACGTGGGATCGGACTATACGTGCCGATCTCAAATCCAAAAACTTGACAAGTAAAGCATCCCTTAACAGGGTTGCCTGGAACGCCGCCATTAGGAAAAGAGACTGAAACTGCACATCTGTGTGGAGCACTCAGTCTTAAAATGTTATGTACGTATGTATGTATAAATCTGAAGAGCACATGCAATCTATTTAGGCATTTTCAGTCAGTATTGCTGGGTAAAGGGTTAACATATTAATCTTTTGGAGTATTTCTTCCATTTATTAACCTGTTAGTGAGTTTTATTGATTTCAGTGCTACTGTAGTGGTATTTGGTGTAATTTTACATATTTTAGATAAATCTGAAGAGGACATGCAATATATTTGGGCATTTTCAGTCAGTATTGCTGGGGAAACGGTTAGCATACTGTAGTCATCTTAGGAAGGGAAGAGGATGTGTAGCTCAGATTTTTGCCCGGAAATGTGTTGTGGAGAAATATCTGGAGAAGCGACAAAAGTTGTATGCTGCATTTATGGAGTTGGAGAAGGCCTATGACAGAATTGATAGAGAAGGTATGTGGAAAGTACCGGTACCGGTACTGAAAATATGCGGAGTAGATGGCAAGTTGCTGAAAGCAATTAAGAGCATGTATGAGGGTGCAAAGGTGTCAGTATGTGTGGATAATTAACAGAGCGAGTTCTTTAATCGGAATGTTGGGTTAAAGCAAGGGTGTATGTGATGTCCCGATGGTTGTTCAATATATACCAGTACAGTATATGGATGGAGTCATGAAAGAAATACAAGGAAGAGCAGCGGATGTTGGTGTACCACTGATAAGGGAAGGAAACGAGTGGAAGTTGCCTCAACAGTACAGTACCGGTACTACTGTTGCTGACAACACAATTCTGATGAGCGATAGTGAATGGGAGTTGCAGGGTCAGGTAAATATGTTTGGAACAGTGTGTGAAAAACGGAATCTGGAGGTAAATGCTAGGAAGAGCAATATTATGGTCATTGAAATGGGTACAACCATAGAGTGTGAAGTGAGGTTGAATGGCTATGAAGAATGTCAGCTCATTTAAGTATTTGGGCAGTGTGTTGAGTAAAGATGTGAGTAGGCCTATGGATGAAGAAGTGTGGGAAAAAGTGTAACAGGGGAAGAGCGTTGTAGGAACTCTGAAAGCAGTAAGAAGAAATAGGGTGATCAGCATGGAAGTAAAGAAGTCCTTGCATGACAGTGTGGTAATCCCAACATTGACTTATGGGAGGGAAGCATGGACGTTTCTGACTGGGATTGATCATTGATAATCATCGGTTATGCTAGTTGGAAAATTAGGGGGGTAGAATGTAGAGTTCGGGTGTACCGCCAGCCTTGTTTACACTACGCGGAGCGGCGGCGGATGCTGGCCATCATGTTCCCGTCTATTTGACTGCTTATGGATACAATAATAGGTTGAGGGGGGGTCACCCCCCCATGACATATTGTCATCATCATATATATTGCCAGCAGGAGGCAAATAACCGAAAAAAACGCCTTCAAAATAGACGCGAACTAAAGGCTGGTTCACACATAGCCGAGTTGGTGCGCGAGTCCAACACGAGTGATGAAATTTTGCTATTCAGCAATGACTCGTCGATACTCCTCAACACTCGTATAGACTCGTGCTACGCTCGTGTATACTCGACACACTCGTGGGTACTCGCCACGGGGTCCAAAAATTTCATGCATGCATGAAATTTTTGGGTCCCGTGGCGAGTACCCATGAGTGTGGCCTAAATACGTGTAGACTCGTGTACATACGTGTTAACTCGTGTTTGACTCTGAATAACTCTTCATTATTCGTGTTAACTCATGTTGACTCATGTAAACCCGTGTAACACTCTTTGGTGATTCGTCGCTTTTCGTCATCATTTCGACGTTGACGAAGCAACACGTGTCTACGCAACAACACTTATGTAACATACATGCAACACGTATCAACAAGAGTAGAAAGCACGAATGTGAGTGCCAAAATTTGGTGCCCCCATGATGCCAGAGTTTACACGATTCAAACACAAGTGAAAACACGAGTAAACAAGAGTAAACACGATCCAATGAGAAAAAAACACGAGTGGAACACGAAAAAGCAAGTGTCATTTGAAATACCGTTATTTCAAAAATGTAGGAAGAATCAACGAGAGTTTACACGGATGTAACACGAGTCAACACGTGTGCAACAGAGATCCAGCGAGAGTCAACGCGTTGTCTTTCGTGTTGATCCGTATAAAAATCGTGTTGATCCGTGTAACAATCGCGTTGACTCGTCCATACTCTTTGTTTACGTGCCCTGGAATGTGGCCATTATTTTTCAAATTTTTGACACTCGTGTTGGGTTCGTGTTACACTCGTTTTGACTCTCAGTTACTCGTACAGACTCTTGCATGAACACGTGTTGACTCGTATTGAATCGAGTTAACTCGTGTTGCACTCTCCTTGACTCGGGAACAATTGCTACTCGCGGCCGACTCAGCCTCCAGCGACGGCGATAATCGACGAGTGTGACTCGAATTGGACTCGCGCACCGACTGGGCTATGTGTGAACCAGCCTTTAACCACGGTGATCGACATATGTAAACATTACGGCGGCGGTGTCGGCGTCGGACACTTGCGATAATGTTCCTGTCTATTTTGAATGCCATTGGATACAATAATATGTTGAGGGGGGGCTTTGCCCCCATGATGTGTTGTCATCATCATATATATTGCCAGTAGGGGGCAAACAACCAAAAAAATTGCCGCAAAGCCCTCCCCTCAACATAATATTGTATCCAATGGCAGTCAAAATAGACGGGAATATGATGGCAAGCTTCCGTCGCCGCTCTGCGCAGTGTAAACAATGGTGGCGGTACGCCCAAACTCTACATTCTACCCGGCTAGGCCTATATTATAGGCTACAATAAATAAGTAGGCTAGGCTATTTTTTCTATAGGCTATGCCTAGTCTAATATTACAATTTACGGTAGCATTCAAGTTGACTACAGCAGGACTTACCTTTGACCAGGTATAGGCTATCCTAGTGTTTAACCCTAGTCTAGCGGGTCCTCTGTGGCCGTTTTGGGCCTTTTCAGGCCATTCTGACTGCTATATCAACCATCAGTATGAAAGGAACTGTATTGCGCCAAAAACTAGTTGGAAATCGCTACACAATGACGCCACATACAGCTACGTAGCACTCGTGGAGCACTGACAGTGTTACCTCGAAGATGGAAGTTTAGCTGATTTTGCTACCTTGCTCACTTTTAGCGAACTATTGGTTACACTGTCATCCTCCCGCGCGGTGGGGGAACTGGAGTTAGTGTGGGCCGGGAGGCCACAGATGTCGGACGTATGGATCATTACTATCCCACCCATTTTCACTCGATTTCCACCCTTTTTTCACCCGTTTTTTGCCAGTTTTTTCAACTCGACTTATGTGGTGAGCCGCTTTTTAAGGGTTAATAGGCCTATACCCCTTTGAAAGGACATTAGCCTAGTCTAACCTAACAACCTTACCTAACCTATTATAGTAGGCTATTATGGGTGGGGGCTGCTGCCGCCACACCCCAATTTTTGGTGTATTTGTCTATTTTGTCTGTGAAGTGGGAATTTTTTCAATTTGTCGATAACGAAAATCCTCCATGCGGACTATAGCTTATGGAGAAAAATATGGCGAATCTATTGTTGCCTATTATCTCTAATAAATTGTTTCTCATAATGCTGCAGTAGTGTCGTTTAAAATACCAACCATTTAATTGTGTGCCTTTAAAAATGACCTAAATTAGGCTATAGGCTACTGGAAGAATAGAAGAATCTTTAAGAAAGACTAGGTTAGGGTTATTGTCGTGCCAAAGCTAGATTATAGCCTAAATATAAAAGGAAGTGAATAAAATGAAATATGCCGAAAAAAATCAACGTCAAAATAGACGCGAAGTTAACCGCGACGATCGCCCTATGTAAACATGACGACCGTACACCCGGTAACTACATCCATCCCATTAAAAGTTACTGTGGGACACCAAATATTTTGAGGGGGTCTCTGCGGCTCTGCCCCCCCACGTCGGCCCGTCACGTATTATGATGTACGGTAAGTCATCATCATCTGTGCTAATTCATAGGATCCCCAATTAAGGACAAAGTTACACGTCATTTTAACCCGTTGAGACCCAGCGTCGCACGTGTTGCGTCGGCAGTCTTTGATCACCAACTCCCAGCGACGCATCACGTGCGTCCGACATATAAAAAACACTTACGTGGCTCGTAAGGTAGGAAATGGCGGGAGAATAGGAGGGGGAAGTACCGTAGTGTGTGGGGGAGCCGGGCCAGTAGGTGTGAGCGGGCCGAGACAGCGCTGGTGGTGGTGGGCTTAGTGGGGATAGTTTACACCCCTAGTTTACCGCCACTTTGAACCTTCATTACTCCGGTCGTATGGGAGCTAGAGGCTTGAGATTTATGTGAGATACTCCATAGGATGTATGCCGTACAATGCCATACTCAGTTTTTACCCTAGTGCTCCCGGGCGGGTGGTCATGCGGGGGAGACGAACTATTGAAACCCCCCCCGCCCCCCAAATGACCGAAATGAGTTTTTTTTTATTTGTGTGTTCATTTCTCACCATTCTCTTTCATTTTGGCTCAACAAATTTTTGTGAAGCTCCCCCCCCCCCAACCCCCCACCGGCCCCCCCCCAAAAAAAAATGTCAGAGGTGATTTTTTTTTGTTTTTTTTTCATTTCTCATCCTTGTCTTCCATTTTAGCAAACAAAAAAAATAAGTGAAAATGGCTTGGGACTGGGGTGAACAAAATATTATAACTAGCCGGGGCTCAACGGGTTAAATGTTACTTTCCTGCCCTGGTCTAGGCCTAATAGATTTTTCCAAAGAATCAAACTTAAATTAAAAGGAAGTAGCCTAGCCTACGGTTTATAGGAAGGCTATTCCAACATGCATTCCAGAACTTAGGCTAGCCTAGGCCTAGGCTATATGAAAATTTGTGGGTGGTCTGCCAAAAAAGAATCACTAGGCCTATTAGGCTATGGGTAGGCTAGTATGAGGTGCATTTGCAAATTTTCTGAACTCTTAGGCCTAGGCTAGGCTAAATTCAAACACAAAATCTGAGTAAAACCAGCACTAGAATTTTGTCTTGTCTTGTCTTGGGGCAACCTCAGGCGAATACTCGCCCACTCCGGCCCTACCGTAGTCGCGGAGATCCTATGTCACAATTAAATTAGTTTATAGTTAAGGTTAAAATTCACCACTGTGTCACTTTCATTCTAGGTCATTCGTAGAACCGTAGCACTGTAAAGGCAACAACCCAATAGCAGGTCATCAGGTGGTGAACCAGAGACCTACAAACCACGGTACTAGGGCCAGAGCAATGTCTTGAAGCGAGGTACCCTTATCAACCAACCCCAGACAATCCAGTAGGAGCTGTCGGAAGGAATCCATCTTTGAAGCCAGAAAGGGACGCCCATCCACATGCTCAGTGACGGGACGAGGCGAGGCTTAGGAGGCATATGTAGAACGACCAGATGTAGGATGTGGAGGGGAAGGGGTACCGTACGACGATACATGGGATGCGGAGACAGCGGAGGGAAGAGCTCGTCAAAGTCATACGGTTCCTCAGGACCTCAACAATAACCGGGGGACGGCCGGTGCGGGCAATGGTCGATCACCGTAGTTAATATAAGTTCGCGTCTATTTTGACGGCGATTTTTGTTGTAGTTAGGCTAGGCCTAGGCTATTTGCCCCCTGCTGGCAATATATATGATGATGACAATATGTCATGGGGGGCGATTGACCCCCTCAACATATTATTGTATCCAACGATCTCTAACCTCTGTATCTCAAAAAGGGCTAGAGCAAATTGGCTGTAAATTTCCACATCTAGGCTATTCCTTGACAGATTTGCTCCCTCCAATTAATATTTATTAGCATAATTTCAGCCTAGTTTAGCCTATAAAACAAAAACTAACATTTGTTTAGCCTAGGCCTACATATAAAAAGAAAAAACCCACTCGTACTGCAAATATAAGCATAAATATGAGTATCTAAGTTACAAAGCAAATGTTTTTTTATAGCCTAAAATAAACCATAAAATTGTCATCTTTCAACTGTTGTGGTCATAAATATAAAAACATCTAATACATTAGGAAAAAATGCGTTAAGAGTTGTGTTAGCGGGTCTATCGTCCCAGTGTGCCAAAATTCGCCCATTTAGTATAACTCCATTTATTGGTCACCAATTATTTTGACATATTTGAAGACAGATATGGAATCTATATGCTCTAAGCATCATATTAAAATTAGTTTCAACCCTCGGCAAAACCTATTAAAAAAAACGGTAACAACATGTCTACCTACCGTAAAACGGTTGTCAATACTCTCTTATAGGCTTTCAGCGACGCCATTTTTTCGTGAACTGGAGAGCTCTACCCTTCAACTTTTGTAATACTATCACGCCATCTGCCAATCCTCATTGGAAATACTGAGTTTAATTTCCTAACTCCTGCGCAGTACGTCACGAAACACTTCTGGATTCTTATTGGGGGTTTTTTCTGACCACGTCATTAAACTCATAGATTCCGTCACGCATACAACCAGCAACCTATCAGGTGAGTTTATTGACCTTGATTACGTCATTGCACTGAACCAATCACAGATACACGCCTTCATTTAAGTCTCTCCTCACTTTAGTCATGGACGCCGCTTGTAATGGTTGTTCACCCCTCCCACATTCAGTGATTATTGACACTACAAGGAACAATAGTGCAGCCCTTAAGGTTTTTACTGACCATGGTTGTTTGCCTACCTCTGTTTCCTGCAAACTCTGCTCAAACGAATGTTACTATTATGAAACGGCAGACCAGTGGCGATGCGGTCATTATTGGTTTTAAATAAAACCACTACTCGTCGTAACTCCTCGTCGAAAACGTGGACGCATCTCTTCCCCACCTACTCCCTCCACATCTCAATAAGGTATGCAATTACGCTTTCATATTTTCGCGGCTTTAAAAACGGCGAAAACAAAATTATTTAAGCAAAACTTGGCTCGTGTTTTAAGGTATTTCCGTAATTGTTTAATCGAAGTCCTCTTATTTTCTAGTTATTAAAAACGTATTCTATGGTGTATTATATGATATATAGAAGCAATAGAACTGTTCAAATGACCTGGGAAGTGTATATTAAACCAAATACAAAACTTTGAATTATGAGGTAAGAGATAATTATGTGTTTTTTATCACTTTTCATCCCAAGACCAACGGGGGTCTCGGGGCAGCAGCCCCCAGGATGCCCAGATTACCTTAGGTTAGGTTAGGTTAGGTTAGGTTAGGTTAGGTTAGTGACCAGCTATGTAAATACAGTAGTGAACATATGGTTTAGTCTGTGCTAAAAAATCCATTTTCTTTAGCAGGCCATACACTAAACAATTACCCCCTTTTCACAGACAAATACACAAACAATCTGTCAAAGATGCAAATAGCGGGGGTGTGGGGGCGGCAGCCCCCACCCATAATACTAGGATAGGTTAGGTAAGGTTGTTAGGTTAGGCTAATGTCCTTTCAAAGGGGTATAGGCTTGTAAACACTATGATAGCTTAACATGAGCCAAAAATTTAAATTAGGTTAGTGTAATTTGTTTACTCTTAAAACTCGCAAAATCAGAGCCAACTTTTCCCAAAACTTGGCTCGGGTTTTCCAAAATTCGGGTTTTATGGCTTTGCAATTTCGGGAAACCTGAGCCAAATTTATAAATGAGGTTACTGTCATTTGTTTGTCTACAAACTCGCAAAATCCGAGCCAGCTTTGGCCAAAACCTGGCTCGGGTTTTCCAAAATTCGGGTTTTATGGCTTTGCAATTTTGGGAAACCTGAGCCAAATTTCTAGATGAGGTTACTGTCATTTGTTTGTTTACAAACTCGCATAATCCGAGCCAGCTTTGGCCAAAAGCTGGCTCGGGTTTTCCGAAATTCGGGTTTTATGGGTTTGCAATTTTGGGAAACCTGAGCCAAATTTCTAAATGAGGTTACTGTCATTTTGTTGTCTACAAACTCGCAAAATCCGAGCCAGCTTTGGCCAAAACTTGGCTCGGGTTTTCGAAATATTGGGTTTTAGGCGTTTGAAATACCTTCAAACCCGAGCCAAGTTTTGCTTGAATACATTTGTATCGCCGTTTTATGCATTTAACCCCTCATTTTCCCTCTACTTCATAGCCCTCCCCACTATCGGGCGGCGTGTCTTAATATCGTTGTATAATGGGGAAAACGGTTTCGCCGAGGGTTCTAATTATTTCTAAACACTATATATTGATGAAAACTAACAGGGAAAAATAAAAAAATCCATGGGAAAATTGGTGACCAATAAATGGAGTTTTTCCGCCCATTTTCTTCGTGATCCCGAACCTAACATTGAAAAAATATTGATACTGAAATAGGCTAAGAGCCTGTGACTGTCCCGGGGCGGCCGGGAGCCCCGCTAAACCTGCCATTCTATTTCTACATTACACTCATCAAACGATAGTTGCTCTGCTCTACACTGTACTCTACATTGGCTATGATCTTAGAACTATTATATATCACCTGTATTGAAGTCCAAATGCAGCTACTAATGTAAATATAGACGGATAAATCCAGAGCTCGAGTCATGAGAGCGATTTGTTTACACTGTGAAAACACAACTTGTTCGGTTCGGATGAGGTGACTGACTTTAGCACCAATATAACAAATATATATTACAATAAGGAAACAGCCATCGTTCATAGAACGAACTCCTGGATGGGAGAGTCCGCTAAAACAACAAACAAACAAACAACCAATGTACCCCTACACTCCGATGTTATATTGCGCCGAAGGCTGAGTCAAGACGAACACAACTACCGTAATTTTATTGGCACTCGAATGCTCAATAATATGTAGATTAAAGGATAATAATAGGTATTTATCTAAAACTATGTATATATTAACTAAACTACTCCATGTGTTTAATATATTGACTAAATTTCACTGAAATGAATAATGTAAAATATTAATTTAAGTTTGAATGTTAATTTTCTGATCAGAGTTCCTCTTAATTAAACTCCTTCAAAATACAGATATTGTTTCGTATGTGCTAATTTTATGGAGTCTCTAATTTCTTAAAAATAGTGAATGAATATAAATTTTATGTGTTTGACAAAGAGCGCAAGACCTTGAGGCATAAGGTAAGCTATAAATTAGTACGATTTTATGATGAATTATTGGTTTTCAGGGGTATATATGTGGTTGGATTAATGGAAAACAACGAACGAATATCAGCACTGTTTTCCATTGTGGCTGTTTCCGAGAATAATCCAATGATGACGTCAAATTAGCTTGCCGCCAATCAACTGTGGAACACTTGGAAATGTGTTAGCTGTTATTTACCGATATATTTGTGGAAAAATAGAGTGAATTAAGGGGCTGGAATATAACATTGACTTCATGTGAAGTGCGAGTGCCCTACACATTCTAAAATTGTGCATATTAATCTTGGGGAACTCATTATATATAAGGTATAAGTTCAAGGTGATACTTTGGATAAACCTGACTTCTAGCAAGCACCAAACAGCGATTTTGTAAGTAGCCAAGCATATTATTTTGTCAGATAAGCCTAGGCCTACTTGTATTAGCCTAGGCTTATGATGATAATGATGATTTGAAGCAGAAATGAGTAGCCTAGGCTGAGGCTAGGCATATTAGGCTTAGGATAACCCATTATCCAACAATCTTAGGACTGCCCCCACTAGTGGGGCTATGTATAATGTATTGATAGGCTAATGAAGATCAAGGAAGATTTGAGGTTAAAGACAGTAAAAAATAAGGTTAGCTAGGCAGCTGGGAATCTGGTTCTGGTAGGCTAAGACTCAGAGCCCACTCTTAACCCGGGAATGGCGAAGGTCCTCAATTATGGTAATTATTTAGAAGATGACCTTTTTTCTAGTTATTAAAAACTTACTCTATGATGTATTATATGATATATAGAAGCAATAGAACTGTTAAAATGACCTGGGAAGTGTATATTAAACTTAGCCTAGACCAACATTCCTGTTTTGTTTTTTGTTTGTTTTGTAGCTAAGGCTAGGCTAACCTAGCCTAGGCTACTCTTGAGTTTTGGAACACAGTAGGCCTAAGCCTAGGCCTATTTTAGATGTCTAACTTTTAAAATAATAATATAAAAATACGTAGGCTAGGCCTAGGCTAAGATTATTTTTTTTTATCATTATACAGAAAGTTGTATCACTCAAAAAAACAGCGTCATTCGACACCCTGGCTAGGCTATAGCCTATGACAATAACAGTTTGCAGTCATGCCGTGGGATTAGGCCTATAGGGGTAGACCTGTCACTGAAGAATACTTTCGCAGTCTTACCGTTTGTTTTTGTTTTCAAGGTATAGGCTATAGGCAGAATAGGCTACAGTAGTATCTTATCTACTGGTATCTTATTTTATTGTAGTTTATATTATGAGTGGAAGATTTGCAATAACTTACCCTAACCAAAGTCCAAACTTAGTGTCCAAAGTGGGATCTGCACCCTGCCTCTATGTTCTCATTTTGTATACCGGTAACTTTTTAGCCAGATTACCGGTACAATTTAATAAGTGTACAGCCAGCAGCTAGGCCTACCGCCTACAGTGCATTTATAGATTTCCCGGAATCCCGGCCATGACTTGGGTATCACTAAAGAATCTTTCCGCAGCCTTATGTACAATTGTTTGTTTTTATTTCTTCAAGGAATATAGTACAGTAGTTTATTGTTCAATTGTTTATCATGTTATGAGTAGATAATTTGCATTACCTTACCCTAACCTAACTTTACTTAGTCTTAGTGTCCAAAGTGGGGGCTGCCACTATCCCCACAGTCCACACACCCGCTAACTAACATATATTATTGGTATGTCTTGTCATTACTATAACCTGACTTCATGGGGGTAACGGAGACTTGATTGAATATTTTCGGAATTAGCCTCGCAGAATCTTGAGTCTTTTAAAGTTGTGAAAATTAAAGTAAGTTTCTACGTTCCTACTGATTGTACTTAACCCGAGATGGGAATAGCCTACCCAGGTATTTTTTACTCGGCCCAGGGAAAATAATAGACAAACAAATGTTCTAATCAAAGTTTATTCTTGAAACTTTGTACCGGTATGTATTTTAACCAGTACTCTATAGTAACTCATGTATCATATGAAAGGATATAAATTAAGTATGTAATAGTTCTTGGAATGCAACAACAAATATACATGAAATCTTTATTGGACAAAAGTTACAAAACTAAAACAGGGACTGCTAAGAATAATTTAAAAACCTGTTTTCAATGCCTATATTAGTGGACCTGAAGTGCATCTCTTTGAGACTGAAGTACAGGCAGCCAGCTCCCCTAGTATCCTGATTAAACACCAGTAAACATACATAACATCCCTTTTACTTACAATATTATTCATTCCTTTTAATAAATTTTGAGCATGTTTTGTGCATATATTTACCTTCACATCTCAAAATTTCTCCGGCGGCCAGGGGGCCTACGCCCCCCGGACCCCCTGTTATGGAGCGGGGGGCTGTGCCCCCCGCACCCCCCGCAGACGCCGCGCAAAGTTGATCCTTGTAAGCTTAGAAAAATGATCCAGAACTGGATAATTTCTGTTTTGGCACCCTGTATCGTCCCCTTTATTTACGTAGTCGCACGCTCGCAGTTACATTCGCGTCTAATTTGACTGTGGTTATTTGCCCCTGCTGGTGATATATATGATGATGACAATAAGTCATAGGGGGATAAAGCCCCTTCAACCCATTATTGTATCTCACGGCCAGGCGTTGGGTAAATTGTTTTGTTACCGGCCGGCGGATTGAGGGTGGCTTTACCAAGTTTACCCCAGCAGTTAAATTAGAAGCGAATGTAGGCCTAACTGCGAGCGTGCGACTAGGCTATATAAACAAAGCTTTTGGTATGCCCACAACTACAACTCTTACCAAAACTGCAATTAGCCTATTTTTGTTTTGTTTTTTCAGTCTAGGCTAAATTGGTGAGGCTAGGCTAAATTATTTAGCTGCAATTAGCCTAGCTTATTTTTGTTTGTTCTTTCAGTCTAGGCTAAATTGCGGTAGGCTAGGTTAAATTCTTTAACATGTGTACTATTGTGTAGGCCTGTGCTTTCCAATAGAAGTAAAAATATGTAGCATAGCCTAATGCAATTTTACTAAAAACCCAAGCCTACCTGAATATAGCCCTATGCAGAGCTCAAAAGCAAAAAAAAAAAAAAAATATGTTGAGCAGTGAAATAAAATTAAGCTAGGCCTAGGCCTGGTTTCTCATAGGCCTAATAACCTAATGAAGTATACTATAGCCTAACCTAATTTAAGTTATTTCACAAAATACTAATAGGCCTACCCAGCCCTCCTCATGCATTATTTTCCATTGTAAAATAAGTTTGTGATACACTACGAAAGATTATTCAACATGGAATTTGAATGGAATAGAGAAGCTTAGCAACGAAAAGCCAATACTCCCCCCTCCCTGTGATTGTGCCAGCTTTTGTAAGCAGTGCAATAACTTAATGAAGGACAGAAAAGCTGCAGGATGCTCTGGCATTCTAGCCGAGATGATTAAGGCCTCAGGTGAGAAAGGAGTAGGTGTGTTCAATGAGCTAATTAACTTCATCATCAGAGAGGAAGTAATCTCTGATGAATAGCACAAAAGTACATTATATACTGTATAAGAGCAAAGGGGACTCATTGGATAGGGAAAATTATAGGGGCCTGAAAATACTTGATCAAGTCATGAAGGTCTGTGAGAAAGTCTTTGAAGGTATGATATTGACGATATGCAGTTTGGTTTCATGCTAGGACACGGCACAATCCAAGTCATGAAGGTATTTGTGTGATAATGAAGATGTATGAGGACTCACAAACGGCAGTGAGGGTGAAAGATGTACCGGTACTGAGTGATGAGTTTTCAGTTCGCGTCGGAGTCCACCAGGGCTCTGTGTTAATGAAGCCCTTTCCTCTTTTTTTTTTATGGTTCTGGAGGCACTATCTGGTGATTTCAGAGTTGGGCTCCCCTGGGAACTGCTATAAGGGTCCTGAAAATGCTTGACTAAGTCATGAAGGTCTGTGAGAGAGTCTTAGAAGGTATGATAAGGGAAAGATACTGTATGTACTGTATGTACTTAAAAGATAGGGATCTGATGTTGTGTTTGCAGACCGGGAGAAGGCCTTTGATAAGGTGGCCAGAGAAGTTGTGCAATAGGCTAGGAGAAAACTTGGCATTGAGGAGTGGCTGGTGCATGTGATAATGAAGATGTACGAGGACTCACAAACGGTAGTGAGGGTGAAAGGTGTATTTACCTAATTGTATTTTTTTACCTAATTGTAGTTTACAGGAGTTGAGCTAAGCTCGTGTTGTCCCGTCTCTCAGTCTACTTTTTATCCAATTTTTTCTTGAAAATATGGATATTCCTTGCCCCTACCACCTCCTCCTCCAGCCCATTCCATTTGTCAATACATCTATAGGGGAAGCTAAACTTCCTGATATCGTTCTTGCAGGTAGGTCTTTTTACTTTGTAGCTGTGGCCTCTAGTTATTCCTGTATCCATAATTAATATATCCTCCCTATCCAGCCTCTCCAGCCCCCGGGTGCATTTGTACATCATTATCATGTCTCCCCTCTCTCTCCTCTCTTTTAGACTCGGTAGATTTAATTTGTCTAGCCTCCCTTCATATGGCAGTTCTCTGAGACTTGGAACCAATCTAGTAACTGCTCTCTGGATTCTTTCTAACTTGTGAATATGCTTCTTTAGATGCGGGGACCACACCACTGCTGCATACTCCAATCTTGGTCTAATCATACTCTTCATAATTTTCGCTACCATGGTCTCATCCAAGTAGTTCAGAGCAACTTTCATATTCCCGGCCATTGCATACATTCCGCTAAAGAGCTTGTTAATATGTTTCTCTGGCGACAAATTATCTTGTATAATCAACCCTAAATCCTTTTCTTTTTCGGCCTTGCTAATTATATTATCTCCCATCCTGTACTCCCAATTTGGTCTATTCACACTTCTTCCCATATTTAACACATGGCATTTACTTATATTAAATTTCATTTTCCACTTGGTGCTCCATTCGTATATTTTATCTAAATCCCCTTGCAGCTCCTCACAACTACTTTTATTTGTTATTTGTCTCATAATTTTTACGTCATCTGCAAACATTGACATGTAGGAGTTTATGCCTATCGGCAGGTCATTCACGTACATAAGGAACATGAGAGGTGCCAACACAGATCCCTGCGGCACACCACTCTCAACTTTCCGCCACGATGAGTAAGTTCCTCTAATGTTGGTCCTCATTTCCCTATCTGTTAAATAGCTCTCCATCCATTTCAGCAAACTCCCCCTGACACATCCTAGCGTCTCAAGCTTAGATAACAATCTCTTATGTGGTACCTTATCGAATGCTTTGGAAAGGTCTAAGTAGACGCAGTCCACCCATCCGCCTCTTTCTTGGAGTACATCTATCACCCTACTGTAATAACATAGCAAACTGGTAACACAAGATGTCCCTTCTCTGAATCCAAATTGCTTTGGGGTTATTATCTTCTTTCTCTCCAACATTTTCATCCATCTCTTCCTAATTAGCTTTTCACAAATCTTGCATACAATACTAGTAAGTGAAACTGGTCTATAGTTTAGAGGGTCCTCAGGGTTTCCATTCTTGTATATCGGAATGATATTAGCTCTTTTCCATTCAACAGGAACCTGTCCTTTATCTAAGGAAGCTTGAATTATGTCCCTCACTGGCTCCACTAATTGCTCTGCACACTCCTTTAAAACCCAGGCAGACACTTCATCCGGTCCCATAGCTTTCCTTACTTCAAGTCCTCTCATTGCAGATAACAGCTCATCTCTAGTTATTTCAATCTTACTAAGACCACTCTCCAGTACTCCCGCCTGTGGTTCGTCAAAACCTTCCTCTCTAGTAAAAACTGACCCCAATTTGTTATTCATTACCTCGCACATGTCCGATACATTTTCATACATCCTAGCATCAACTCTTAATTTAGTAATTTGTTTCTTTACCTTCAACTTACTGTTTATATATTTATAAAATAATCTAGGATCACTTTCACATTTATTTACTATGTTCTTCTCATAGTTCATTTTAACTTGCCTAATTATGTTAACATATCTATTCCTCTCCTGTTTATATTTATTCCGATTACTCTCAGTGTTCCTTCTTCTTAATCTAGCCCAAGCTGCATCACGCCTACCCAAAGCTCTTTTGCATTTCAAATTAAACCAATCTTTCTGCTTAGTAAAATTTCCAGTTTTATATCTTGGGACAAACAGATTGGTTCCTACTCTATAAATTTCGAGGAATCTACTATATTTACCTTGTACGTCCTGTTCCTTCAAAATAAGATCCCAATCTACTCCCTCTAAATATCTTTTCAAGGATACATAATCAGCTTTACTATAATTTAATCTGTCATTTATGTAGCTATTGTCTAATCTATTGGCATTACTCGAGGTCAACTTCCATTTTAGTAATAGGTGATCACTTTTACCTACAGGACATAGATAGTTTATATCACTTATTTCGTGAGGATCCTTTGTAAAAATCAGATCGAGTTTAGAAGGTTCGTTATTACCCCTCATTCTTGTATTTTCCTTCACATGTTGTGCAAGTACATTTTCCGTAACCAACTCCACTAGCCGACTTCCCCAAGATCTCTGATTTGGCCCTGCATCTCCCGATTCCTAATCAACCTCACTACAGTTGAAATTTCCTACCAAGATCAATCGATTCTTCCTTAAAAGCAATCTTCTCAACGACTGAATCATATCCTCGACCATCTCCTCAAACTCCAACTCCCTCCATGCTCTGGTCTTTGGTGGCATGTAAGCTACTGCTATGTCTAGCTTTTTTCCTTCTATATCATTGAGTTCAACTGCCATTATTTCTGCCTTGTCATTATTTAACTCCACTTGCTTTGCTGTCATAGGGTTCTTAACTAATACTGCCACTCCACCTCCCCTTTTTCCCTTTCTATCATATCTCCATATATTATATCCTTCACTAAACACTATATTGCTGTCAAAGTCCTGGTTCAGCTTTGTCTCCGTCAAACAGACTATCTGTGGTTGATCCTTTCTTAATATATCATCCAATTCTACCTTTTTACTGTTTATTCCATCTATATTAGTGTAGTAGCACAGTATATTGGAATCATCCTCCTTGTTTCTCTTCCCTCCCTGCCTCTCATCAGGTTCACCTCCTCTTCCATCCCCTCCCTGACCTACCTCCACCTTCCCTGCTAGTTCTATTATCCTCCCCCCCCCCCCCCCTCCACAATCTCCCGCCCCTCCCTCACCATATCTCCGTCCTCGGGTTGATCCACTACCTGACTCACCGTCTCCATCCCCTGCTCCTCCCTCACCATCTCTCTGTCTTCGGTTTGATCCACTACCTGACTCACTGTGTCTATCTCCTGCTCCTCCCTCACTATCTCCTTGTCCCCGATTTGATCCACTACCTGACTCACTGTCTCCTTGTTCATTTCTCCTCGTATTTTCCGTTCTTTCTGACTCTGAGTGTACCACTTCTTTAGTTTCCCTTCCTTTACTCTCCAAAAAAAAATCCTTTTCTCCTCATCTGACAATTTTCGATTTTCATCGTCAGCCCTTGCTTGAACTTCTCTCAACTTTTCCCTTTCCTCTATGCTTAAGTCCTTTTTCACCCTAATATGTTATATTCCAGTACAACTATTTAACCTCCAGCTTACAATGGTTAATGCTTCAACCACTGACCTAGATTTAAACTCTGCTTTTATCGGTCTCATCTCACCCTTTTTATATCTTCCTAGCCGTCTTACTTCGTCCAGTTCTCTCCCCCAATCACAGCCTTCGTCTAGACACTCCAATATTTTCTTTACTTTGTCCTCATCCCTTCCCCTTCTCTCCCTCATATCTGCTAAATGTTCTTCAATGTCTCCAAAAATTATTATGCTTTTACCTCTATCTACTGTTTCCCTCACTACCTTTTCCTTGCTCTTCAAAACCTGCACTACATTCTTCTCAAACTCTCTTTTCTCTTTTTCTCTCTCTTCCACCTGCTCCTTCATGATTTCTTCCAATGCATCCACCTTAGCATTCCCCACCCTTGTCCACTCATTTTTCTCCTCACTTATTACTCCCTTTACTTTCTCACTTAAATGGCCCTCATACTCCTTTAGCTGCTCCTTGAGTGCCATGTTCTCTGCCTCCAGCTCATCTACTTTCCTTATCACAGCATCTAGGTTAGCAATTAATGGCCCATCTGCAGTTGCTACTGAACTGGCTCCACATATTTCTGTCAGTGACTCCACCTTCACACCTATATCTCTCCTCCAATTCTCCATAACTCCCTTCCATCTTAACAGACCCATCATCTGTCTCTTCACCACAGTCAATTGATCCTCCACTTCATTACCCTCTGCCAGAAATCCCTCAAATTCATAGCTCTCTTCATCTCCCAATAAACTCTGCCTCCTTTTGCCTTGGCCGGCCATTGTTTATATTTATGTAGCCTACAGTTAAAAATATACAAAACACTTAATAAAATTACAGTAAAATTAAACTAATACCTGGGATAAACCCAGGTAGCGCCGTCCCCGTTTGTGTCACCCTATCTTGAAAAAAGAACAAATGGAAAAAATAAATAGAAATGGGTGTTTGCGAGGTCACCACGAGCAGGTGGGGTACGACTTGATTACCTTCCTAAGAAGGTAACCCAACCGAGGTGTCGCAAGTACTAGGCAAAGATGAAATTGAAAACTTTAACCGTGTTTTGGGCCTTCAGCAGTAGCAGATACGTCACTCGGAAAACTAAACCTCATTGGTTACGATACTGCCACTGCGCAAAGCTGAGTGAGGGACATATACAGTACTTCTTGTTGAGGATATAGGGTAGTGAAGCTGTGAAGCTTATGTCACCCTATCCGGGCGGAAAGGACCCCAGGGTGGAGAGGTTTCACAGGGAGGATGGGGACATCGTAGATTTCAGGGGAGGGCACCCATGCCCCGCAGTCGACGGAGACGCCCCGCCAACCTCAGGAACTTCTTCGTTAGCAGGAGGACCTTGGATTGACATATACAGTACGGTACTAGATATTTGGTAAGGGTTATCTTTATATCCCATGTACTAGTTACTAGGGACATATACTAGGTGTTAGGTGGAGGTTAATTTTGTATCCAAAGTACTGGGTACTAGGGACATAATTATACTAGGTGTTACGTGAGGGTACTGAGTGATGAGTTTTCAGTTCGCGTCGGAGTCCAACAGGGAAGTGTGTTAATTAAGCCCTCTCTTCTTTTTTATGGTTCTGGAGGCACTATCTAGTGATTTCAGAGTTAGGCTCCCCTTCCAACTGCTATAAGAGGCCTGAAAATGCTTGGCCAAGTCATGAAGGTCTGTGAGTGTGAGAGAGTCTTTGAAGGTATGATAACTTCATAGTCAGGCAGCTGCAGGAAAGATATCTAAGAGGTGTTTTTCCGGTCCCGTCTCAAGACCACCGTCGCAAGATCTACCCGAAAAACTGTTTTTCTGGTCCCGTCGCAAGCCCGCCTTTAGCAAGCGAGACACCAATATTCTCTTGCGATGGCAAGAGAGCTCCGGAGCTGGGTTGACGGCAAGCTGAAACATCTCACTCAACTTACTGTTTCTCCATTCTAATTTATTTCGGTATATTTGTTTATCCAAACATTATGTTATAATTTACATGCCTATTATTAGGAAGTAGAGTAATAAGAGCCCACAGTAACGTATATCCAATTGTTGATAATAAATTAATGTGGGACAGTACGCTTGGTTAAATTTTGTCCACGAAACAACAACAAATCCCAGCTTTGACTAGGCCTAGGCTATGCTATTTACCGATTGTTTTTTCTTATCAGAATTGCATTTATATAATCCTTATGATAATTAAATTGGCGGTGAATGTTATTCCGATGAAATGGAAGTTGTATAGCCTAGCCTATATATTTGTAAGATGTGTGCTGGCTTGGAGCAAGCCTGTGTTGTTTTTCCTGTCCTGTGATGATCTTGCGACGGCTCGGTTGAGACGGTGGTCTTGCGACGGGCCCGGAAAATCACGTCTCTACTGAAAGTAAGAAGTTGTGCAGTAGGCTAGGAGAAAATTTGGCGTAGAGGAGTGGCTGGTGCGTGTGATAATGATGATGTATGAAGACTCACGAACGGTAGTGAGGGTGAAAGGTGTACTGAGTGAGGGACATATGCTAGGTGGAGGTTAGTTTTGTATCCCACGTACTGGGTACTAGGGACATATACTAGGTGTTATGTAAGGGTTAGTATTGTATCCCAAATACTAGGTACTAGGGACATATACTAGGTGTTACGTGAGGGTTAGCTTGGTATCCCACGTACTGGGTACTAGGGACATATACTAGGTGTTACGTGAGGGTTAGTTTTGTATCCAACATACTGGGTCTAGGGGGCGGCAACCTCTACCCATAATACTAGGATAGGTTAGGTAAGGTTGTTAGGTTAGGCTAATGGGGATGGATGTAGTTTCCGAGTGTACGGTCATCATGTTTACATTTGTCGATCGCCGTTGTTAACCTGCCCTTCTCTACCTATCATGTGTTGATTGGTTGTCCATCTTGATCTAATTCTTCAGGCCAGCCCTATTAGAGTATTTTTGGGGAATTCAGTGGTGTGGTTAAACTATTTTTAATATATATTTGTTTAAATATGTAAGATATGCAATCAATTATGTAAAATATATTGTTTTTACTTTATACCTATACATATAATTGTCATTATTAAGGAAATTCCATTGACTATTTACATCGCTAGGCCTAGCTTCCTTATTTCTATTAATTTCCTCCAGTTCACAATGAAACCTATTGCTAATTTCCTTGTTCTTCAGCAGCCGCGGCGGTGTCGGCGTTGGACGCTTGGGATAATGTTCCTGTCTATTTTGAATGCCATTCGATACAATAATATGTTGAAAGCCCCCCCTCACCCCCCCATGACATGTTATCATCATATATGTTGCCAGTAGGGGTCAAACAACCAAAAAAATTGCCGCAAAGCCCTTCCCTCAACATATTATTGTATCCAATGGCAGTCAAAATAGACGGGAACATGATCGCAAGCGTCCACTGCCGCCGCCGCCGTCGTGTTTACATGGTCGATCGCCGCAGTTTGGTTAGGCCTATTTGCCCCCCTCAATATATTATTGTATCCAACGGCATTCAAAATGGACGGGAACATGATGGCAAGCTTTCGTCGCCGCTCCACCGCCATGTTTACATGTGTCGATCGCCGTGGTTAAGTTCGCGTCTATTTTGACGGCGATTTTTTTCGGTTATTTGCCCCCTGCTGGCAATATATAAGATGATGACAATATGTCATGAAGGGGGGGGGGGGGGCCTCAACAATGACCTCTAACCTCTGTATATCAAATAGGGCTAGAGCAAATTGGCTGCAAATTTCCACATCTAGGCTATTCCTTGACTGACTCTTCCCAAATGGTCGACATAATTATAATGTCACATATTAGCTTGATCACTCTAGGCCTAGTTGTTTTTTAGTTACAGAGGTTATAGCCTAGGTCATGATTTCTTGCCTACTTACAGCGAATAGACTAGGCCTATTGTAGATTGGTAAAATATTTGCTTAATAGGCCTAGGCTATGCAATTGACTCGATTTGACTAATTTTACCTAATTAGGCCTAAAGCAGCCTCAGTCTATTCCCAAACCCCAAACAGTATCCCATGTTAAGCCCTAGGCTAGGCCTAGGCCTAATCCCACTCTCAATCAAAATCGAACTGATAAATTCGTACCTACCGGTAGCGCTGCCTAGGCTAGGCCTATATTTTTCGTGAATAGATATAGAAAATGGTTTAAAGGAAAGAGCATCCTATATTATGTTCAAATAATATGTAATAGCACTGTGTATGGTTGTATTACATTTAAATAGTGATAGATGTGTATATTAATGGGAAAAATACTCCGAAGTTCGCATACGTTCAGAAATTATATTCCAACACTGTTGCCAGATACTAATCAATCCCATTATCATTATATCATAATGGATTTTACTCATTTGCATAATTTCAAATACCTAGGACATTAATATAATATTTTCCTATCTTTTTTGTAGTGGTATATTGGTGTCTGTCTAGGGTTATAATGCATTGTGAAAGTTACCTCTGCATCTCTGACTTGGCTTAAGGACTTGTCGGGAATAGGGTAATGATCCCGACAGGTTTTGGTCCAATAGGACATTTGAATTTGGCGGTATCGTATCGCTTGTACGATTTCGGCTGGTTCTTTGTGTATTGTAGTTTATTCTTAAGTTAGGTTAAATATTAACTGTAATGTGTAAATATCTACATCAGCTCTAGATGTATTATGAAACCAAGTTATGGGTTATAATTATTATGAGCCGGCAGCCATATGTAATTTCGCGAAGCGATCGGACGCCGGCCCTTTAGTCTCTCAAGCAACACCATACAGCCAACATCTCTTCCCCCGGGTCTGACTCAACCCACAGTTCACCATGTGCTACAAATATTAATCTATAACAATATTAACAACAGTCCTACATCACCAGTCCTCACTCCTCTAAGCTAAGTTCATTGTATCGATATTGTATTATGTGAACATTCCTACATGTCATGCAAATGAATTAGCCGCGTGTGGGGGACTGGATTACACCCATCGAATACCTCGTTGGTAATTATATTATAACTATTTGTTGGGATATTTCATGTACCAGTGATATACAATTTAACCTCTTTATCTAAAATCCCGACAAATAATGGTCCTTCGTGCCCTAAAGCTTCCATACCGTAGTACCGTTTTGTTTGCTTCCTTGACGCTTGTGGGCTTACAAATGGCTGCCGCCTTGTGCGTTGTTGGCCGACTGCCATTTCCCTAGTTTAGACCCAGCTTCTTCCCTCGTGTTTTTTACCATTTAGGCACCGTCCCTATCTTTTTTGGTGCTTGTTTCCAGGTTTTTTTGGGCGTGTGTTCCTTGGCGTTTTTTGGTGGGTTAGCTGGGCTGGAGATTGGGGTAGGGGTAGTTTCGTCGGTCACCATTTTGCGCTCCTGGGTAGGCTAGGCTAAGCAGTCTAGGCCTGCGGGTGTCTGCGGTTGCTGTTTATTTCGCTTTGGTGGTGTGCCTGTGGTGTTAGTTGTTGTTGTGTCATTGTGGGACTCATTATTAAATTTGCTGGTGGGGAGGGTTCTCATGTGACCTTTTATATTTAAATTTCATAATAGCCTAGGCCTGGTTGCTTAAAGTGGCGGTCATGAGTGTCGGTCTTTGTTAATTCCTAAGCGATTGACAGTTAATAGTCAGACCTCATGATTGTAGCTTAACCATCTAGGCTTACCTATAAAGGGCTTACAATAATTAGTGCTTCACCTTACCCTTTCTTTTAATGGATTTAGTATTTAATTATTTTGTCTAGTTAGATAATTTCCTTTCGATAGTTTATATTAAGGTGGGATGTAAGTATTATGTAATTCTTTTTGAGTAAATTTCTTAAGTAATGGGGGTTTGCCGCTGTTGATTCCTAAGCGATTAACGGTTTGTAGTCTGACCTCATTGTAGTTTAAGTTGCTTAAAATTAGACCTTAACGATGACAGATTTAAAGAAACTTAAGATTCTTAAGGGAGGGATGAAGGGAAGTTTAAATAGATGTTTAAGAGATCTTGATAAATTTTTAATAAGTGCCACGGCTGATCAAATAAAGGGTAAATTCGCTACTGTTACTAAATCGCTAGCTACTTATGATAGTTATGCTCAGCAGGTATATGGTTTATTGACAGTTACTGACGATGTGGAAGAAGAAATGTCGGCAGATCTTGAGTACTTTGAGAATGTTAATACAGCCTTAGCCAGACTATCTTCCACCCAAGAATCAACCTCTGTTAAGGATACCGGTACACCAAAGGCGACTGGTTTTAACCTGCCGAAGCTTACTTTGCCTACTTTTTCCGGGGATTCGGCTACCTGGACTGGATTTTGGGATATTTTTGAGTGTTCCGTCCATTATAATAAAACTCTCACATCCATCCAAAGGTTCACATATCTCCGTGGTCAATTGAAAGGGGAGGCATTGAAGTTAGTCGATGGGTACAAGCTAGAAGCTACCAGCTACGAGTCTGCAGTGGAGTTGCTGAAGAGAACTTACGGGAGAGTGGAAGTCATCAAGACCGCGTTAATTACTAAGTTCTTCACGCTGGATCCTCCATCCTATGATGTGACGGCCCTAAAGGAGTACTATGCCTCCTTTGAGAGCCTCCTCCGATCTATGGAGACAATGGCCGTCACCAAGGAGGAGATATTTAGTGTGAATATCTTGAATAAGATACCCTCTCCCCTAAGGGAAATCTTAAGACGACAACTAAGCGACTCTCCACTAAACTTGGAAGCGTTGGTGCAGGTGTACCAGACTGAAGTCTTCAATATGGAGAGTACTGGACACTACCGACAAGTGGAGATGTCGCCATCTACTGCAGCTTTCCCGGTACAGACGTCTCCTAAACAGAAAAGGCCGATTTCATTAGGTTGTAAGTTGTGCAGTGTCCATGGTCATCTGTGGTATCAGTGTCCTAAGTATCCTAAGGCTACACAGAAGATTGGCAAGGCTAAATCGCTTAAGTTATGTACCAGCTGTCTGGCAAGAGACCACTTCAACAGTACCTGCACCAATTCCTACATCAAACCTTGTAAGGGGAAACATTGGTTTTCCCTTTGCACCCAGTCTGATCGGCACGACGGCAAAGAAAAGGGGAGAACCCCCAAAGAGTCACATGAGAAAGGTAAGAGCGAGGGTGATAAAGTATCTGCCATGTCCATTGCTTCTCAAGAATGTCAATTGCTTCCTACTATGATGCTGCCAGTAGTGGGGAGTAATAATAATACTATAATGACGCGCACCTTACTTGACCAGTGCTCACAGAGGTCATTCGTTCTGCGGTCATCATTACCCCAGCTCAAGTGTACCAGCAAGGGTCAAGAGAATTTGCGTCTCCATGGTTTCACTGGTGAAATAGATACCAGTGACTATGATATAGTGGAGATTTCCTATGTTTATAGAAAAAAGGTATGTCCCATCAAGGCTGTTGTGGTCGACACACTACCCAGTTTCTATATAGCATCAGAGATTCAACCACATTTGAAATATCTCAGAAGCAAGGGGTATAAACTGGCTGATGATCAACTCTCTGCTAACAATGGTATTATGCTACTGGTCGGAGCTGATTATTACTACGTCCTGGTTCACCCTGGATATCGGCGGGTAGATAAGCTAATAATGCTCCCCACGATCCAAGGTTATGCTTCTGGATCCTATGCCACTTCCTCTCAAGACACACAGGTGGAGGTGGTTACGGTCCTCAAGGTAGCAGTAAGCCCCATAGATAAATATATTAGGCCAAAGGTGCCTGATAATACATGTACTGATATAGATAAGCTATGGGACTTGGACAATATTGGAATTGACACACATGAACTTGATCGTGAGTCCAAGCTAGCGTTAAGCTCGTATGAAGAGACTGTAACGTATGACTCTGGCAGAGGTCAGTATGTGGTGAGGCTCCCTTGGAATGATAACAAGAGTAAATTACCTACTAATTTCCATCTAGCACTTGGTAGGTTACGTGGCCTTCAGAAGCAGTTTGTCAAGGATCCAAGTTATTGCGAGACTTATGCGGCAGTTTTAGCCGAGCAGGTACAACGTGGATTTGTGGAGCGAGTAGATCTCAGTGAGTATGGGGATGACATCCATTACCTTGCTCACCATGGGATTAAAAAGGACAGTTCCACCACTCCTGTTCGTATTGTGTATGACTGCTCTGCTAAATCCAGTGATCGCTCCTATAGCCTGAATGATTGTCTGTACACGGGGCCGTCCCTGGTCTCTGATCTAGCGCAAATTATGTTGCGCTTCAGATGTCATAAGTTTGCATGGGTCGCCGATATTGAGAAGGCCTTCCTGATGCTTCAACTCCATCGTGAAGACAGGGACTCGACAAGATTTTTAAGGCCACGGGACCCAATGGATCTAGATTCGGAGTATCTGGTCTACAGGTTCAGAGTCGTCTTATTCGGGGCGACCTGTTCCCAGTTCCTTCTCAACGCTACTATCTTGCGTCATCTTGAGGAGGCTGGACTAGATCCTGACTTCAAGAATGAGATCAGGCAGGGGATCTATGTGGACAATCTTCAAGGCACCGGAGACAATGAAGATTTATTGCTCAAGAGATGCTGGGAGATCCGTGATATATTTGCCAAGGCTCATTTATACTTAAGAGAATGGGCCACTAATAGTGATCTTTTGAAAGGTCAATTTTCTTCTGACGGTGTAGCTACTGAGAATAGTGAGGTGAAGTTTTTAGGCCACAAATGGGACACTACCACAGATTGTATATCCTTCTGTCACACCCCATGCGGCGGTGAGCTTATGACCAAGCGAAACTGCTTAAGCTTGTCAGCGAGGTTGTTTGATCCCCTAGGTTTTTTGCTGCCTGTAACAATCCGTGCTCGTATGTTTTTACAGCAACTGTGGCGGCTAAAACTAGATTGGGATACGCCCCTCCCGATTGAGTTACAAGATACTTGGCGGTTGATTCGGTCGGACCTTTCCACATGTTGCAAGGTCCAACTTAATCGTCAGGTTATTAGTGGTCAACAGGTGGATCTACATGCCTTTTCTGATGCTAGTAATAGTGCGTACGGTACTGCCATATACATATGCAATGGTAGTGAAGCGACACTGGCTATAGCGAAGGCCAAAGTAGCCCCTATAAAGAAGATTACAGTTCCTAAATTAGAACTTACTGCATTGCTTCTGTCTGCTCGTCTAATAAAGTTTACACTGGATGCTTATACAGACATACTACAGATTAATAACGTCTATGTCTGGAGCGACAGTCAAATAGCGCTTTCATGGGTACACAGCCAGAAAGTGTTACCTGTTTATGTTTCTAATCGCACTGATGAGATTCATAACTTAGTTCCTACAGCTACATTTCGCTATGTGAGCACCAGGGATAACCCCAGTGACATAATTTCCCGGGGGATCTCGGCGCAGCAGTTTATGTCTTCCTCTATTTGGTGGCATGGACCTCCATGGCTTACATCTCCAACTGAATGGCCTCAGGATTTCAGGGAATGCATATCTGATCCTTCAAGTCGGCCCCAAGATGATGTGTTAAGTAGTTCGAATGTGAGTACTACACATCAGGATAACAAGTTGGTAGAGTGGGAACGTTACGGCAGCTATGATGAAGTAATACGGGTATTTGCATGGATATACCGTTTCATTAACAACATGAGAAGTCGGGCTCACGGGTCTTTCCTTAGTGAAGATTCGAAGCATATCAGACTCCATGAATTTAGATCAGCAGAAGCAAAACTAATATGTTTAGTACAAAGGGAATCTTATCCTACTGAACATCAAATCCTGAGCAAGGAGTCAAAGGCCAAACCCTCAAACTTAATGAGGCAGCTAGGATTATATATGGAAGGAGGCATAATTAAGTGTAGAGGCAGGATACAAAAGGCGGACATTATTGATTCTGCGAAATATCCTGTCCTCCTTAGCTCCTCTCATTTGATTACCAAACTGTTGATTCGCCAATGCCATAGGACCTGCCTACATTTTGGCGTAAATTATGTTCTGGCGTATATGCGACAACGTTGGTGGATCCCTAAGATGCGACAAGCAATTAAAGGGATCCACAATAGCTGTACTATCTGTAAAAGATTACAGGGTAAGCCTTACTCCCCAGTTGATCTACCTCCCTTGCCTGAGTTCAGGGTACAAAGGACTGAACCATTTCAGGTAACCGGGGTAGACTACACCGGAGCGATTCATGTTAGAGAATCGCCCGGTAATATCATAAAGGTATATGCCGTCCTATTTACATGTGCGGTAACCAGAACGATTCATATTGAATTGATTGACGACCTATCCAGTGAGGGGTTTTTGCATACTCTACGACGCTTTGCAGGCCGCAATGGTTTCCCTCAAATTATTATGAGCGATAATGCGACTTGTTTTGTCGGGGCCTCTAAATATCTCCAGTGTTTAATGGATGACCCGCAGGTTGTGGCTACCCTCACTGGAAAGAGTTGTCAATGGAGATTTATACCAGCACGTGCACCATGGTTCGGGGCGATTTGGGAGAGAACTATCGGTATCGTCAAATCTGCCATGAAGAAGGTATTAGGAAGGGCACTGGTGACCAGACGGGAGTTGTAAACCATCTTAATAGAAATTGAGATGTCAGTCAACGACAGGCCCTTGACCTATACCTCGGCAGATGTTGATGACCTCTTACCCATTTCGCCTTCTATGCTAACACGTGGACGAACCCTTAATACCTTTCCTAGATCGTCCGTAAATGACGAAGATCTGCAAGACCCTACGTTCGGCAATGCTGACGCCACACGTCGTCGCTTCCAGTATGTAAACAAGGTGTCCGACGATCTATGGAAACGGTGGACCCAAGAATATTTGCTGTCTCTTCGCGAGCGTCACTCTCATAAGATCAAAGGGACGAATCAACGATGGCCTCGTATCGGGGATATCGTCCTGTTTCATGATGAGCGTCCTAGGTTATTTTGGAAGCTTGGGAGGATTATCGATTTGTTCCAGGGCATTGATGGTCTTATAAGGGTTGCTAGAATACGAACTTCGACTGGGGTTACTACTCGCCCAGTCGTAAGGTTATATCCCTTGGAGCAGGATGTAGAACTGCCGGATGATTCTGGCGTCTCTACTGATACCCCTCCGCGTGAGAGTGCTGGTGACAGTGCTCCTCAAGCTGGGGCAGCTGATGATGAGAAGGATGATCCTCCTCAGGCTTCAGGTGGCGCTCGTCCCAAAAGGAGGGCGGCTATGAGTTCCGTGGATCTTTGGAGATCAAAGATCAAACAAGGTGATCTTTGACTTCGATGTCCTTTTTTTTGTTCTCTGTATATAGCTCCTGTATATCATATTTTGGTGGCGGGCAATATGTCGGGAATAGGGAATAGGGTCCCGACAGGTTTTGGTCCAATAGGACATTTGAATTTGGCGGTATCGTATCGCTTGTACGATTTCGGCTGGTTCTTTGTGTATTGTAGTTTATTCTTAAGTTAGGTTAAATATTAACTGTAATGTGTAAATATCTACATCAGCTCTAGATGTATTATGAAACCAAGTTATGGGTTATAATTATTATGAGCCGGCAGCCATATGTAATTTCGCGAAGCGATCGGACGCCGGCCCTTTAGTCTCTCAAGCAACACCATACAGCCAACATCTCTTCCCCCGGCTCTGACTCAACCCACAGTTCACCATGTGCTACAAATATTAATCTATAACAATATTAACAACAGTCCTACATCACCAGTCCTCGCTCCTCTAAGCTAAGTTCATTGTATCGATATTGTATTATGTGAACATTCCTACATGTCATGCAATTGAATTAGCCGCGTGTGGGGGACTGGATTACACCCATCGAATACCTCGTTGGTAATTATATTATAACTATTTGTTGGGATATTTCATGTACCAGTGATATACAATTTAACCTCTTTATCTAAAATCCCGACAGACTATTAATTAACGTAACGTAATAGTGCCGATCCGAAGTAGAGGGTGGAGGACTTCTTAAGTTCTTAGTCAAGGGTGGATTACTTCGGCTTCGGCCAACACTATTCTTTGGTGTTGTTGTTTCTTACTTCTTTGTTTGATTGTTGACCAGACTAGATAATTCCTGTCTCTTTATTAGTCTGTTGTTGAACACTAGTACCGAGTTCTTGTATACCCCGTTATAGCAGATTGAACTCTGGAGGGTATTGGTGTTTTTTGTTCGGCTGGCAGTACTCAGGGGTTGGGATCGTGTGTTTCCGTTGTGGCAGCGAGCCGTATTCGAGTCCTGATTGAGAGCCCTTGTGTACCCGAGTGCCAGTTCGTAACACGTCACATTCACCACGCTCAGCCTGAACCCCTCATATAAGACGTCTGTTATTTGTGATATATTGAACTATGCGTGTAAATAGTCTTATTTAATGTTACAGGACAAACTCAAAAACATTAAAATACATCAAGCTCAGTTTATTTTACAATTAAAATTAAATTACAATTACAATTAAAAAAAGGAGGTAATAAATTATGGATAATAGCGAGCATACCAATAAATAACATATATACACAAGGAAAATGTTTAAATTAATTTCATATGAGAGAGAGAGAGAGAGAGAGAGAGAGAGAGAGAGAGAGAGAGAGAGAGAGAAAGTGAGAGTGAGCGAGAGCGAGAAAGAGAGAGTGGGAGGGGTTGATACCTGATTTAGGGACTAAGGAAGGGCATCTTATATATAATGTATTTTTGATGTCCGCCCATTTCCTCTTCAAGGAAAGTAGGAGGGAACACACACACACACTGCATTTTACAAAACACGTGTTTATACTGTATATGTGTGTAAGTGTGTTTTTTTTGGGGGGGGGGATTTCTAGCTTGTCAATGTTAAGCAGATTATTAACTCTAATGTCATACCTTTCCGCCTATATCCTGTTAAACAAAAGTAGGAGGAGGGCACACACACATAAAACACACACATACATACAATCACATTTTACAAACTGTGTGTGTTTTTTTTTTTTTTTCTATATTCCAACTACTCCCTCTCGGGCATAGGCTGAGAGCCTGTACATTCCACCGCTCAACAAGGTGAAGCCAGTGAGGTCTTGTTCCAGCCTGGGGAGTGAGACATGCGAAGCATCCATCATGGCTCGAAGCAGCTCCATCTCTGAAGCGGCTGGTTGCTTCGCTCAAGCGCTTCACCGTCTCACCCTCCAGACTCAGACCCTCACTCTCAGAATGCCACCTATTGAGCAGTGAACTCACTAGGCATTGTCCCCCTGTAACATATTTTGAATATGGGAATATTCATACAGTGTTATTTAATCAGGGAACAATGAGGGTATTTTTTTGGCATTTCGGTGGGCTTTGTGGTAATGCACTGATACTAGGTACAGCACAAATTCAATCCCAATAATATCTTCCCATTGACATATCGGGATTTGAACCCGGGTCCATTGGATTACCAATCCAGTGACATGACCACTCCACCACACTTCCCCTGTGTGTGATGTAATGGATTTGTCTCAACATCTGATAAATATATATAGTTTAATGTATAGTAACTTAACATCATTGCCTTTATGCTATATATTTTAAGATAGGTTCAGTGTGCATTGTTATATGTGGGGGTGGGTGGCTACTTTATCAATCTAGACATTTTATTTGCTACTTTTCGGGAAGAATTAATATTTCTATTCAGCACACAAATTCTAAAGAAAGTGCGACAGCGGACAAAGTATGTAATTACTTCATGAGGTAATGAAACAAACTTGGCAATATCCGATGATACTAAGCTTATAGCACCTTTGCCAGATTTTAGGGATTTTTCTCCATGGTAGCATTTGAAAATCTTTTCCATGATCTTTAATTTCTTGAAAAATTCACAGCTAGGCTTAACTAGTTTCTCTGGATTTCTGCTTATTGCACCTATCCATGTTTTGTCTTCTATTGGTACTTTACAGCCAAGGTACTCATACTTAGGAAATTTGTGTGCAATAAATCCTCCAAAGTACTGAAGTCCTTCCTCTTCATCAGCCTGTTCAAATTCAATAGGGTGTAGGGCAACATCATAAATATCAGAGGTACTACTTTCATCATTGCTCAAGCAATTAGACTCCGAGTCTTCTTCAGCCTCAGGCAAAGAGAACAACATTGCAGATAGGCACAGCTCACGCTCAAGAGATTCTCCGTTATCAGGCATAGTTGAATGACTATCTTTAATGAAAGAAATGGAATTTGATGTCATATTACTATCATTACATATTCTTTCAGAGTTGTACTTTGATCCCATCAGTGCACTGTCTTTTCCAAGAAGATGTGATCTCACTCGTTCAAATGACGTCACTGGTTCAAATGACGTCATGCGCACCAGATCCGAAGAGTTGATGGAGAAATATCGCAAGATGATCCAGCACTACAAAAACAAGTCAAGGAATATCATCATCTCAGGCATTCTCCCCAAGATCGACGCACCTGACAAATTCTACGACAAGGCTTTCAGCACAAATAGCCGACTAAAACATTTGTGTCTGAGGGAAGAAGTTGAATTCATCAACCTCTGGGACAACTTCTACAACCAGCCTACTCTGTTCCGCAAGGATGGCACTCATCTAAACCCTGTGGGTTCAGCATGCATGGGTTGTCTCCTACACGAAGCAGTCCGCAGCCATGGATAAAAAAACACCATCCGAGAAGAAGCAGCAGTGACATAAATCATCCAACGCCAAGAAAAAAAACAGAGGCAACCGAGGACCACCAGCGATAAGGACCGAGGACCGAGGACAGCCATGAACATAAATGTAGATCCGACAAGAACCAAAAATATTATTAACCCTTAATTAGCGGCGAGCAACATAAGTCGAGTTAAAAAAAGCTGGACTATGTGGCGGCGCTCGACATAGGTCGAGTGGCAATTTCAGCACGTAATGTGGCTGAGAGAGAGAGACAAGTGGTGGCAGGAGACTAGCGAGCGTATGACTGCTCCAGACCACCGCGGCGAACCTACTGACACAAATCTCAGCTCCCTCCTCCCTCTCTCACTCGCTACATACTCAATTATGTACTGAAAGTACCGAATTACCTGCTTTTTGCACTCGCGTTGCACGGTTATTGCAAGAAAACTATCCATCATACAAGGATCGTTATGGTGTCATTCGAAAGCTCTGTTTATGCCCTTTCAGGGATAGGTACTAGTTTTACGTTCTGGGTCTTATTTAGGCATGAAAATGATCACGTAAACAGCCCTATTTTGGCTAAAAAAATAGGTGTTAAAGAGCGTTCCGTGAGTTCTAAAATAACAAATTTAAAGGTTTTCTATGCAAACGCTCGTAGCATACGCAATAAATTTTCAGATTTAGAGGAGCTAGTGTTTACAGAAAATTATGATGTGATTGGCATAACAGAATCTTGGCTCAATACAGAAGATAGAGACTTTTTAGCAGAGTATTCACTTCCCGGTTATGTAATGTTTGAGAAAAGCCGAATAAATCGAAATGGAGGTGGCGTTTTACTTTATATCAAAGAAAGTCTTAACCCTACCCTCTTGTCAAAACCTCAAATTGTGAACGTCGACGCATCTTTTGTGCTAATAAAGAATAATAAAGGTACCAAAATAATACTTGCATTAATATACAGACCTCCAGCTCAATCAGTGCAAACTGACCGAGAAATTTACGAACAAATTGCAGATGTAAGTAACTCACAAGATACCGTAATTTTGGGTGACTTTAATTTACCTGTGACCAAGTGGGGCGATACTCTTACTTCACACTCCGGACATGACTTGTATACGAACATGCAAGAGAGTTCGCTTTATCAATTTGTTGAAACGCCGACCCGTGGTAATAACGTTCTTGACATTGTACTTGCAACAAAAGAAGAATTAATAGAGAATTTGAATGTTGGTGATGAATTCAGTAACAGCGACCATCGTACGATAACTTTCACTTTAAAGTTTACTAGTAACGAACCAAATAGTAGCATCGAAAAAGTCCCTAATTTCAAGAAAGCAAACTTCCATAAACTTAGAGCTATGTTTAAAGAAACTGACTGGAGCTTTTTAATTCACAATAACGACATAAATACATCTTGGAAGTTATTCGAAACCACTTACCTAAAAGCAGTGCAAGACTGCATACCATCGAAAACTCGGCGTCCAGGCCATAATAATAAGCCCAAATGGTGGAATAAAGATATTTCAAACTGCCTGCTTGCTAAAAAATTTGCTAATGATAGATTAAAATCCTCACAAAATGACGAAGAACGGCTGAAATTTGTAGAGCTACGACGCAAAGCCAAAAAGTTAATTAAGCAAAGTAAAAAGACCTTAGAGTTACATATTGCGAATCAAATTAAAACAAACCCGAAAGAATTCTATAATTATATCAGAAAGAAAAAAGTCGTTACTTCAACTGTTGGACCGTTAGTCGATGAAAATGGAGAATACACCAAAGACGAAGAACAAATGAGTAATGCCCTCAATACCTTCTTTGCATCAGTTTTTACAACAGAAGACCTCAGTGATATCCCTACACCATCGCCGATTCAGATTGATAATTCAGATGTTCTAAGCAATATCACCGTTACAGAGAGAGAACTATTGAATTGTTTAGATAAACTCAAGGTAAATAAAACGCCTGGACCTGATACAATCTCGCCTAGAGTTCTAAAGGAAGCTAAGGATGAGCTCTCTAAACCACTGACATTACTATTCAATAAATCCTTGCAGTCTGGAACTATGCCCGATCAGTGGAAGCTAGCCAACGTAACACCGATATTAAAAAAAGGCAGCAAATCCCTACCCAGTAACTATCGTCCAATTAGCTTAACCTCAGTTGTATGTAAAATGCTAGAAACGGTCATAAGAGACAGACTCGTATATCACTTGGAGGAAAATAACATACTTAAAGATACTCAACACGGCTTTCGTAAAAAACGTTCCTGTTTAACAAACCTCTTAGACTTCTTCCACGATATCCTCAACCTCTACGATGAGAGTAAAGCTGTAGATATTATATACCTTGATTTTCAAAAGGCCTTTGACAAAGTTCCCCACAAACGTTTACTGCTAAAACTAAAAGCGCATGGAATACAAGACGGTGTGTTGAAATGGATAGAAAATTGGCTCAGCGACAGAAAGCAAAGAGTAGTCATAAACGGTAAGGCATCAAAATGGACCAATGTAAGTAGCGGGGTACCCCAGGGATCGGTACTAGGACCAATTCTCTTTCTAATTTACATCAACGACATAGATGAGGGTCTCACCTGTACAATCTCAAAATTTGCTGACGATACAAAAATTGCAAATAGCGTACTCTCAAAAGAACAAGTTGACGATATGCAACACAATCTAGATAAATTGTCATGTTGGGCCCAAATTTGGCAAATGAGTTTCAATGCGGATAAATGTAAAGTACTACATATCGGATACCTAAATGAGAAAGCAAACTATTCGATGAATGGCACTCAGCTTAAGAATGTAAACAGAGAAACCGATCTGGGAGTAACAATATCGAGTAACCTAAAACCGAGTCAACAATGTTCAGAAGTTGTTAAGAAGGCAAACAAAATAATTGGCTTTATAGGCAGGTCATTTGAGCATAAATCTAAAGAAGTTATCCTAACCCTTTACAATTCATTAGTCCGCCCTCTTCTGGAATACTGCGTTCAATCCTGGTGCCCTTATTACCAAAAAGATATAAACAAGCTAGAACGAGTTCAACGTAGAGTTACCAAAATGATACCTAGCCTAAAGAACAAACCATACGAAGAGCGTCTTAGAGAATTAAATCTGTTTCCTTTAACCCAGCGCAGATTAAGAGGTGACTTAATTCAAGTGTTCAAAATCATCAAAGGCATCGACAATATGAACTGTAGTAAGTACTTCACTATCGACCAATCTAATTACACACGGGGAAACGGTTGCAAAATTATTGGTAAATCTTTTAACTCACACGAATCTAAGAATTTCTTCTTCAATCGAGTTGTCAACTTGTGGAATGGGCTTCCCCGAAACGTTATAGACTGCATCACCGTTGATTCATTTAAACTCCGCCTAGACAAATATCTCGCATCAAACCCGCGACTGCCTGCGTTTGTAAATGAATAACTTTATTTTATCCCCCCCTCAGTTACTAACCCATCTGTCCCCTACTAACTTCCTAATCCTGCCACGGACATTAGTTCCAGGGCAGTAATTCCCTTTCCAATGTTCCCTTACCCACTCTAAACCACTGTTTGGACACTTGATCCTCAGTGTTTTGGAGGACAAGCAACCTAGAAGGGTCACTAGATCTGTTGTTGCTTGATTTCCTTTGATACTTCACAGAAATTGCTGACGGATGTTGGTAACATGCTCCCATTTGCCGGAGACAACCAAAGAAGTGCTCCAGTACATCTTGATTTACTCTGTGTGTCAAGATGTATGAAATATTGTACTTGTCTTTCACCATGCTATGCAATTTAGATAATAACCTTGATGAGATGATCAATCCTTTCTGAAATGGCAATAGCTTATTATGTCCCCTGAATCTCATTGTATCTGCTGTATGAATCATAGTGTCTAAGATTTGTTTTTCTCTGGACCCTGGTAGAAACAGTATGAATGAATTATAGCGAGTTTGGTTTCCTTTGAAGAGAGTTCCATGGACATAGCTAATTAATATACACTTAATATATTGCTTAGTCCTCTGAAAATTATGAGGCATCTTGTCAGTTTGTTCTGGTTATCATAAGACGATTTTATACAATTTAGGAAGGCTCTGCGGAAATTGTATGGGTACAGAATATCTCAATTTAACCTGCAGACTTTAACATGGCCTTCCTAATCTTAATATACAGTAGTTGTCTAATAATAGCCATAAACATTGACAATAAATGCGTAACAGGATCGTGTAAGGGTTAACTTAGGATGCCTGTAGCCTATCTTGATATTGTCACCGTCTTGTAATTTAGGGAGGGCTGGAGCAGACGGGCTGTAAATGGCCCCACCTATTTACTGGTTGACTCTTCCCAAGTGGTGTAATAACAGCTCATTGTTTTTGTTTTCATTTTCTTTTTACCTATGACAGATTGGGAATCGGGAATTTAGGATCGTTGTCTAAATATAGCAAAGCTGTGATGTAGGCCTGATACAAAATAAGAGCACATCTGCCCTGACTGTTGCTATCAGTGCAAAGTAAAAATAATCCTACGTAATTAAGTATATGTGCCGAGCTCCCCGTGCCAATTTTAAACAGACATAATAAACTGTTGTTAATCATAATAATCATAATCGTCTGAATAATCACCTTCAACGATATCATCTCCCAGGAACTCTTTGTCATCTTCGTCATGTCTGAGAGCATCTAGCATTATGTTAAGTTTTTCCCAATCCCGATCAGCATCATTACGCTCCAACTTCCTGGCCATACCAAAATCAATCAACCTAGCGTAGTAGCGTCCAGGGCTGCCACACACAATAACATTATTACCGTGTATATCATTGTGTGTATACCCAGCGTTGTGGAGCTCTAGAAGCTTCATCTTAATGTTATAACCCACGGCGCTGATGTCGCTAGCACTGGCAGTCATAGCGAACATGAAGAACGTGGCCCTTCACAATAATCCATCACCATCATAGTGCCATCCTTGTTGACGCCCAGGATTCGTGGGGTTCCTCCCGCTCCGTTCACGTTAAACAAAATCTATGCTTCCGGCAACAGGTAGTTTTTGAGCCCCATTGTGCTTACCTTAAGGCAGGCCGTTGTTCCCTCGTAGTTCACCAGGGAAGCCACTGCACTGTATCCTCTGCCGAGAACTTTGATTACGTTGCCATCATCCCTGAACATATCAAGATCCCGCTTTAGGCTAGCCACCCCACCCAGAGTCAAACCCTCCACCTTCCGTACAAAATTCTTGCTATCGTAGGTCATCTTGACACTCGTAGTTCAGGAACAAGTTAAATTTACTTCACTAACAATACTACTTAACGTAGGAACTACGAAATAATCACAACTGCAATTCTTGCGTCTGTACAATATGAATGCTAATCTAACAATGAGGATGAACGGGTGAATGTTCGAATTTAAAGATTAAGTCTGCGCCAGCCAACTTGTCGAGATGAATATATGAATAATAATAATTTATTATGTAATTCCCTATTATATATCTATGCCTTTCCTATAAACTATAAACGACTATATTGTAATAATGACATAACTATATGTAATCACATAGCCCTGTTTTTATAAATTTAAGTCAGAGGACCGGATGGCGATAATTAATAATCGTCTAGTTACCATTATTATTTCCATTTTCTACAATAGAACGTCATCAAAGAAAATGAAAATAGAAGCAATAACTAAATACAAATATTCTGTCACGTCAATTATTGCTTGATCCTCACCCTTTCAAAATTAATTAATCGCTCTCTCACACACACACACACACACAGATATAAATTTTTTGTTTCTTTTGTCTATATTCCAACTACTCCCTCTCGGGCATAGGCTGAGAGCCTTTACACTACACCGCTGAACACGGTGAGGCCCGTGACGTATTGTTCCAGTCTAGGAAGTGAGACATGCAAAGCACCCTGGCTCGAAGCAACTCCATCTCTTAAGCCGCTTCACCTCTGCGCTTCACCGTCTCACCCCCCACACTCGGACCCTCACTCTCAGAACGCCACCTATTGAGCAATTAAGGAGACTCCAGTTTTTTTTTTTGCTCTGGTCAACATTTCAAGTTTTTGTGTTCTCTCTGTAAACTGCTTCTTTCAACATAGAATAGCATAGGAAGGAACCAAAAAACATATCGCATCCATAACCCCCCGGGCCGGGGGTTCGACCTCGACCCCCGAAAAACGAGATTTTTTTTTCTTCAGCCACCCAAATTTTGTTTGGTGTCTGTAGTCTAAAGGGATGCTGTAAGCAATAGAAATTATCATATGAGGGCATAAACACCCATAGGATATCCCTAGGGCCCCCTTGGGGGGGGCCCCAAAATGTTCGTTTTTGTCAATTTTTATCTTATAAATAATAATATAAAATAGTTTAGTCCCCCAAATTATCAAGTTTTCTTTGCGAGCGGGTGGCACTAGAAGGGAAGAAGCCAATATAGGGGTAACTCAAGGAAAATGTCTCACGGGCTCAAACTGGAATAAGTTTTAGTTACGAGTAAATTTCAATCTCTATTCATGAATAGTGCATGTTTATTCACCTTATATGATGATGACTCAGCCATTTACTGTCCGATTGTCTCCAATTTCGCCATATAATTAGAACAAGTATACATACACACTCCCTCGGAAGCTTTTTGAGTTTGGGAAATATTTTCCATACTCAAATGATTTATTTATGATAAAAAAATGGGTAAATTAGTTATATTGATACTATGGCAATATACTTCCTAGGAGTTGTAGACAGTCTATATAGGGTACCTGGTACACAATATAAAACAATTTTGCACAGTGGATTTTGGATCATCAGATATTTAGAAAAAAAAACTAAAAATGCGCTCACGCGCGCGCGCGTGGACATAGGACGATGAAAATTTCAGCGAGTCACCGTTGCACCATTAGCATATATGTGTCAAAAGGCCCAGAATGAGTCTCTTCTGGAAGTTTAATTTAGAATATATCCAGGAGTCTCCCCTTAACTCGCTAGGCATTGCTCCCCTGTAACATATTTTGAATATGGGAATATTCATACAATGCTATTTAATCAGGGACCAATGAGGGTATTTATTTGGCATTTCGGTGTGCTGTGATAATGCACTGATACTACGCATTACGCATGCCTTCTTCAACAACGTTTCCCAGAATGTTGGGGCATGGTTGATTTGGTATTTTTTCTGGCCCCCCTTCTCCCACATGTTTATAGCCACATTAGTTTTGAAATTTGTAAGATGTTCGGCCCATTAGTTACTGATTTTTACACCTTTAGCCCCATTTAGTTGTCAATCTTAAGACCTTTCGTGCCATTTAGGTGTCGATTTTTTCGTGGGGAGCGATAGCGAGCTTGTCATTTTAAGAGGCACAAAAAGTCTTAATATTGACAAAGATATGGAGCAAAAGGTCTTAAATCGCCAATCTCATGGTACATACGTCTTAAAATTTAAAATTTAATATGCTAAAAATGAGGAAGAAGGGGGACCAGAGAAACGACCCCCAATTGGCAAAGACTGACTTAGAAAAAGACTTGGGGGTGCACATATCGTCAGACTTATGTTAGGACTGAGGTTTAAATATATCAGGGTTCTTATTCATTGGACTAGTAATGGCATAAATGCTACAACGGAAAGCGCTAAATCCAACCTCTGATGTATATTCCCAGTGAACAAAGAACACAAATACTCTCCAGAGTTCTATATGCAATAATAGGTTATTAAACTCTCAATAAATGTGCGTCTACTCTAGGCTTAATGTTATGTGAAAACAGCCTATTACTACCTATAACCGAAGGTGCTTGGTTATGGTATGCAAAGTAAGGTGGTAAGAGAAGTTACAGCTTACGTTACTTTAATCAATAAATGTCAGGCACTCCTTCATGAAAGAAAGTGCACTAAAGTCCTTCAACACCAACAAGGAATCTTCTTTTAATGTTAGATGCTATCAAGATTGGAAATGGAACCCAAAAAGGCAGGCAGCGGAACAATGCTCGTGCAGGCTATGCACACAAAAAGGCAGGATATATAATGCAGTCGGAGCCAAGAATATCCTAAACGCCACAACAATAATAATCGCCACGACAATGCAGTATTCCTATCAACAAAAAGAGCCTAAGTCGTTTGTGTCTCAATACATCAAACTAGGCTGCGAAATGCTTGTGTAATCATAAACGGGTATGCATAAAAAGAGTATTTGGTTTAATATACTTAATGTCTACTGTGACTGATAAAGTCTAGCTAGAGTCAATGATACGAGATACTGGTGCGCATTGCGTGCCGCATAGCCTAGTGCAAATCTCAAGTCTGTGCATCAAATATTACGTTATAGGGAAGGGTAGCTCTCTTGAGAAACTTTAATACCGAAGTAATAAGCGTTCTCCTGGCGTACCTCAAAGACAAACAACGAGCTTAGAACAGTGCAGAAAGGTATAGGCAAAAAGCCCTCATTCGTGCATGCTCTACTCTCAATGGCACACAGACTAAAATTTACCCAATCAACTCCAGTTCTCAGGTATGTCGTGCAGCTTTTAACTAAAGCCAGCACCCACCGGAAACAATACCTTATAGTATCAGACTCCTAGTCTAGCATTATCTAATCCAGCAGAACACTAATAATTATAGGAAGCGGTACTGAACAATATGAATGCCAACCAATGCTTCATGATCAACTTATCTTAACAACTAACATACATGGGTTATATAAGACCTTAACGCACAATACAACTGGCCAGCATGAAGCTGATTATGCAGAGTTAACCAGAGGGGGTATAATATTAATAAAAGGTGGTGAAAGATATGGAAAATGAGAGAGATAGGCAGAGGAAAAGGTTCTCAGGTGCGGAGAGGGGGACAGATATCAAAGGGATAAGAGGGATGCGTTCTAGAAACCAGATCTGAGGGAGAGAGAGGCCAGAGAGCAGTATATATACTAGCACTAGTTTGAACCGCGTAGGAAAAAAGCGGTAACAAGTCCTCTAGCCAATGCTAAAGAAGCTAGCCAAACATGACGTCACCAAGCATGGTAAAAAACGCCTTCAACGAATCCCCACGAGGCCAGCCAGCTATGACGTCATCGAGTATAGCAAAACACTGCGCGCCTCCCCACACTCTGTTCTACTCTCTCTCTCTCTCTCTCTCTCAAATCCTATCATTACTACTTAATGATAAAACATATACTTTGCAATTAAATATATAAAGCCTTGACATGGGCGAAAACAAAGAGCCTTTCTGGACTGCCCATGACACGAGCTTTCATATGAAATAAAGCACACAATAATACATCAACTGTAGCCACATCCATTGCCCTGGCGATCCTAGCGAGTCACTGTAGGACAAGCCATGCGGTTCTAACGGAGTGGTTAACGTCACCCCCCCCCCCCCCAAGATTTTTCTCAGAGGCCCAAGGCTCACAAAAATCTGATTGCTAGAACCCATGCTATATCTCTACTTCCCATCACCTAGCGGCAGTAAAATATCTGGCACAGTTCTCAACAAAACCTTTTACAAAATTATAACCTTCCCCAACACAATAGGTTAAATCATATGTGGTTATGCTCCTCAAGAGCGAGCTTCTCTAGCCCAGCATTCTGAGTGGAGTGCAACTCAGAATTACTGCTATAACATACTGGAAAAATTCAACTATCAAAGAAAGAGTTTTTACTTGATTTTTATGTTTTTAATTTGTTTATTTCGGCTGTACTATAGGGGCAAGCCTAGTTTTTCTTCTATACCAAACGCTCAACTCCTGCTTTACGACCCAATACCCTGGGCTACAACCGCGAGCCAACAAGCACCAAGCGCAAAATACTATTCAAACTAAAGCAGGAGGCTACCCGTGTGTCAATCTACCCAGGATCATATACCCTTGAAAGACAATCTGCAACCACGTTGTCACAACCGGCAATATGGCGTATGTCCAGGTTATATACCAATAACCTTAGTGACCACCTGGTCAGCCTCATATTCCGATTGTGAAACTGGTCCAAGAACTTGAGAGGGTGATGATCTGTGTAAACTACAACGACCGGACCATAGGCTGGAACATAGACCTCGAAATGCCTCAGTGCAAGCACAACTGCCAGCAGCTCCCTCTCGACAACAGAGCAGCTTCCCTGGGCTGAATTGAACTTCTCAGAGCAGAAACTAACAGGAAGTTCCAGCCCATCATCGTCCTCTTTCACAAGGACGGCACCAGCCCCCACACCACTAGCACCCGCTGCCAGCTGGAAAGGCAGCCCAAAGTCAGGGGCCCCGAGGATCGGGCGAGTGCACAACAGGTGCTTCACCACTCCAAACGCCCTCTCACCCTCAGGCACCCATTCGACTTTCTTATCCTTCCAGTTATCCTCCACCTGAGCTTGACTGTCCCGTTCTCCTTCTCCACCTTGACTGCTAAACGTCATCACAGGCACAGTGAGAGGCTCAGGGGGGTGCCTCACATACTCCTTCATGAGATTAACGTGACATAACTGATTGCGCTTACTTCTGTCTGGAGCGGCCACCAAGCAATCCAGGTCCGATAGCCTCTCAACCACCCTATAAGGACCAGTGTACTTCATGGATAAGGGATGACCTACAAGGGGTGGTAGAATCAACACCTCCTGACCCACGTGAAACTCCCTGAGTTTAACCTTGAGGTCGTACCTGTCCTTCATGAGGGCCTGAGAGCTAGTCAAATTACGGCCAGCCAACTCCAGACTGCGCAACATCTGTTCTCGACTGTCGAGGTCATACTTGAGCATAGAACAAGGTTTTTCTGCACCCCCCCCATATTTCGTTAACCATATGGAGAGGCCCTCTGACACGGTGTCCAAAGACGAGCTCATTAGGGCTGAATCCCAAACTTTCCCCAGGTACCTCCCGTGCAGCAAATAAAACATATGGCAGGCCAAGATCCCAACCTTTCCCACTCTCAAAGCAACAATAACGAAGCACAGATTCCAAGGCTGAGTGCCATCGCTCTAACACACCCTGGCTCTCTGGATGACACGCAGATGACACAATCGTAACAATCCCATGCTGCGGCACTGCTTGAACAAAGATGCTAGAAGTGAAGTTGGATCCTTGGTCTGACTGAATCTCCCGCGGGTAACCATACTGGGAAAAATACACTAGCAAGTTTCGGACCACCGTCTTCGCTGACCCATTTCTCATAGGGTACGCGTCAGAGTACCTTGTTGCTACATCTCCCGACTGTGCATCACTGTCCTCCTTCAACTCGACAGCACCGGTACCACATTCAAGAACCTCCGGGTCTTCTAAGTGCAATTTACGAATGTCCGAAGGAGCAAGCTTATCTAAGTGTTCGCGAAACAACTCATGCCCCCCTCCTACACTGAATTTAGCCTCCCGTTGCTCTCTCTCTGTGTATCGTTGCTGTCTCTTCGTCTTTTAAAGCCCATCATCTGCCTTCTTAGCAACAGTTAATGGGTCTTCTCCAGACTCGAAAATCGGTCCTAATAATGAGTCCCCGAGAATGTCCGCTGATACTAAACTCTCAACCGCATCAACTTCCAATCCCTTCTCGGTACCTTTCCTCCGCTTGTCTAAAGACTGTTGACCAGAATGCGACTCCCTGGATGCAAGAGATCTGGTGACAACACACGCCATAAGTTGCACCGGACACTTCTCAACCCACTCCTGCTCCTCCCTACTCACGTCGGCCGGCTTCTCGGCAACGACTAAGGGTGGAGCCTCAGAAGTAGGCCCCGCAAAGTCGTTGCCGAGAAGGAGGTCGACGCCCCCAACAGGTAACTTTTCCACAATTCCTACATCCAGGTCACGAGTCACACCATCAACTTCCATCTTCATTCTTACAAGCGGGTATGACCTTGTTGCATTAACTCCCTGAACCACAACCACCCGCGCCGTATTTACAGGTTTACCAGTGAAATTCCTCAACAATGTTTGCGATGCCCCAGTGTCACGCAAAATTCTCACCTCATGTCTTCTACCCCTCCACTCCACACAACCGAGTCCCCTGTGGTCACTAAACGCATCACGGACAGGGAATAAGCCTTCCGGATCCTTCTGCACTGGCAGTGTATTTACCTCGGAAGAATTGCCTCTAACAAACTCCGATGTCCTCTTAAACACTCCAATGCCGTGAGCAAAAGACACGGCTGCCGGAGGAGGTCGACTAGGGCACTCATTTGCCTTATGATCCTCCTGGTGGCACTTAAAACACATAAATTTCGGTTTCGGCTTATACTGTGATGTAAAAAGCCCCTGACTTTTCTCATATGGCGTGGTGTTAGCTTTGGATTCAGTTTTAGTTTCATTGCTCTTTTGTTTAAATGTGTCATTGCTACAGGGAGGGGGAGGATAACGGTCCCTAGCACTTGCATCGTACTTCTGTGAGGACCCGCAACCCCGAATCAACGACAGCCGTCGATCAGCCATTTCTGCTGCTTCTACTAGAGTTCTTGGGTTTTTCTCCTTTAAGTTCAAAGTTAGATCACCGCCCGTGCTCTTAAAGAACTGCTCCAACATCATCAACTGCTTAACTCCATCAAACGTTGTTACCTTCTCAGATCGGAGCCAGTTCCCCATAGCATCGGACAAGTCCCGGGCGTGTTCCAAAAAGGTGCTATCTCTTCCCTTAGTTACACCCCGGAACTTCAAACGGTACGTTTCTGGTTGCAGTTCGTAAGCCCTCAGGACAGCCTCCTTGAGATCCTCATACACAATACATGACTCCAAAGGTAACGCATCGTAGGCTTTAACCCTTAATTAGCGGCGAGCAACATAAGTCGAGTTAAATAAAGCTGGACTATGTGGCGGCGCTCGACATAACTCGAGTGGCAATTTCAGCACGTAATGTGGCTGAGAGAGAGAGACAAGTGGTGGCAGGAGACTAGCGAGCGTATGACTGCTCCAGACCACCGCGGCGAACCTACTGACACAAATCTCAGCTCCCTCCTCCCTCTCTCACTCGCTACATACTCAATTATGTACTGAAAGTACCGAATTACCTGCTTTTTGCACTCGCGTTGCACGGTTATTGCAAGAAAACTATCCATCATACAAGGATCGTTATGGTGTCATTCGAAAGCTCTGTTTATGCCCTTTCAGGGATAGGTACTTGTTTTACGTTCTGGGTCTTATTTAGGCATGAAAATGATCACGTAAACAGCCCTATTTTGGCTAAAAACACCCCGCTGTGCGGTACACATAAATAAACCGCATAGGCCGCTCGTAAGGTGTTAAGACCCTTGCCTATTAATCTAGAGGATACAAGTGCTGCCAATTTATTCTCTGGCCACTGGTGTTCCTGGCACTTCTTCTCAAAGCGTGCGAAAAATTATGTTACCCCACTCTCATCAAACACCGGAACCAGTTTCAATAAGTGCGAGAGAGATTGATCATGAGCACGGTTACCAGCCCCAAGTTGCTGTCCTGTTGTCTCTACTCGCGACTTCTCTACGTCCATGTCGGCACAGTACCTAGTCGACTCTAAATCAGCTTTGATTTTTGCTAGCTTGGCTCTCACTTCTATCTGGGCTAATTCTAATTTCTGCTGAAGCTCACCTGCCCTTCGTTGCTGTTGAATCTTAGCTAATTCGAGCCGAAACAATAATTCTGGAGATAACCCTTGAGGAGGTGAAGGTGCTACAATGTTTGAAATTACCGGTGGTCCCCCCCGGGGCAACCCACCCTGCCAGTCACCACCCAACTGTGGAAGCGTACTCGGGGTCGGCAACCTACTGGGATGGCTGGGAGTCGAGTGTAGGGGAAGCATGGCCGAAGGGCTCTGAGCACTCAACCCATCTCGCTCACCAGTCACCCTGCCCAGTACACACGTTATCAAGTTATCCCTGGTCATGCTGCTAGTACCCGCATGACCGATGGCTGTGGCCAGGCATTGAAGATCGTACCGATCCATACCCTCCAACTGTGGGGGTCGGTTTTTTACACCATACCCGAAAGAGGATTTATGGAGCTCCGATCTTACTCTCAACCATCTGAACAATTTAACCAGCACACCTAAACTTCGTTAAATGCGGAAATAGCCTCACGAAAATATCATGCCCTGGTGGGGGCACGAACTCTCGACCCTTGGGTGTGAGGCAGGCACCTTACCAGTTAGACCAATAGAGATATCCCACTTGGCCTGTTCGGCTCAGGGTATTTCCGTATCCGAGGTCTGTTGAGGCTAGCCTATTTTCACTGACTTTACACTAGCTGTGTAACGGGAAGAAATTGTACTTTCCCTTTTGGTATATGTTGTAAGGTTTGACTTAACTGTAAGACTTTTTCCCCTTCATTCACTCTTCCCTATATTTAAGGGAAATGTATCGTTTAAGAAGGGTTAAGTAACCCTTGTCTATGTAAAGAGGGATTTAGCCTAGATCAGGAGGAGAACTAATATTCTCAAATCTATCTAAAATACTTTCAAGCCTAATTTATCTTTTCACCTCTTCTGTTATTCCCTGTAAAAATCCTTCCTTTTCGAATTTAGAGTAATGCCCCCTTGTGTAAAAAGACCGCCAATTCCTACCCAAGCGACGCCACCCTTTGTGGTCACCCTCCCCCTTTTTGGCGGGATCCCTGGCACTGGCCCTCGGCCCCTCACTGTCGTGACCCCAGGCCTACGAGAGAGACACCTACCTAACCCCCAGTCTATGTCATCATTCCCCGCTTCTTCTCCGGACTTAGGCTTCCTTTCCCTCCATTCAGAGGTTCGTAATTAAGGTTTATAGTGTTATAAGGTATTGCTTCTTCAGTTAAGTAAGTACTAGGTGTGTAATGTAGGAGATATTACTATGATTGACAAATTCGTGAACTCGAGCCTACCATCGGGTTGGTCGACAGGCACCCCTCACCTGCCAAGTGCCTACAACCATACAAATTCCCCCATTATCATTGTGTTCAGTAAAACTTAGTCTGTGCACCTTTGCTAAGTGTTTTTCTGATATTTTAGACTTTGTTATTCCAAATTAACGTCAAATTAACTTCGTGTGTAATAATTTCAGTCAGAGGGACGCCATTTGATGGCCTTCCAATTCTTGTGTTTTTCCATAATTCCCGACCAAACTTAGGCTAGCCTATTTTGCTAGTTTGTCTTTCACCGTTTTACATAATCCCGAGGTAGTGCGAGAACACCAGTTAAGAGTAGAATTGACGATGAAGTTGATTAAAATGCTTTTGAAGCTTGACCGCCATTTTAGGATTTAGACCATCTCGCATTTCGGAGAGACGACCAGGTTGAGTAAATTACTAATGTAGCAGTTGTATTGTATGTTTAGAACTTGTTCATTACTTTGAGTTTATAAAACCATGCATTTTGGTAAATATGATTGTATTTTAACGTGTAAATCAGGAAAGGACATTCGTTTGAGATCGTGTCCTTGAGTTTTGTTTACCTGTCGTGTCTCCGACGTTCCAAAGTTAGGCCTATTCAGATAAGTATTTATAACTAACGTCTCCTAGGCCTGGTTATTGTTCATTTTAAATGTTTTTACTGGGTTATAGTGTAAAGAGTTACTTGTTATCTTGATTTAGAGGTCCTCATTTCCCAACCCCAGTACTGTCAAATTTTGGACCCCCATTGGGTCGGGTTTATTTCAGATGATTATTTGTTCTTACCTATTGTTACTTAAAGTTAACTTGTGAAGAGGCCGTTTAGGTATGGGTACTTGCTGAATTATTATGGTAGGTTATATGATTTTACATTTTTAATTAGCCTAGGCTACCTAACTTTCACCTAATTGGAAGTACAGTAGGCTATTATTAATGATTGTGCTTTATAGCCAATGCTAAAGAAGCTAGCCAAACATGACGTCACCAAGCATGGTAAAAAACGCCTTCAACGAATCCCCACGAGGCCAGCCAGCTATGACGTCATCGAGTATAGCAAAACACTGCGCGCCTCCCCACACTCTGTTCTACTCTCTCTCTCTCTCTCTCTCTCAAATCCTATCATTACTACTTAATGATAAAACATATACTTTGCAATTAAATATATAAAGCCTTGACATGGGCGAAAACAAAGAGCCTTTCTGGACTGCCCATGACACGAGCTTTCATATGAAATAAAGCACACAATAATACATCAACTGTAGCCACATCCACTGCCCTGGCGATCCTAGCGAGTCACTGTAGGACAAGCCATGCGGTTTTAACGGAGTGGTTAACGTCACACTTAAAACCAGCACAGCATATAAATAAAATAGTCGCAAAAGCAAACAGCAGATTGGGTATTATCAAAAGAAATTATGAGTTTTTGAATGCTGACATTTTCTTGGTTCTGTACCTATCCTTGGTTAGACCATTGTTGGAATAATTATGCAGTTCAGTGTCTCTCACCCTTTTTAATTAAAGATATAGAACAGTTGGAAAAAGTTCAGCATAGAGAAACTAGGATGATCCCAGAATTTGCAGGCCTACCATATGAGGAACGGTGTCAACAGTTAGGCATTCAAAATTTAAAGGATAGAAGAATTAGAGGTGATAATGACTCAGACATTTAAGTTTTTGCATGGCTTTGAGAACATTAAAATCATCATATAATAACCAGGAAATAGAAAAGAAATGCGTAATCAGATCTTAAAACGGTTAATCCTTTCCCCGACCGGGAAACAATCGCCATCATGCTTCCATATGCCATTCGATATTGCACATTATCGTCCATTCATTTTAAGGGGGAGGTAGTTGTTTATTCTGGATCCCTTGCTTCCTCCTGTTTAGCATATTAGTTTTGAGATTTTAAGACCTTCAGCACATTAGTTTGGCAATTCTAAGACTTTACGCCCCATTTCTTTGACAATATTAAGACCTTTCGTACCATTTAGGTGTCAATTTCTTCCTGGTGAGCGATAGCGAGCCTATAATTTTAAGAGTAACTGGCCTTCGGCCTGGAAATGCTTTCTAACGAAAAATGTACAAATTACTCTTGATAGGGGTCTAGTGGGTGTTTTTACAGATTGATGAAAGTCTAGCGATTAAATTAAAAAAATAATTCAAATATAAAAGAATAAGCAAATATAATATATAACAGCGAGCCTGTAATTTTAAGAAGACCGGGGTGTTTTGCTAACGAAAATGTAAAGATTTATCTTGATAAAAAATATGCAAATAAATAAGCCCATCTCCCCTTAAATAGGAGAGAAATGTTGATCCATAGAATCTGTAACTCAAAAAGGGCTAGAGCAAATGGGTTGTAAATGTGCACATCTATTCCCTGGCTGACCCTTCCCAAATGGTAGAAATGTTAGCTCGAGTACTCTAGTCCCTTGTGAGTTATAGAGGTGTTTTGGCCTACGTATTTGGAACAAGGTATAGTGCAAGTAATCCTACAAGTTACACAGGTATAGATAAACCCTTACAGTACGGGTGCCGCCCTTTTAACTTTATTATAGCCACTATGGGACGATTTAATTCAGTTTAAAAAGGGCCTCCAGCAATTAACAGGCTTCGAACTATGTCACTTAACCCTCTTTGCTACCCCAGATCCTTCTGAAACTGCACAATGTCTATTAAATATAGCTAAAATATAATTTAAAAAGATGTCGCCGGTACAGAAGGAGTTAAGGGGGCAGTGGTTATGTTATGGGGTCTATTTATTTATATATAATTTTTTGTTCTTAGTTTCCTCGCGAGACCTTCATCAAGCTTAAAAAACACACCCTAGACCCCCCTTTAAAATACATTTGTAAATTTTTCGATATCCCGACCGAAGGCCTGTTTCTCTTAAAATTACAGGCTTGCTATCGCTCGCCAGGAAGAAAATCAACACCTAAATAGCACGAAAGGTCTTGATATTGATATAGAAATGAGAGGAAAGGTTTTAAAATCGACAAACTAATCGGGTGAAAATCTTAAAATCGGAAAAATAATCGGGCTAGACATGAGGAAAAATGGGGACCAGAAAAAACGACCCAAAATATTAGCTAACAAAAGCTAACAAAATATTTTGAAGATTCGAATCAGTTCAGGACAGCTTCGAAAACTTAAGGATACATGGGCGTATTTATGTGCTCATATATATATATATATATATATGTATATATATATATACTATATATATATTTATTGTTTTATTAGTTTCCTCCCAAGATCAATATGTACATTTTTCAATAGAAAAAATTTCCGGCCGTAGGCCGGTCTTAAAATCTCCAAACTAGCCTAATAGGTCAAACGTCTTATAATCTGAAAACTAATGAGGCTTAAGATGAGGAAGAAGGGAGACCAGAAAAACGGCCCATCTCCCCTTAAGGCCATGATTAATGTCATAGAGTGTACAGTTGGTTACATAAGTTCTGTTCCTCGTTGTGATCTTATGTATGAAAATCAAATAGTAGGAATGAATTGCGAGTGTGGTTTCATCACTTGACTAATCAGATGAGTTAACCACTGCATACGGAACTACACTCGTAATTCAATCATGCGTATTAAAGTTCCATGTATAAGATCAGGGAGAGGAACATAACTAATTTGGCCAACTGTACATATTAAGAGTGGTGATGGGCTGATCTATCAGAGTGAGAGCTCAGCATTCTCTGCCATACCCATAGCTTACTCTGACTGTTCCTTTTACTTATATACAGCATTTTCTAGATCTCAAATGACAGCGTCTCTTTCGTGGATTGACCTCCCTACTGCCAACCAAGAGGCTGGCAGACTGGGAGCCAAAGCGTCACATTTTTCTTTTGGCCCTCAACTTTCCCTTCATAATTGCTGAGGGGCGCAGGGCCTTGGGTGGGGCTTTAGTTTCCCAGGCATTTCCGCGCCCTACTCAGCCCCCCGCCTTGGAGTACCTTCGGTCGCCTGGACTCTATTAGTGGTCAGCAGGGAGGGTTCTGTGGGGATACTCGGTTATGGCCTTGGCCTTGTTCGGGATCTTGGGGCTGTTCAGCCAGACAGCCTGGGTAACAGCAACAACAACAAACTGTACATATTAGGTAAATACTTAACCCCTCCAATCCCAGCGACGGCTACTAGCCGTCAGTAGATAAGTCACTGCCCCATTAGTTTGGTGATTTTAATAACTTTCGCCCCATTTATGACAATTTTAAGACCTTACGTGTCTCTTAGGTGTCGATTTTTTTCCTGGCGTGCGATAGCGAGCCTGTAATTTAAGTGGAGGCCGGGAAATTTTTCTACCGACAAATGCACTGTACAAATTTATCTTGAAAGTAGGTCTAGGGGGTTAAATTATAAGTTTGGTGGAGGTCTAGGAAACAAACTAAAAGCCTCTCATTAAGACCACAATATTATGTGTTCGAGTGTTCATAGGATTATACTCTATTCCAACTAAGTAGGCAAAATATCTTGAACATTATCCTCTGTAGGCTAACTCACGAACGACCAGAGTAATTGAGCTGTTACAGTATTTCTACCATTTGGGAAGGGTCAGTCAGGGAAACCGTGGTAGAAATTACAGCACATTTGGTCCAGTCCTTCTTGAGTTACAGACTACTAATTTGGTGGCCTGGCCAAAGGCTGGTTCCTAGTAAAATACAGGGCTTGCTATCGCTCGCCAGGACCAAAAATCAACACATAAATGGCACGAATAGTCTCAAAATTGACAGAAATGGGGCGAAAGTTCTTAAAATCGCCAAACTAATGGGACGAACGTTTTAAAATCCCAATAGCAATGGGGCTCAACATGAGGGAGAAAGGGGTCCAGAAAATAATCCCTCAAGTTGAAATCCCCCCTTAATATATGCCGAGCAGTTATCAAGTGCCATGCAGTTAATATGTACTGTACAGTTAATATGTGGCTGTACAGTTAATATGTGCCATACAGTTAATATGAGCCATGCAGTTAATATGTGCCATGCAGTTAATATGTGCCGTACAATTAATATGTGGCTCTACAGTTAATATGTGGTTGTACAGTTAATATGTGCTGTACAGTTAATATGTGGCCGTACAGTTATTATGTGCCGTACAGTTAATATGTGGCCGTACAGTCAATATGTGGCCGTACAGATAATATATGTCGTACAGTAATATGTGGCCGTACAGATATTATGTGCCGCACAGTTAATATGTGGCCGTACAGTCAATATGTGGATGTGCAGTAAATATGTGGCCGTACAGTTAACATGTGGCCGTACAGTTAATATGTGCCGTGCAGTTAATATGTGCCGTACAGTTAATATATGCCCTACAGTTAATATGTGCCCTACAGTTAATATATGCCGTACAGGTAATATGAGCCGTACAGTTAATATGTGGCCATACAGTTAACATGTGCCGTGCAGTTAATATGTGTTGTACAGTTAATATGTGCCGTGCAGTTAATATGTGCCGTGCAGCTGACATGTGCCGTATAGTTAATTTGTGTTGTACAGTTAATGTGTCGTACAGTTAATATGTGCCGTACGGTTAATATGTGCTGTACAGTTAATATGTGCCGTGCAGTTAATATGTGCTGTACAGTTAATATGTGGCATACAGTTAATGTGTGGCATACAGTTAATGTGTGGCGTACAGTTAATATGTGGCCATGCAGTTAATATGTGGCCGTGCAGTTAATATGTGCTGCACAGTAAATATGTGCCGTACAGTTAATATGTGCCGTACAGTTAAAATGTGCCCTGCAGTAAATATGTGCCGTGCAGTAAATATGTGCCGTGCAGTTAATATGTGCCGTACAGTTAATATATGCCATACAGTTAATATGTGCCATACAGTTAATATGTGCCATACAGTTAATATCTGCAGTGCAGTTAATATGTGCCGTGCAGTTAATATGAGGTCGTAAAGTAAATATGTGCCATACAGTTAATATGTGCCGTGCAGTTAATATGTGGGCGTACAGTTAATATGTGCCGTACAGTTAATATGTGCCGTACAGTTAATATGTGCCATACAGTTAATATGTGCTGTGCAGTTAATATGTGGCCGTAAAGTTAATATGTGCCATACAGTTAATATGTGCTGTACAGTAAATATGTGCCGTACAGGTAATATGTGCCGTGCAGTTATTATGTGCCATGCAGGTAATATGTGCCGTACAGTTAATATGTGCCGTGCACTTAATATGTGCTGTGCAGTTAATATGTGCTGTGCAGTTAATATGTGCCGTGCAGTTAATATGTGCCGTGTGGTTAATATGTGCTGTGCAGTTAATATGTGCCGTGCAGTTAATATGTGCTGTGCATTTAATATGTGCCGTGCAGTAAATATGTGCCGTGCAGTTAATATGTGCCGTAGAGTTAATATGTGGCCGTGCAGTTAATATGTGCTGTGCATTTAACCCTTAATTAGCGGCTCACCACATAAGTCGAGTTAAATAAAGCTGGACTATGTGGCGGCGCTCGACATAGGTCGAGTGGCAATTTCAGCACGTAATGTTGCTGAGAGAGAGAGACAAGTGGTGGCAGGAGACTAGCGAGCGTATGACTGCTCCAGACCACCGCGGCGAACCTACTGACACGAATCTCAGCTCCCTCCTCCCTCTCTCACTCGCTACATACTGAATTATATGGGGAAAGTACCGAATTACATGCTTTTTGCACTCGCGTTGCACGGTTATTGCAAGAAAACTAGCCTTCATAAAAGGATCGTTATGGTGTCATTCGAAAGCTCTGTTTATGCCCTTTCAGGGATAGGTACTTGTTTTACGTTCTGGGTCTTATTTAGGCATGAAAATGATCACGTAAACAGCCCTATTTTGGCTAAAAACACCCCGCTGGGCGGTACATATAAATAAACCGCATAGGCCGCTCGTAAGGTGTTAATATGTGCCGTGCAGTAAATATGTGCGGTGCAGTTAATATGTGCCATGCAGTTAATATGTGCTGTAGCCTACAGTTAATATGTGCCGTGTGTTACGATCGGGTCTCGTATAAATCAGTGGCTCTTATACATTGGACTAGACTGGCATAAATGCAACAACGGAAACGCTAGATCCAACCCCTGATATATAATCCCGTCGAACAAAGAACACATATACCCTCCAGAGTTATATCTGCGATAGCGGGGTATCTTAACTCTCAGTATCTATGTGCTTCTACTATAGGCTGATGTTCTCTGAAACAGCCTATTACCTATAACATATGGTTGCTTAGTTATGGTACACAAGGAAAAGATAGTTAACTTAATTAAATCACAAGAGTGATCTAATGCAAACAAGAAGAAGGTTTACTTAACGTTACTTTAATCAATAATATCTGTCACTCCTCTATGAAAGAAAGTGTTGTAAAGTCCTCAAGCACCGAACAAGGAATCTTCTGAATAATGTCGGAGGCTACTAAGAAGAACGTATCGGAAATGGAACCACAAAATAGCAGGAGGCAGGACAATGCACATGTAGGCTAAATACACAAAAAGGCTGGACATATAATGATATTGGACACAAGAATATTATAAGCAGTGCAACTGTAATAATGCTCGCCACGAAAAAGTAGTACTACTATTAACAACACCGGTCTATGCTGGTTGTGTCTCTCTACAGCAACCTAGACCTCAAAATGCTTGTGTAAAAATAATGTGTATGCATAAAAGAGTATATGATCTAATCCAGCTAATGTCTACCCGGGTTAATAAAGTCTAGCTGGGATGCGCAAAGGTACAGAATTCTGGTGGAGCAAGGCAGCTCCTAGCCTAGTGTGGACCTTGGGTCTGTACGGCCTGATTACGTTAATATGAAGGGGTGCTCTCTTGAGGATTCTCGATTACAAGTATCGAGTATCCTCCTGGCGACCCTCAAAAGTAAAAGCAAATAGAGTTAGAACAGTGTTGGGTGGATTAGGCAAGCAGCCCTCACACACTACACAGTCTAAACTCCAAGGTACACAGACAAAAGGTCCACCCAGGTAACCCACAGAATCCGTAGTGTCGTGTAGCTCAAAAGTAGCCTACACACAGTGAAAACACCAACAGCAAGGTACCTGATCCCTAGTCTAGCATTATTTAACCCTGTAGAAACATTAGTGATTGATGGAGACAGTCTGAGCAATACAATCTCCCAAAAAGACAATGACTATCTTTAACCTTAATCTAGTACATAAGAAATGTGAGATCCAGCATATAATACAGTCTGGCCACCAATTCAAGGTGTGGATGCAGAGCACCCGAGGGGAATTGATATTAATAAAAGGTGAGGAAGAAGTAGAAATGATAGAGGCAGTAGGAGAGAAAGATTCTAAGACAAGAGTGTGGGACAGTTCAAGGGAGATGCTTAGAGTATGCTGTCTGGGAAGGATCTGACAAGGATATTCCCATGGACCTTCTGGCTGGAGTCCCAGTTCGCAAGAATGGCACGAGGGCGCACGACAGTCGCCTAGTAAGCAGCCACGGAGTAGGCAGTGTTAGGCAGGAGGCAACGAATCCTGCGAGGCCTATGTAAAGGGGCCAGCCACGTGCCACACTCACTATCAAGTCACACCACCTTGTCTCTCTCTCTCTCCCTCTCCCGCTCGCGTTCCCATCATTCAACTACTTGATAAATACTTTCAATTGACTAAATAAAATAGAAAGGATTGTGACAGACGAAAATAAAGAACAGTTCTGAACTGTCTGCACCACAAGCTTTCTCGAGAAGGAAAGTACAGAATGATAGGTAGACTGTAGCTATATTCTCTGCCCTGGCGAGTCCTAGCGAGTAAGCCATGCGGTTCTGGGGAAAGCGGTGAGCGTCACACCCCACCCAAGATTTTTAAGAGGCTCCAACTATGAGCTCTAAATCTGACACTCAGAACCCATACAAAATTCGCCACTCCTAGCCACCCAGCGACAATGAAATGTAAAGCACAGTTCTCATCAAAATAACACATTATCAAAATTAACAGCCTTTCCCAACACAATAGATTTAATTACATAGTTATGCTCATAAGAGCAAGCTTAACTAGCCCAGCCTTCTGAGAGGAGTATAACTCAGAATTTCTGCTATAACATACTTAAAACAAAATTTAACTATCAAAGAAAGAGTTTTTATGGGATTTTTATATTTTTAATATGTTTATGGCGGCTGCACTACAGGGGCAAGCATAGTTTTTACTTCTATACCAACACAGCAACTCCTACTTTACGACCCAATACGCTGGGCTACCCACGCGAGCCAACAAGCACCAGACGTAAACATACTAATCAAACCAAAGTAGGAGGCTACCCTTGTGATGATCTACCCCGGGTCTTCCACCCTCGATAAGCAATCTGCAATCACATTCTCAGAACCGGCAATATGGCGTATGTCTAGGTTGTATTCCTGCAACATTAATGACCACCTGGTCAGCCTCATATTCCGGTTATGGAATTGATTCAGGAACTTGAGGGGGTGATGGTCGGTGTAGATCACCACAACTGGTCCATAGGCTGGAACATACACCTCAAAGTGCCTGAGCGCTAGCACAATCGCCAGCAGTTCCTTCTCAACTACTGAATAGTTCTTCTGCGCCGAGTTGAACTTTTTTTAGAAGAAACTGACTGGGTGCTCCAGCCCATCTTCATCTGATTGCATCAGAACGGCACCAGCCCCCACACCACTGGCATCAGTTGCCAGCTGGAATGGTCGGCTAAAGTCCGGGCCCCTGAGGATTGGGTGAGTACACAACAGGTGTTTTACTAGCAAAAAAGCCCTCTCACACTCAGGCGCCCACTTAAACTTTCTATCTTTGGCCAATAGGTCCGTCAGAGGAGCCAGCACAGTAGAATATCCCTTTAAAAAGCGGCGGTTGTAACCAATCATGCCCAAAAACCTCAATATCTGCTTCTTGGTGGACAGCCTGGGGAAGTGGTTAATAGCCAATATCTTGTTCTGTGGGGGGCACACCTGGCCCAAACCCACCATGAACCCCAGATACTGCATGGTAGCCTGCACAAAATCACACTTTCCCAGGCTGACCACCAAGTTTGCCTCGCTTAATTTCTTAAATAGTGATTCTACATGTTCACAGTGGCTCTTGAAATCGTCATCGTAGATAATGACGTCGTCCAGGTACACGGTATAGTTCGGAATGTCAGCCACCAACTCGTTCATCAAGCTTTGGAAGGTCGCTGGTGCGTTCTTTAGACCATACGGCATAACATTACAACGATATGTAGCACCATCCACCACACACCTCTTTCGCCCGTTCAGACAAAGGCACCTGCCAGTAACCTTTTACCAGGTCCACCTTGGTCAAGAACTTGGCCCTGCCAATCTTGTCTACACAGTCATCGACCCGGGGAAGAGGATATGGGTTGGTGGGAGTCAAGCCGTTTAGCCTGCGGTAATCAACACAGAAGCGCACCTTGCCATCCGGCTTAGGTTGCAGCATTACGTGAGATGTCCACTTTACCGCCCCCTTCTCGATCAGTCCCTGTTGCAACGTATACTCCAACTCCGCCCGGAGGGCCGGAATTTTAATACGGGGCACCCTATAGGGCACTGAATTGAAGGGTGGGTGGTCTCCGACGTCAACGTCGTGCACCTCATGAGTAGTGAGGCCTGGGTGTTCCGCAAATACAGTAGGGTATAAACCGACTAGGAGCTCGACAGCCACACGCTGTTGCTCAGGTAGGTGTTGGAAAGCCTCATGAGCCGTCTGTCTCGTGTTTCCCACCCACTGATCTGCAGAAACATGATAATCCCAGTTGTCATCCACCTGCGCATGACTGTCCCATTCTCCTTCTCCACCTTGACTGCTGAAAGTCATCACGGGGACAGTGAGAGGCTCAGGTGGGCGCCTCACATACTCCTTCATCAGGTTGACATGACATAACTGATTCCTCTTACGCCTGTCTGGAGTGGCCACCAGGTAATCTAAGTCCGAGAGCTTCTCTGCTACCCTATAAGGACCAGCGTACTTTGCGGATAAGGGGAGACCTACAAGAGGGAGTAGTATCAACACCTCCTGATCCACGTGAACCTCCCTGAGTTTCACCTTGCGGTCGTACTTGTCTTTCATGAGGGCCTGAGAGCCTACCAGATTGCGGCCAGCCAACTCCAGACTACGCAACATTCGTTCTCTACTCTCAAGGACATACTTAAGCATAAAACATGGTTTAGCGGTGCCTTCCCATATCTCCTTTACCATGTGGAGAGGCCCTCTGACGCGGTGTCCAAACACAAGCTCATTAGGGCTAAACCCCAAACTCTCCCCAGGTACCTCTCGTGCAGCGAATAACACATACGGCAGGCCAAGATCCCAGTCCTTGCCGTTCTCAAGACAATAGCAGCGAAGCATGCTTTTAGAGTGGAATGCCACCTCTCTAACACCCCCTGACTCTCTGGGTGATAAGCAGATGACACTACAGTGACTATCCCGTGCTGCTTCATTGTCTGAACGAACAAGTTGGAGGTGAAATTCGATCCTTGGTCTGACTGTAACTCCTGCGGGTATCCGTACCGGGAGAAGTATAATAATAGCAAGTTACGGACTAGCGTCTTCGCCAAACCATTTCTCATCGGGTATGCGTCTGGGTACCGAGTTGCTACGTCCATGACTGTCAAGAGATATTTATTTCCGGCACTTGTGGGGGGGAGGGGGCCAACCATGTCGACTACTACTTTACTAAAGGGAGGCCCGCTGACGGGAATTGGGTGAAACGGAGCCTTTGGGATGCACTGGTTAGGTTTCCCGACCTTTTGGCACACACTGCACATTGCCACCCATGATACCACTTGTGCTCTCAAACCAGGCCACCAAAACAGTTTCCCCAAAGCCGCCACCGTCTTACGGACACCCAAGTGTCCCGCCAGCGGTACATCATGAGCCAACCTTAGTAGGCTATCCCTGCATACCCTCGGTACGACCAACTGGTCTACCACTCCTGACCCACCCTCCCAACTTCTCTGCGGGTCTCGGAATCGCCGATACAAGATGCCATCAATGAAAAAAAAATCTCCAAACTTTGTATCCCTGTCCTCTTCGAGTTCGACAGCACCGTTACTACACTTTAGAACCTCCGGGTCTTCTAGCTGCAATTTGCGAATATCTGAGGGAGCTAGCCTGTCTAAGTGTTTGCGAAACAACTCATGCCCTCCCCCAACATCGAACTTTGCATCCCGTTGCTCTCTCCGTGTATACCGTTGCTGTCTCTGAGTCTCTTTAAGCCCTGCCTCTACACTCAGTGACAGGTGGTGGTGCTTCTCCAGACTCTAATAACAGTGCTAATACTGAGTCCCCGAGAAGCGCTGCTGGTACTAGACTCTCCACCGTATCAGCTTTCAGCACCTTCTCGTGACCTTTCCTCCGCTTATTTGAAGACTGTTGGTTAGGCTGTGACTCCCTGGATGCGAGAGATCTGGTTACAACACACACCATTGGTTGCACCTGACACTTCTCAACACACTCCTGTTCCTCCCTACTCACATCGGCCGGCTCCTCGGCAACGACTAAGGGTGAAACCTTAGAAGCAGGCACCGCAAAGTCATTGCCGAGAAGGAGGTCGACGCCCCCAACAGGCAATTTCTCCACGATTCCCACATCCAGTTCGCGAGTCACACCGTCAACTTCAAGCTCCATTCTAACAAGCGGATATGACCTAGTTGCATTAACTCCCTGCACCACAACTACCCGCGCTGTGTTTATGGGTCTACCAGTGAAATTCTTCAAGAGTGTCTGAGAGGCACCTGTGTCACGCAAAAGCTGTACCCCGTGCTTCTTGCCCCCCCAATTCACGCAGCCATGCCCTCTATGGTAGCAAAAGGCATCGCGGACAGGGTTCGAGCCTTCCGGATCCTTCTTCACTGGCGGTGCTCCATCTTCTGATCTTATGCCTCCAGCAAACACAGAAGACTTCTGGAACACCCCAATGCTGCGAGCCAATGACACAGCCGCCGTGGGAGGTCTGCTCGGACAAGCTTTTGCCGAGGTGTAAAAATCCCCTGACCCTTCTTAAACGGGGCGGTGCTAGGTTTGTGATCAGTCTTGGTGTCATTGCTTTTAAATTTATGTGTGTCCATATTCCGGGGAGGGGGAGGGTAATGCTCCTTAACGCCTACATCGTTTCTCTGTGCAGAGCCGCACCCCCGAATTAGTGACAACCGAAGATCAGCCATCTCTGCTGCTTCTACGAGAGTTCTTGGGTTCTTCTCTTTAAGGTTTAAAGTCAAGTCGCCGCCCGTACACTTATAAAACTGCTCTAGAAGCATCAACTGTTTCATCTCATCAAACGTAGTTGTCTTCTCTGATCTGAGCCAGTTTCCCATAGCGTCGGACAGGTCCCGGGCGTGCTCTAAGAAGGTACTGTCTCGCCCCTTAGTCACACCCCGGAACTTTAACCTATATGTCTCGGGTTGTAGCTCGTATGCCCGCAGGACAGCCTCCTTGAGCTCCTCATAAACAATGCAGGACTCCAAAGGCAGTGCATCGTAAGCCTTGAGCCCCTTACCTACGAGTCTAGAGGACACAAGGGCCGCCCACTTAACTTCAGGCCACTGATACTCCCGGCACTTCTTCTCAAATCTATTGAAAAACTCTGTGACACCAGACTCGTCAAATACAGGGACCCGTTTGAGAAGGTGCGACAGAGACTGATCATGCGCACGGTTTCCAGTACCGAGTCGCTGTCCCGTCGTCTCAACACGAGACTTCTCTAAATCCATGTCGGCACAGTATCTTGTAGATTCTAGTTCAGTCCTAAGCTCAGCTTCCCTCGTCTGTTGCTGCATCCTAGCCAGCTATTTCCTCTCTTCTATCTTAGCTAGCTCTATCTGCTGTTGACTCTGATGTTGCATCTTTGCCATCTCGAGCTGAAAGAGCATCTCCGGGGTCAAACCTTGAGGAGGAGGAGGAGATGCAATGATGTTAGAAATACCCGGTGATCCCCCCAGGGGCAAACCACCCTGCCAGTCACTACCAACCTGCGGAAGCGTGCTCAGGGTCGGTACTCCAATAGGAGGATTGGAAGTCGAGTGAAGGGGAAGCTCGGCCAAAGGGCTCTGAGCGCTCACCCTACCTCGTACACCAGTCACCCCACCCAGCACACACGTCATCAGGTCATCCTTGGTCATGCCACTAGTACATACATGACCGATAGCTGCGGCTAAGCACTGGAGACCGTACCGATTCATACCCACCAACCGGTCGAAAGTAACAGGCCATTGTAAAAAATTCCTTGCATCCTCCTCACTGTTCACCAAGTTAACAACCTGCCCATGCTGCTGCTCCTCAGCTTCTACATCACGTACTGTGTCTTCATCCTGCACTGATCCGCTATAAGACATGATGCTCACTGAAGATTTTTCACTTTGATACACAAAAAAGAAGTACCCCAAACTCTTATACCACAATATTCACAATAAAAAATTCTCGGAGACAGCTTAACCCGTACAGCCCCGGCCGGTTTTATTATTTTTGTGCACCAGAACCCGGGCAATTTTCATTTTTTTTTTTTTTTTTATAAATATATCAGAATGTGTTAGAAAATAATGATAGACATGAAGAAATTTGAAAAAAGTACTTACCTAGGCCATTTGGGGGTCCTGGGAGGTAGTGGGGGTCCCCAGCCTCAGAGGAGCCTTAGCGCCATTTCAAATCTCCCGCGCCAGCAGCCAGTTGCCAGCTTCTAGGCAGCATGACTTATTTTGCACCTCTCGGACATAAAGTGCGCTTCAGAGTTCATAGAATGTCTTTGTATATCACATAATGTAAATATAACTAAAGTTGTAGTGTGATAAGTGTCTTCATTCAAGTATTACAAGTGCGCACGAGTGTTAGCGTCCCCGTTGCCATGGTGATGGTGGCCATCTTGGGCGGCCATCTTTGCTCAGGACAATAACAAAATGCACGTACGAACACACGGCCAGACAGCGGACCGAGTGACCCACATTCCACAGCACCCTCCCTCTTTCTTTCTCTGTCTGGCTGTCACTTTCACTCAAGGTCACTCTGTCTCTCCTTTTCATTGAATTATTTGTACTTGTTCATTGTTTTACCTAAGATTATGAGGTGTATATACATTGTTTTACGCACTTATTGTCTCTTATTCTTATAATTATTTGCACACAGTTTTATAAGTTTAGAATTTACTTAGTGTTTTATATTGTTCGGTACTTTGCACTTGTAAATTATATATATATACACACTGTTTTATATTCACTTTTTGCGTCTTTTATATACACTGTTAGTATTACATTATAGCGTCTTTTATCGCAGTCTTTGAACACTTTGAACACTTAGAAGTGCTCGAGGGTGTGATAATCCCTGAAGCAGGTGGGAAAACACAGTCCCACATCACATTCTTCACACATCGTCCGGGTGTCTGTCCGTTTTGGTGTGCGTCTGCCTGTGTTGCGACACACATGACACCGTCTGCGTGGGTTGGGTTGTACTTCGTTGGGCGGGACAAAATCGCAAAAGTGGCGTTGTGTCAGTCTGGCGGGGCCTTCTGGTGCTTGAAAACGAGCTGCGGGACGTTGCTGGCGGCGTGGACCCTCCCTGAAGAAGAACAGAAGCTCCCGTGCAAGTTCGATGCAGTACGACTCCATCGTCTCAACTTCACCTGTTATTTCATGATATTGGATGTGGCAGTTGTAGAGGGTGAGGTCGAGTAGGTGGAAAAATAGTTTTTTATACCACCTCATCGTCTTCCTGGCACACTCGACCGACGATATGACAGAGTCTGACTTGTCAACCAGCCGCATGTTGATGTTGTAGTCAATGATTGCAACTGGTTTTTTGACCGCCTCACCTGTGGCTCTATCACGGCGTTTGGTGTCCTCTAAGCGGGGCAGGTGGATACTGGTGAGGATATTGACGTCACGATTGTCCATCCACGAGAGCATCAAGATATTATTTGCCTGGAGGTGGATGATGGAGCCCTTCTCCCGCCTTTCGGGTAGCTCTGGCATGTAGACACGATTCCTCCTGACGGTGCCACAGACGCCAGTGTTTCTGCTATACAGGAATTTGGCAAGGGAAGGGCTGGTGTACCAGTTGTCGAGGTACAAGATGTGTCCCCTGTCCAAATATCCCTCCAACATGGTGATGACAACGGCCCCAGATATCCCATATGTCCTATCCTCCACCAGTTCAGTGACCTTGCCCATGTAAAGGATGATGTCCTGGATGTAACCGGTTTTGCAGTCGCACATCACGAACAGTTTCAGGCCATAACGGTGACGCTTGCTGGGGATGTACTGTCGGATGCTAATATTCCCCCTCCATAGCACCAGACTCTCATCAATGATTAGTTTTTGGTAAGGTTTGAAGGAGGCTGCAAACTTAGTTTTCAGTTATTCAAATATAGGTCTTATCCTCTCCATCGGGTCTTTGGTATTCCTGGGGCGTTCCTGGTTCCTGGTGTGGCTTGCCAGGCTATCAATAAAGTGCAGGTTTCCCATGATTGCCGTGAATCTATTCCTGCTCATGACTTTCCCAAAGAAGGGGGTTGCGATGAGGGGATCACATGACCAGTACTTCCTGAGAGACGTCTTCTTGGTGACCCCCATCAGGATGACCAGTGCCAGGAATGCGTAGAACTCATCGGAAGACAAATCCACCCATGAGAGACGTGCCGAGTTCCTCTTCTGCTCCTTCCCTGCCATAAAATAATAGTTGTACCAGTTCGTCTGGTCAACAATCAAGCCGACAAGGTTGGCAGTGAAGAACTTCAGAAAAACACCCAGTCTTGTGGTGTCAGGTCCACGATTGGGCATGGTAGGGCCGGCCTCAGCTGCCCAAAAAAAGTGGTATTGTCCTGGTAGATAGTTCTCCCCATCCACCCAATCCCACCTATCAGCGCCTTCGTCGTCGCTAGATGGGGCATCGGGCTCATCAGGGTCATCGTCAGGGGCACCGGGGCGGGTTGGGCGGGTGCGGGTGGAGCGTGGGCGGCGTGGGCGAGAGGTGGACCTGGGTCTGGAGCTAGACCTCGAACTTGATCGAGAGCTAGATCTAGAGCTCGAGTCGTTGCTGGGGCGTCTTATTTGTTTCACCTTCTGCATTCGGCCGCGGGTGGCACGCCCGCGAGATATGACACGCCCACGTCGTTTGCTTGCAGGGCGTTGGGGCAGATCGGGGCATTGTGGAGAGGCTGGTGATAATGCAGTGGCGCGGGAGGGGCCTGGTTCAGGTGAGGGAGACATTCGTGGGGGGGTGTACGGGATGGAGCCTGAAGGTGATAGTGGGGGGGAAGAATGGCGAGGCGGAGAGTCTGGTAGTAGTGGTGGTGGTGGTGGTGGTGGTGACTCATCCCCCCCCCTCGTGCTCTGGGTCAGGAGGGAAGAGGGAGCGTTTTGGGTCACGTGACCGCCTTTGTCTCGCACCACGTTGTGCCATTTCTCCATCACCAGGTTGTTCGTCACTAGGTTTGTGACGACCATAGAACCTCCCCGGGGTATTTTTCTTGAGTGGGGAGATTATGGAAAGTGGGGGAGAAGGCAGGCGGGGTTGTGGGGGTACCTCCTCTTCACTCCCAGACTCGCCCCTTCTCTTCAATCCCTTTCGTTCTTCCCCAGGTACACGCACGTAATTTTGAGGGTCAGCAGGTTCATCTGCAACAACAACCTCTTCCCCACTTTCTGAGGATTCAGTGGGGTCTTGGGGAAGTGGGCGGCGGGGAGGTGCACTTGCCCCTTGCTGTCTTTGTGACGGCCTACGCCGCCTGACAGGAATCTGAGCAAGCTCTTCCTCTAGCTCTCTTATTTCGGCTTGGGAGGGGGCATACTCGTCTCCAGACTCGTCCAATGCCGAGTCAGTGTCACTATCAGAGCTGTCAGTGTCGTACAGTATATCCATGACCTCCTCTGTACTGCAGGGGCGGGTAAGGCGGGCACTATAACGTCGAGACATGGTGTTTCACTCGAGAGGGTGCGCGGTAAACTGACCATGAGGTGTGAGAAGGCGGGTGCCCTCTCCCGTCCCCGCGCGCGCACGCGTATGGACAAAACGTTTTGGAAGTAGTCCGCCGGATCCCAAAGTAGTTCCCATATAAATCTAGAGCCATTCTGAGACTTACGACTGGAGCTATAAGGGTGACGCGTTAGGCGCGTCTCTGGGGCTGTGCGTTACATACATAGCCGACGCGTCAGACACGTCGCTGGGGCTCCACGGGTTAAGTGCTATATTACTTTGCTAAAAAATAATTCTTGCATGTCCTCAAAAAATATTCCACAAAATCAACAAATGTTCACTGCCTAAACTGTGAGGAAAATCTGCACAATAACCTGCAATTATATGTCAGTTCACCAAATCCTGAGCTAGGTCGCCATTTGTTACGATCGGGTCTCGTATTAATCAGTGGCTCTTATACATTGGACTAGACTGGCATAAATGCAACAACGGGAACGTTAGATCCAATCCCTGATATATAATCCCGTCGAACAAAGAACACATATACCCTCCAGAGTTATATCTGCGATAGCGGGGTATCTTAACTCTCAGTATCTATGTGCTTCTACTATAGGCTGATGTTCTCTGAAACAGCCTATTACCTATTACATGCATTATGGTTGCTTAGTTATGGTACACAAGGAAAAGATAGTTAACTTAATTAAATCACTAGAGTGATCTAATGCAAACAAGAAGAAGGTTTACTTAACGTTACTTTAATCAATAATATCTGTCACTCCTTTATGAAAGAAAGTGTTGTAAAGTCGTCAAGCACCGAACAAGGAATCTTCTGAATAATGTCGGATTATTATTAGGGGTTCGTCCCCTACGGGGAACCCCTATTGTAATCATTAAACCTGGAATTTCATCCAAATTCTTCTTACGCGCCGGTTTCGACGCAATAACTCCAGAACCGCTTTTTGGATCGGGATCAAACTTTCACAAGAGGTGCGTTTTTGTATTGGGCAACTTTTGATATGCTAAACATCCGGCATGGTAGCCAAACAGGTCCGTGGCAGCCGATTTCCCGAAAAACTTGACGCTTAAATAACGTCTCTCCCACTCACAGGAAACGACTGGGCTTTGGCATACGCACTCCCCTACTAATGCTCAGCAAATTTTATAGAGAAGGTTTTGCTTTTGCACGTGGGTTTTTTTCCGGCAATCTTGAAAAAACCTCGAATTCCACTTAAAATTCCACATCTTGAAAACTACGCCGATGATCAGAGCCATGCTTGCGTAGTTGGGTGAGGCTCGCGATTCCGAACGTTTTGATACCAAAAAAATATAAATGGGTGGAATAGTTTGGCCGCAGTATTGAAAACTGTCTATTCTTAAATTACTTTAAAACCGAATTCGCTACCACACACAAAGTTTACCGTCTACAGTCTATAGTCTTCCACGCATCCCCCAGTTTTGCTTAATAACATAATCTCTTTATTATTCAGTCCTATCTTTTGTTTTTTTATTTAACTCTCTCAAAACCGTTCGAGTCCCTACGAATTCCAGCAATTATTTAGCCAACCTACCTATACATACCTACCCTACCAAATAATAATGATAAATTCAAATTTATTTTTGGTGAATGACAGAGTATTGGCTAAGGTTTTTAACAATTCCTCCCTTTGCCAAATGCTTGGTTTAATAACAATGATATGGACCTTTAAAGTTTTGGCAATTGCCCGTGTGACTCGTATTTTAACCCTCCTAAAGTGTTACCACGAAATACCGCTAGATCCTTTCTCAAAAGTCGCTAGCATGTTGCTACATAGCCAAACAATGTTAGGATAATGCTGCAATTTCTAAATAGTTTTGGTTTGTTTGTTTTGCAAATTTTACAATGTAGTATGACTAGAATGTCTGAAATTTTCAAATTATCCCTAGTAAATGTTTCTAGATATAAAAGAAATGGCTGCTAGATTGAAGTAAATAGCTCTAGATTTAGCGGTAATATGTAGCTTTACAACTGGCACCACTGCAACCACCACCCAGTATGTCTCCACAAAATACCGCTAGATCCTTTCTCAAAAGTCGCTAGCATGTTGCTACATAGTCAAACAATGTTAGAAAAATGCTGCAATTTCTAAAGATTTGGTTTGTTTGTTTTGCAAATTTTACAATGTTATATGACTAGAATGTCTGACATTTTTAAATTATCTCTAGTAAATCTCTGTAGATATGAAAAAATGGCTGCTAAATTGAAGTAAATAGCTCTACATCTAGCGGTAATATCTAGCGACACAACTGGCAACACTGCCTAGCCCTTCCTTCCTACTTCTTCCTCCCTCATATGTATCAACAACCACTCTAGTGAACTTTCGGTATTTAGTTTATTCAGCTTAATACTATTTATCCACATAAAATAGAAACCTATCACGATTGTTGTCTAATAACACCATAGATAATGCTATTACATATTATTTGAACATGATGTCGAATTTAGCAGTTGTGTTTACCTTGAACAGTAATTGACAGTCTGTGACAGAACCGAAAGCTTCTCTTGCCGTGTAGTACTCAAAGAAAGCAGGGGTACTTAATAACCCCTAACTGTCGGCGAGCAACATAAGTCGAGTTAAATAAAGCTGGACTATGTGGCGGCGCTCGACATAGGTCGAGTGGCAATTTCAGCACGTAATGTTGCTGAGAGAGAGAGACAAGTGGTGGCAGGAGACTAGCGACCGTATGACTGCTCCAGACCACCGCGGCGAACCTACTGACACGAATCTCAGCTCCCTCCTCCCTCTCTCACTCGCTACATACTGAATTGTATCGGGAAAGTGGCTAATTACCTGCTTTTTGCACTCGCGTTGCACGGTTATTGCAAGAAAACTAGCCATCATAAAAGGAACGTTATGGTGTCATTCGAAAGCTCTGTTTATGCCCTTTCAGGGATAGATACTTGTTTTACGTTCTGGGTCTTATTTAGGCATGAAAATGATCACGTAAACAGCCCTATTTTGGCTAAAAACACCCCGCTGGGCGGTACATATAAATAAACCGAATAGGCCGCTAAAGAAGGGTTAAGCATCGAGCAAGGAATCTTCTGAAAAAAGTTAGATGCTTCTCGGATGCTCCTAAGAAGTACGTATCGGATTTTGAACAGTAATTCAATAAGCAAAAACACTGGCAATTAAATACTATTAAAGGTTTAAATTGGTATAAGAATAATTAAAAGAATATGCAATAGTAAATGGCAAACATTAAAAAGAAGTACTCCGCAAATGCAACGGCAATAGCCTACTCGGATTGTGCTCGTGGGCCACTAATCACTAAAGTAGCCAAGCGTGCAACACATGAAATCAATAGTGCATAAACAATATCATACATAAGGAAAGCTTCAATACTTTTCTGTATCTACTAATCGAGTAAAGTCTAGCTGAGGTACTGTGGGCAAAAGGTAGCAGTGACTGAGCAAAAACGGCTCGTAGCCTAGCGAAGTCCTCACAACTGTTTAAAGTATTACGTTAAAACTAACAAGTGCACTTTGAGAAATCCAGATCCCTTGTATCTGGTTTTCTCCCGGCTCCTTGACAAAGTAAAAACAAACTGTTAATAAAATACAGGGTGGTTAGGCTCTTGCCCTCACGCACTGTAAATTATTAACTCAACACAGTCAGCCGCGAAGACAACCTAGGCTTCACTGAACCGAAACGAGTATGCAGGTTTATCGCTTAACCACTGCATCAAACAACAACTCGTAACACAGAAAAGCCTTACCCCAGTCTAGCATTACCTAGACTAGCAGAAAACAGGAATAATAATAATAACACAGGGAAATGCATATACAAGTGCAACAAACATAAATCAATCCTATTCTAAGTTAACCCTTCCAAAATAGGCTATCTAATAGGCAAGTATCTCGTGAGAACTCAAGCGATAATATGTTGGCTGACTAGCTCTGCACCAACGGGACCATGGAAGTTAAACAGGCAGGGAAAAGAGGAGATAAGAATGTAAGGTAGTAGAGAAAGTTCACATCAGTCAGAAGAATATATAGTTAGCAAGGGAAATGAGAAGTCGCTCTGCCTAATGAGTTCTGATGAAAAAATGGCTAGACTTCCCTTTTTATACCCGGCCCTCTAGTGAGCCCAACGTGAACTACTAAGGACCGCCCACTGACAACCATTACGTAATTTCTCTCTCTCCTCTGGGATAGACAAAGGCTCCCCTAGCACTGAGGGGAGGGGGGAGGGGGGAGTGCTAGTGAGTTAGGCCCACCTCCCGCCTGGCGCACCCACTGACCCCCAACTGTGGCTGTTTCTCTTCCCATCATTACAAATAAGTTTTACACACAATACTTATAACTAATGATATAAAATAGAACTCGTTGATTCAGATGAAAACAAAATACATATTCATAATACTTATAGTACAATGGCTCACATGAACTAAGTTAGGAAACTCTACATAGACTACAGCCAAAGTTCCTGCCCTGACGATCCTAGCGAGAGTGGGGCATGACTAGGCGTTCTGTACAGCATGCTCACACTGGACATGCGCCACACCTCCCCCAAGATTTTACTTGCTCAACCCTGAGCTAAAATCTGACAAACACAGAACCCCATCAAGCCCCTCACACCCAGCGACCGCATGGCACTAGGACAAAGCTGAGTTTATCACCAAAACACATCTTATTATTAAAAAAAAAAATCACATTTTATAACTCCTCCCAACAATAGCAAAAAGACACAATATCATGCTCCCAGAGCGAGCTTACAGCCCGTCGAACAAAGAACACATATACCCTCCAGAGTTATATCTGCGATAGCGGGGTATCTTAACTCTCAGTATCTATGTGCTTCTACTATAGGCTGATGTTCTCTGAAACAGCCTATTACCTATAACATATGGTTGCTTAGTTATGGTACACAAGGAAAAGATAGTTAAAAGATAGTAATAGTTAAGGCGTCTGGAGTTTGACGTTGGCTCAACTAATTCTGCATAGCCTGTTTTTCTCTTCCTATATTTTCATTCTTCTCTCATTTGTGACCCATATCCTGTAGTTTTTTTTGTCATGTATATTTTTATGTACTGTATATTTTTGAAATTTATTTTATTATTACTTTTTTTTTTTTAGGTTTCTCCTTTTTACCTCTTTAGAAAAATGTTGGTGTATTGCCGGGCGAGTGGGCGGTCCTCACTTTGCCGTGGAACGTTGGCCGGCCCCCGTGAATGGTGGTAGTGGTGGCAGGCTGTGTCACCCGAAGAGTGTTCGGACCTTCGGGCGGGACCACTACCCCCGGCTGGCTTCGGTTCTAGGGTGCCAGTCCGGTGGTGGTGGGACTCCTCGGCTTGGCGTTTCCACCGAGCCTGTCAGTATGTGCTGTATAACTTGGGGATGATTGCTTTTGTGTGCGCGGGCATCCTTGTACGACTGCGTTCATATTCGCCCTCAGTCCTATCAGGCGGGTTCACTTATACCTAATCCTCGATATGCATATTGATGTCAGTGGTCCTCTGGACTGGGTAGGGAGCGGGCATTCGGAAAAGCTACCACCGCTGGCGTACGCAGGGGTTGAGTTGGGCTCCATGTCCTGTGTGAGCTGAGCTAGCTGGCAACCCTCTTACACCACCACTTTTTGGTCTATTCTCAGACCTCTTAATGGAATCCCTTACTGAACCCCCTACCCGACAACGCCGTTGACTACTTCCGCTCCGCTTTTGGTTCCCCCGTCAGACTTTTGCTCCTGCTTCCGATCCTTCCTCTGTTTCGTCTACCTCTTCCTCCTCCGTGTCTACCTCTGCTTCCCCTATCGCTCCATTCTCTCAGTCTCCTTCTGCCCCAATCTCTGTGATGTCAGTTACTGATCCTACTGCTTCTCTGTTAACTTCTCTGGCTCCCGACGTCTCTCCATTTTCCTCTGTTTCTTCTTTAGCCCGTGCTTCCTTTTCTTCGACTTCCTACTCTTCTTCTTCTAAGTCCCATCCACGTTCTTCTGTCTTACCTCTTTATTCAGCTCTTTTTTTTTTTTTTCCCTCCTTCCCCTCTGGCCAAGTTATATTCGGATCCCTCTTCCTTGGTTCCGAGTGACTTGGAATTTCAGCGTCTGTTGTTTCGGTCCATGGTGTGGGTGTGGTCTTCCACTCCCGGAGCGACGGGATTCGGCTGGTTGTAACGGGGGGGGGGGGGGGAGTTGGATATCTCTCCTTCTTCTGCTAACAACAAGAGAGAGAGAGGGAGGGAGAGAAAGATAGATTAAGCTGTGAAGGTGGAAAATAGGTACTCAAGGATAGAAAGGAAGAGATGACGACAAACCCGTTATTGCATTCTAATTAACGAGAGGACAACCCTGTTTGGTTGACCCACATCCAACATCCTTCGAGGAAGGGGAAAGGCTGCAACTCCGACACGATGATAAGACCAAAGAACCACAAAAACCCCACTGAGACCTAGCATATTCTCTACTTTCTAGATATCACATAAGGATGTTTTTGGGAACGGTAATTCATTCGAATTATTTGATCGCCCACCTTCAGGTGGACTGGCCGTCCCCATGGTTTTCTTATTCTTTATGCAATCGTGATTCATGCTCATTAGGACAGTAGGATAAATCGGAGGCTAGCACAGACCAATCAAGAACTTCACCTTCAATGTTGGCTGACAAGACTTTAACTCGGTTAGGCTACCGTTACTACTCTTAGACCAATTTAATACTGACGACTCCGATTTACCATCCTGACAACACATTTAGATCCAAATAGGTACGGGAGGATAGATACAAACATATTGCAATAATCTTCAGCTTGATATTAATATTTAAGGAACATTTTACCGTTTACAACTCTTAACATTGGTATGATTGGTACCATATCTAATTATCTCTATACCATTAACCTGGGACCAATCCATTACCGTACTGGGACAGTCTTTTAACCTAGGAGTAGGACTCGAACCTTGCTGTCTGTATCCACCACATTCCTCTCAGTATTATACATCCCAATTCTGCTAGGTACCGGTATCGGCCAGGCTTGCCTTTACGTCTCTTCGGCCTACCGTATCCTGGGGTATAGGGGGTAATCATACGTCTTCCTGCGGTCCTTGAACCCTCGTACAGTACACGAGTTCAGCATCCTGCACTCAGCCAATGGGAGGGGTGAATCTCCGATTCTCCGCCATCAGCAATTCAGCATCACATCGATTCCGTCCCAAACTGGTTCCCTGGTAAGTCGAATATAATTCTTAACCCACGGTTGACATATAGCTAACCCTTAATAATGGGGTTAATCAATATCCTAATTACGGTACACAGTAATACTAAAACAAATACATATAAAAAATATAGGTTAATATAATCATATAAAAATACATGGATTCCTATTAACGTATAAAAATAGATGAGCTAATATAAGTACAGAAATACAATGACAGATCAAATTATGACATAACAGTACTGTACCGAAATAATCTCTTAAGGCATCCAAAGATCCTCTCATTAAGTACAGGTACATATGTTACTCAGCAGTACTCTACACACAATCGGGAATACATACTTACACAGCCTATCTATGGAGTCAAATCAATACAATAATGGCATAAATCAAAGGAAATTGTCATGGTCAAACTTAACAGGTTGCACTGCCCGACACGGAGGGTGCTACACAAGGCTCAAACAAAGCTAAACGTTATTTCTACTGTAACTCGAGTAACTTATCCCCTGAAATCAGCTGCCCAGAATCTCACTACAGCGTTCCGTCCCTTGCAATGCAACTCTGTACATTAGACCATGTCAAACAAAAATATATCATAGGAATCAATACTCATAATACACTCAAAAAGCACAATAATTAATAATAGCCTACTGTACTTCCAATTAGGTGAAAGTTAGGTAGCCTAATTAAAAATGTAAAATCATATAACCTACCATAATAATTCAGCAAGTACCCATACCTAAACGGCCTTTTCACAAGTTAACTTTAAGTAACAATAGGTAAGAACAAATAATCATCTGAAATAAACCCGACCCAATGGGGGTCCGAAATTTGACGGTACTGGGGTTGGGAATTGAGGACCTCTAAATCAAGATAACAAGTAACTCTTTACACTATAACCCAGTAAAAACATTTAAAATTAACAATAACCAGGCCTAGGAGATGTTAGTTATAAATACTTATCTGAATAGGCCTAACTTTGGAACGTCGGAGACACGAAAGGTAAACAAAACTCAAGGACACGATCTCAAACGAATGTCCTTTCCTGATTTACACATTAAAATACAATCATATTTACCAAAATGCATGGTTTTATAAACCCAAAGTAATGAACAAGTTCTAAACATACAATACAACTGCTACATCAGTAATTTACTCAACCTGGTCGTCTCTCCGAAATGCGAGATGGTCTAAATCCTAAAATGGCGGTCAGGCTTCAAAAGCATTTTAATCAACTTCATCGTCCTCAATTCTACTCTTAACTGGTGTTCTCGCACTACCTCAGGATTATGTAAAACGGTGAAAGACAAACTAGCAAAATGGGCTAGCCTAAGTTTGGTCGGGAATTATGGAAAAACACAAGAATTGGAAGGCCATCAAATGGCGTCCCTCTGACTGAAATTATTACACACAAAGTTAATTTGACGTTAATTTGGAATAACAAAGTCTAAAATATCAGAATAACACTTAGCAAAGGTGCACAGACTAAGTTTTACCTAACACAATGATAATGGGGGAATTTGTATGGTTGTAGGCACTTGGCAGGTGAGGGGTGCCTGTCGACCAACCCGATGGTAGGCTCGAGTTCACGAATTTGTCAACCACCGTAATATCTCCTACATTACACATCTAGTACTTACTTAACTGAATAAGCAATACCTTATAACACTATAAACCTTAATTACGAACCTCTGCATGGAGGGAAAGGAAGCCTAAGTCCGGAGAAGAAGCGGGGAATGATGACAGAGACTGGGGGTTAGGTAGGTGTCTCTCTCGTAGGCCTGGGGTCACGACAGTGAGGGGCCGAGGGCCAGTGCCAGGGATCCCGCCAAAAAGGGGGAGGGTGACCACAAAGGGTGGCGTCGCTAGGGTAGGAGTTGGCGGTCTTTTTACACAAGGGGGCATTACTCTAAATTCGAAAAGGAAGGATTTTTACATGGAATACCAAAAGGGGGTGAAAGGAAAAATTAGGCTTGAAAGTATTTTAGATAGATTTGAGAATATTAGTTCTCCTCCTGATCTAGGCTAATTCCCTCTTTACATAGACAAGGGTTACTTAACCTTTCTTAAACGATACATTTCCCTTAAATATAGGGAAGAGTGAATGAAGGGGAAAAAGTCTTACAGTTAAGTCAAACCTTACAACATATACCAAAAGGGAAAGTACAATTTCTTCCCGTTACATGGTGACAGTCCACTCTGATGACCAAGCGCGTGTTCTGCTCTCCCTTAAGACCGATGATGGCACACCCCTACGTGCCCAAAAATATGTTTATATGAACTCCAGCAAGGGGCACTGTCTTTGTTACCTCAGCGATGCACCTTGGTGACGTCGATTTTCAGGGTTGTTCCTCACTCATCCGTGACATTCTCTGCCTCCAAAATGTTCCTGTTCTCTCTGTCTCCTGCTTTGAATGTCCACCATGAGGCACTCGTTCATGGGCTGCTCACGTCGCCCGTGTCGTTTTTGACAGCGTCAGTCCTCCAGATTTTGTTTATCTAGGGGGGGGGGGGGAACGCCTCCCGAACAGGGAGGCGTGCTGGTGCTTCAACCATCTTGAGAAGTATTGTCGCTCCATTCAACGTTGCCCCCTTTGTGCACCACCCAGTCATGTCGGGGACCAATGTCGGATTCCTGTCCGTTGTTGCCCGAACTGTGCGGGCCCTCTCAGTGCTCAGTATCGTGGTTGCCCTGTCTTCAAATTTGAATTTTATGTCACCGCTATCCATCGTCAGGAAGGTCTCTCCCTTCAGGCCGCTTGGCGCAAGGCGCACACCCTAGGCTTCAGCCCTGGTCCCTCCTTTGCTGACGTTCTCCGATCTGCTCCTCCTTCTACATCCTCTCCTTCCACTCAGTCTCCCTTCTCCCTACCCTCTTCCTCTCCTCCTTTCTCGTCTATTGCCTCTGTCCCCGCTTCCCATGCTGTACCCCCTTGCCTGCGTCCGTCCTGTGCTGCTTCTTCCAGTTCTTCTACCCTCTACTCTACTGCCCCTCATCTGTTTTTCTTTTCACCTGTTTCTCCTTTTTCACCGCCTCCTCTTTCTGTGTCTAACTCTTTCTTCGTCCTTGCCTCTTCTACTCTTACTTCTTCCTCCTCCTCCACCTTTTCTTTCCTGTCCTCTACCTCTCCTGCTCGTTCCTCCTCCATCCGTGGGAAACTTCGTCTTCCAGTTCCTGCCTCATCCTCCTCTGTAAAGAAAAAACCTGTTAACTATGATTTCTCCCGACAGTCTAAGGTCCTCCCTCCTCACCCCTCCCCAGTTACCCCTCCTGCGTCGCAGCCTTCCCCCCTGCACTTGTTCACTCCTCTAATTCCTATTCCCTTGATGACTCTTATGAAGCACTGCTGCACTTCCCGCCATTGCTCAGTTTATTCGCTCTTTATTGCTGTCTCCTGTCTCTACTGCCTCCGCCACTATCTCCGCCTGCTGTTACGATCGGGCCTCGTATAAATCAGTGGCTCTTATACATTGGACTAGACTGGCATAAATGCAACAACGGAAACGCTAGATCCGACCCCTGATATATAATCCCGTCGAACAAAGAACACATATACCCTCCAGAGTTATATCTGCGATAGCGGGGTATCTTAACTCTCAGTATCTATGTGCTTCTACTATAGGCTGATGTTCTCTGAAACAGCCTATTACCTATAACATATGGGTGCTTAGTTATGGTACACAAGGAAAAGATAGTTAACTTAATTAAATCACAAGAGTGATCTAATGCAAACAAGAAGAAGGTTTACTTAACGTTACTGTAATCAATAATATCTGTCACTCCTTTATGAAAGAAAGTGTTGTAAAGTCCTCAAGCACCGAACAAGGAATCTTCTGAATAATGTCAGATGCTACTAAGAAGAACGTATCGGAAATGGAACCACAAAATAGCAGGAGGCAGGACAATGCACGTGTAGGTTAAATACACAAAAAGGCTGGACCTATAATGTTATTGGACACAAGAATATTATAAGCGGTGCAACAGTAATAATGCTCGCCACGAAAAAGTAGTACTCCTATTAACAAAACCGGTCTATGCTGGTTGTCTCTCTCTACAGCAACCTAGACTTCAAAATGCTTGTGTAGAAATAATGGGTATGCATAAAAGAGTATATGATCTAATCCAGCTAATGTCTACCCGGATTAATAAAGTCTAGCTGGGATGCGCAAAGGTACAGAATTCTGGTGGAGCAAGGCAGCTCCTAGCCTAGTGTGGACCTTGGGTCTGTGCGGCCTGATTACGTTAATATGAAGGGGTGCTCTCTTGAGGATTCTCGTTCACAAGTATCGAGTATCCTCCTGGTGACCCTCAAAAGTAAAAGCAAATAGAGTTAGAACAGTGTTGGGTGGATTAGGCAAGCAGCCCTCACACACTACACAGTCTAAACTCCAAGGTACACAGACAAAAGATCCACCCAGGTAACCCACAGAATCCGTAGTGTCGTGCAGCTCAAAAGTAGCCTACACACAGTGAAAACACCAACAGCAAGGTACCTGATCCCTAGTCTAGCATTATTTAACCCTGTAGAAATATTAGTGATTGATGGAGACAGTCCGAGCAATACAATCTCCCAAAAAGACAACGACTATCTTCAAACTTAGCCTAGTACGTAAGAAATGTGAGATCCAGCATATAATACAGTCTGGCCACCAATTCAAGGTGTGGATGCAGGGAACCAGAGGGGGATTGATATTAATAAAAGGTGAGGAAGTAGTGGAAATGATAGAGACAGTAGGAGAGAAAGATTCTAAGACAAGAGTGTGGAACAGTTCATGGGAGATGCTTAGAGTATGCTGTCTGGGACGGATCTGACCAGGATATTTCCAGGGACCGCATGGCTGGAGTCCCAGTTCGCAGGAATGGCACGAGGGCGCGCGACAGTCGCCCAGTAAGCAGCCGCCTAGTAGGCCGTGTTAGGCAGGAGGCAACGAATCCCGCGAGAACTATGTAAGGGGGCCAGCCACGCGCCACACTCACCACCAAGTCACACCACCTGGTCTCTCTCTCTCTCTCTCTCTCTCCCGCTCGCCTTCCCATCATTCAACTACTTAACACAATACTTTCAATTGACTAAATAAAATAGAAAGGATTGTGACAGATGAAAACAAAGAACAGTTCTGAACTGTCTGCAACACAAGCTTTCTTGAGAAGGAAAGTACACAATGATAGGTAGACTGTAGCTACATTCTCTGCCCTGGCGAGTCCTAGCGAGTAAGCCATGCGGTTCTGGGGGAAGCGGTGAGCGTCACACCCCACCCAAGATTTTTAAGAGGCTCCAACTATGAGCTCTAAATCTGACACGCAGAACCCATACAAAATTCGCCACTCCATATTCGCCAAGGACCATATTACCAGTCTTGCTAAGGCAGCCTCCCAGAAGCTGGGTGTGCTCAACCGCCTTAGGGGGTTCTTTTCCCCTGCACAGCTTCTTGCTCTGTACAGGGGCATAGTGCGGCCTTGTATTGAGTATTGTTCACATGTATGGGGAGGTTCCTCTCACACCGCTCTCCTAGACAAAGTTGAAAGGAAGGCCTTTCGTATCATTAACTCCCGTCCACTCACCAACTCTCTGCAATCTCTCTCTCCGCCGCAATGTTGCATCTCGCTCGCTATTCTATCGCTACTATAATAATCAGTGTTCCTCAGAGCTATCCCAGTGCATACCACCTCCTTTACGTAGGGCACGTGGTACCCGTCTTGCAACTCAATCCCACCCCTACTCTGTGCAACTCTCCAACCCAAGAGTGAAACGTTACTCTCAAACTTTCTTCTACTCAACATCTGAGCTCTGGAACTCTCTCCCAGAATTAGTCTTTCCCTCTTCCTATGACTTAAATTGCTTCAAACTCCGTGTGTCCAGGCATTTTGGCTCTAGCGTCCCTTGATTTTGGCCCTGTCACTCTTTCAACTATGGGGGAGGCACTCGCTATAGGCAGTTATGCCTTTTGCCTCCCTCAATCACATAGAAGAAAAAAAAAAAAAAAAAAAAAAAAAAATCCTAGTCACCCAGCGACAATGAAATGTAAAGCACAGTTCTCTTCAAAATAACACATTATAAAAATTAACAACCCCTCCCAACACAATAGATTAAATTACATAGTTATGCTCATAAGAGCGAGCTTGACTAGCCCAGCCTTCTGAGAGGAGTGCAACTCAGAATTTCTGCTATAACATACTTAAACAAAATTTAACTATCAAAGAAAGAGTTTTTATAGGATTTTTATAATTTTTAATATGTTTATGGCGGCTGCACTACAGGGGCATCCTAGTGTTTTCTTCTATACCAACACAGCAACTCCTACTTTATGACCCAATACGCTGGGCTACCCACGCGAGCCAACAAGCACCAGACGTAAACATACTAATCAAACCAAAGTAGGAGGCTACCCTTGTGATGATCTACCCCGGGTCTTCCACCCTCGATAAGCAATCTGCAATCACATTCTCAGAACCGACAATATGGCGTATGTCTAGGTTGTATTCCTGCAACATTAATGACCACCTGGTCAGCCTCATATTCCGGTTATGGAATTGATTCAGGAACTTGAGGGGGTGATGGTCGGTGTAGATCACCACAACTGGTCCATAGGCTGGAACATACACCTCAAAGTCCCTGAGCGCTAGCACAATCGCCAGCAGTTCCTTCTCAACTACTGAATAGTTCTTCTGCGCCGAGTTGAACTTTTTTGAGAAGAAACTGACTGGGTGCTCCAGCCCATCTTCATCTGATTGCATCAGAACGGCACCAGCCCCCACACCACTGGCATCAGTTGCCAGCTGGAATGGTCGGCTAAAGTCCGGGGCCCTGAGAATGGGGTGAGTACACAACAGGTGTTTTACTAGCAAAAAAGCCCTCTCACACTCAGGCGCCCACTTAAACTTTCTATCTTTGGCCAATAGGTCCGTCAGAGGAGCCAGCACAGTAGAATAGCCCTTTATAAAGCGGCGGTAGTAACCAATCATGCCCAAAAACCTCATGATCTGCTTCTTGGTGGACGGCCTGGGGAAGTGGTTAATAGCCAATATCTTGTTCTGTGGGGGGCACACCTGGCCCAAACCCACCATGAACCCCAGATACTGCACGGTAGCCCGCACAAAATCATACTTTCCCAGGTTGACCACCAAGTTTGCCTCGCTTAATTTCTTAAATAGGGATTCTACATGTTCACAGTGGCTCTTGAAATCGTCATCGTAGATAATGACGTCGTCCAGGTACACGGTACAGTTCGGAATGTCAGCCACTAACTCGTTCATCAAGCTTTGGAAGGTCGCTGGTGCGTTCTTTAGACCGTACGGCATGACATTACAACGATATGTAGCACCATCCACCACAAAACCACACACCTCTTTCGCCCGTTCAGACAAAGGCACCTGCCAGTAACCTTTTACCAGGTCCACCTTGGTCAAGAACTTGGCCCTGCCAATCTTGTCTACACAGTCATCGACCCGGGGAAGAGGATATGGGTTGGTGGGAGTCAAGCCGTTTAGCCTGCGGTAATCAACACAGAAGCGCACCTTGCCATCCGGCTTAGGTTGCAGCATTACGGGAGATGTCCACTTTACCGCCCCCTTCTCGATCAGTCCCTGTTGCAACATATACTGCAACTCCGCCCGGAGGGCCGGAAGTTTAATAGGGGGCACCCTATAGGGCACTGATTTGAAGGGTGGGTGGTCAACGTCGTGCACCTCATGAGTAGTGAGGCCTGGGTGTTCCTCAAATACAGTAGGGTATAAACAGAATAGGCTCTCGACAGCCACACGCTGTTGCTCAGGTAGGTGTTGCAAAGCCTCATGAGCCGCCTGTCTCGTGTTTCCCGCCCACTGATCTGCAGAAACATGATAATCCCAGTTGTCATCCACCTGCGCATGACTGTCCCGTTCTCCTTCTCCACCTTGACTGCTGAAAGTCATCACAGGGACAGTGAGAGGCTCAGGTGGGCGCCTCACATACTCCTACATCAGGTTGACATGACATAACTGATTCCTCTTACGCCTGTCTGGAGTGGCCACCAGGTAATCTAAGTCCGAGAGCTTCTCTGCTACCCTATAAGGACCAGCGTACTTTGCGGATAAGGGGTGACCTACAAGAGGGAGTAGTATCAACATCTCCTGACCCACGTGAAACTCCCTGAGTTTCACCTTGTGGTCGTACCTGTCCTTCATGAGGGCCTGAGAGCCTACCAGATTGCGGCCAGCCAACTCCAGACTACGCAACATTCGTTCTCTACTCTCAAGGACATACTTAAGCATAGAACATGGTTTAGCGGTGCCTTCCCATATCGCCTTTACCATGTGGAGAGGCCCTCTGACGCGGTGTCCAAACACAAGCTCATTAGGGCTAAACCCCAAACTCTCCCCAGGTACCTCTCGTGCAGCGAATAACACATACGGCAGGCCAAGATCCCAGTCCTTGCCGTTCTCAAGACAATAGCAGCGAAGCATGCTTTTTAGAGTGGAATGCCACCTCTCTAACACCCCCTGACTCTCTGGGTGATAAGCAGATGACACTACAGTGACTATCCCGTGCTGCTTCATTGTCTGAACGAACAAGTTGGAGGTGAAATTCGATCCTTGGTCTGACTGTGTCTCCTGCGGGTATCCGTACCGAGAGAAGTATAATAGCAAGTTACGGACCACCGCCTTCGCCAAACCATTTCTCATCGGGTATGCGTCTGGGTACCGAGTTGCTACGTCCATGACTGTCAAGATATATTTATTTCCGGCACTTGTGGGGGGGAGGGGGCCAACCATGTCGACTACTACTTTACTAAAGGGAGGCCCACTGACGGGAATTGGGTGGAACGGAGCCTTTGGGATGCTCTGGTTAGGTTTCCCGACCTTTTGGCACACACTGCACATTGCCACCCATGACACCACTTGTGCTCTCAAACCAGGCCACCAAAACAGTTTCCCCAAAGCCGCCACCGTCTTACGGACACCCAAGTGTCCCGCCAGCGGTACATCATGAGCCAACCTAAGTAGGCTATCCCTGCATACCCTCGGTACGACCAGCTGGTCTACCACTCCTGACCCACCCTCCCAACTTCTCTGCGGGTCTTGGAATCGCCGATACAAGATGCCATCAGTGAAAATAAAATCTCCAGACTTTGCATCCCTGTCCTCTTCGAGTTCGACAGCACCGTTACTACACTTTAGAACCTCCGGGTCTTCTAGCTGCAATTTGCGAATATCTGAGGGAGCTAGCCTGTCTAAGTGTTTGCGAAACAACTCATGCCCTTCCCCAACATCGAACTTTGCACCCGTTGCTCTCTCCGTGTATACCGTTGCTGCCTCTGAGTCTCTTTAAGCCCTGCCTCTACACTCTCAGTGACAGGTGGTGGAGCTTCTCCAGACTCTAATAACGGTGCTAATACTGAGTCCCCGAGAAGCGCTGCTGGTACTAGACTCTCCACTGTATCAGCTTTCAGCACCTTCTCGTGACCGTTCCTCCGCTTATTTGAAGACTGTTGGTTAGGCTGTGACTCCCTGGATGCGAGAGATCTGGTTACAACACACGCCATTGGTTGCACCTGACACTTCTCAACCCACTCCTGTTCCTCCCTACTCACGTCGGCCGGCTCCTCGGCAACGACTAAGGGTGAAACCTTAGAAGCAGGCACCGCAAAGTCATTGCCGAGAAGGAGGTCGACGCCCCCAACAGGCAATTTCTCCACGATTCCCACATCCAGTTCGCGAGTCACACCGTCAACTTCAAGCTCCATTCTAACAAGCGGGTATGACCTAGTTGCATTAACTCCCTGCACCACAACCACCCGCGCCGCGTTTATGGGTCTACCAGTGAAATTCTTCAAGAGTGTCTGAGAGGCACCTGTGTCACGCAAAAGCTGTACCCTGTGCTTCTTGCCCCCCCACTTCACGCAGCCATGCCCTCTATGGTCGCAAAAGGCATCGCGGACAGGGTTCGAGCCTTCCGGATCCTTCTTCACTGGCGGTGCTCCATCCTCTGATCTTATGCCTCCAGCAAACACAGAAGACTTCTGGAACACCCCAATGCTGCGAGCCAATGACACAGCCGCCGTGGGAGGTCTGCTCGGACAAGCTTTTGCCATGTGCCCCTCTTTGTGACAGTGATAACACTCAAATTTCCCCTTGGACTTATACTGAGGTGTAAAAGTCCCCTGACCCTTCTTAAACGAGGCGGTGCTAGGTTTGTGATAAGTCTTGGTGTCATTGCTTTTAAATTTATGTGTGTCCATATTCCGGGAGGGGGAGGGTAACGCTCCTTAACGCCTACATCGTTTCTCTGTGCAGAGCCGCACCCCCGAATTAGTGACAACCGACGATCAGCCATCTCTGCTGCTTCTACGAGAGTTCTTGGGTTCTTCTCTTTAAGGTTTAAAGTCAAGCCGCCGCCCGTACACTTATAAAGCTGCTCTAGAAGCATCAACTGTTTCATCTCATCAAACGTAGTTGTCTTCTCTGATCTGAGCCAGTTTCCCATAGCGTCGGACAGGTCCCGGGCGTGCTCCAAGAAGGTACTGTCTCGCCCCTTAGTCACACCCCGGAACTTTAACCTATATGTCTCGGGTTGTAGCTCGTATGCCCGCAGGACAGCCTCCTTGAGCTCCTCATAAACAACGCAGGACTCCAAAGGCAGTGCATTGTAAGCCTTGAGCCCCTTACCTACGAGTCTAGAGGACACAAGGGCCGCCCACTTAACTTCAGGCCACTGATGCTCCCGGCACTTCTTCTCAAATCTATTGAAAAACTCTGTGACACCAGACTCGTCAAATACAGGGACCAGTTTGAGAAGGTGCGACAGAGACTGATCATGCGCACGGTTTCCAGTACCGAGTCGCTGTCCCGTCATCTCAACACGAGACTTCTCTAAATCCATGTCGGCACAGTATCTTGTAGATTCTAGTTCAGTCCTAAGCTCAGCTTCCCTCGTCTGTTGCTGCATCCTAGCCACCTCTTTTCTCTCTTCTATCTTAGCTAGCTCTTTTCTCTCTTCTATCTTATCTAGCTCTGTCTGCTGTTGACTCTGATGTTGCATCTTTGCCATCTCGAGCTGAAAGAGCATCTCCGGGGTCAAACCTTGAGGAGGAGGAGGAGATGCAATGATGTTAGAAATACCCGGTGATCCCCCCAGGGGCAAACCACCCTGCCAGTCACTACCCACCTGCGGAAGCGTTTTCAGGGTCGGTACTCCAATAGGAGGATTGGGAGTCGAGTGAAGGGGAGGCTCGGCCAAAAGGCTCTGAGCACTCACCCTACCTCGTACGCCAGTCACCCCACCCAGCACACACGTCATCAGGTTATCCTTGGTCATGCCACTAGTACATACATGACCGATAGCTGCGGCTAAGCACTGGAGACCGTACCGATTCACACCCACCAACCGGTCGGAAGTAACAGGCCATTGTAAAAAATTCCTTGCATCCTCCTCACTGTTCACCAAGTTAACAACCTGCCCATGCTGCTGCTCCTCAGCTTCTACATCACGTACTGTGTCTTCATCCTGCACTGATCCGCTATAAGACATGATGCTCATTGAAGATTTTTCACTTTGATACACAAAAAAGAAGTACCCCAAACTCTTATACCACAATATTCACAATAACAAATTCTCGGAGACCGCTTAAGTGCTATATTACTTTGCTAAAAAATCATTCTTGCATGTCCTCAAAAAATATTCCACAAAATCAACAAATGTTCACTGCCTAAACTGTGAGAAAAATCTGCACAATAACCTGCAATTATATGTCAGTTCACCAAATCCTGAGCTAGGTCGCCATTTGTTACGATCGGGCCTCGTATAAATCAGTGGCTCTTATACATTGGACTAGACTGGCATAAATGCAACAACGGAAACGCTAGATCCAACCCCTGATATATAATCCCGTCGAACAAAGAACACATATACCCTCCAGAGTTATATCTGCGATAGCGGGGTATCTTAACTCTCAGTATCTATGTGCTTCTACTATAGGCTGATGTTCTCTGAAACAGCCTATTACCTATAACATATGGTTGCTTACACAAGGAAAAGATAGTTAACTTAATTAAATCACAAGAGTGATCTAATGCAAACAAGAAGAAGGTTTACTTAACGTTACTGTAATCAATAATATCTGTCACTCCTTTATGAAAGAAAGTGTTGTAAAGTCCTCAAGCACCGAACAAGGAATCTTCGGAATAATGTCGGATGCTACTAAGAAGAACGTATCGGAAATGGAACCACAAAATAGCAGGAGGCAGGACAATGCACGTGTAGGCTAAATACACAAAAAGGCTGGACCTATAATGTTATTGGACACAAGAATATTATAAGCGGTGCAACAGTAATGATGCTCGCCACGAAAAAGTAGTACTCCTATTAACAAAACCGGTCTATGCTGGTTGTCTCTCTCTACAGCAACCTAGACCTCAAAATGCTTGTGTAGAAATAATGGGTATGCATAAAAGAGTATATGATCTAATCCAGCTAATGTCTACCCGGGTTAATAAAGTCTAGCTGGGATGCGCAAAGGTACAGAATTCTGGTGGAGCAAGGCAGCTCCTAGCCTAGTGTGGACCTTGGGTCTGTGCGGCCTGATTACGTTAATATGAAGGGGTGCTCTCTTGAGGATTCTCGATCACAAGTATCGAGTATCCTCCTGGCGACCCTCAAAAGTAAAAGCAAATAGAGTTAGAACAGTGTTGGGTGGATTAGGCAAGCAGCCCTCACGCACTACACAGTCTAAACTCCAAGGTACACAGACAAAAGATCCACCCAGGTAACCCACAGAATCCGTAGTGGCGTGCAGCTCAAAAGTAGCCTACACACAGTGAAAACACCAACAGCAAGGTACCTGATCCCTAGTCTAGCATTATTTAACCCTGTAGAAACATTAGTGATTGATGGAGACAGTCCGAGCAATACAATCTCCCAAAAAGACAACGACTATCTTCAACCTTAGCCTAGTACATAAGAAATGTGAGATCCAGCATATAATACAGTCTGGCCACCAATTCAAGGTGTGGATGCAGGGAACCAGAGGGGGATTGATATTAATAAAAGGTGAGGAAGTAGTGGAAATGATAGAGACAGTAGGAGAGAAAGATTCTAAGACAAGAGTGTGGAACAGTTCATGGGAGATGCTTAGAGTATGCTGTCTGGGACGGATCTGACCAGGATATTTCCAGGGACCGCATGGCTGGAGTCCCAGTTCGCAGGAATGGCACGAGGGCGCGCGACAGTCGCCCAGTAAGCAGCCGCCTAGTAGGCCATGTTATGCAGGAGGCAACGAATCCCGCGAGGCCTATGTAAGGGGGCCAGCCATGCGCCACACTCACCACCAAGTCACGCCACCTGGTCTCTCTCTCTCTCTCTCTCTCTCCCGCTCGCCTTCCCATCATTCAACTACTTAACACAATACTTTCAATTGACTAAATAAAATAGAAAGGATTGTGACAGACGAAAACAAAGAACAGTTCTGAACTGTCTGCAACACAAGCTTTCTCGAGAAGGAAAGTACACAATGATAGGTAGACTGTAGCTACATTCTCTGCCCTGGCGAGTCCTAGCGAGTAAGCCATGCGGTTCTGGGGGAAGCGGTGAGCGTCACACTGCTCTGTTGAAGTTCATCCCGTTTCGGATTCCCTTCCTTCTACGCCTGTCCCTCCGTCCTCTCCCATTGTCCCTTCCTCCTCTTCCTCCCCCCTCCTCCTCCTCTATCCTCCTCCAGCGCTCCCCCTTCCTCTTTTTACAGCCCTCCAACTACCTCCTCCTCTAACCCTCCCATTCCCCTCCCTTACTTGATGTCCAAACTCTGATATGGACAGTCTTACTTTAAGTATTACATTAAGTCTTTAGTATTAAGTTTGTGGGATTAATAATAATATAGAATAATTAAGAGGTTAATTATGTTCTGTATTGGATATTGGGTAATCTATCATTCCTATGAACTTAGGTAATTATAATTGGGAGGGGAAATATATACCTACCTATTTGCGCAGGCGTGATATCGGCGTACCTGCCGCGAATATGGTGAGGGTCCCACACTCTCTACCTAGCCTCCACAACAAGCAAACCGACTGCCTACACTCTCGTGTTTCACCTCACCTTTCGCCCCATTAGTGATAGTACTTAGCTCATCAATTCTCCATCTATCCATACTAATCCATAGGTCATTAATCATCATTCCCATCAATCATCAAATATAGTGGTCCCATTCTTTATGCATTAACTCTATCCTATTAACTAACACTTCCGTTTCCCACACGCCATCTTGTAACATCGCCATGGCTCAACAAGGCAACTAGGTCCCTACAGCACTAGCACCAGTATTCAGGTGATATAATTTATTGTATGGTATTCAGATACAGTCCACTAAATCATCTTAACCACGAATATCCATATAATATATGGTCCTTCGTCCGTCCTAGTGTGTTCGTCAGCCGGGCCCCCATTGTTTACTTGCCGGTGCATTTGATGGCGTCTGCTTTCCCGCGATTTTTTGCTCGTTTTTTGGCCGCGAGGATTTTCCTGATTTGCCAACATGGTGCATGTTTTTTTTAAGCACAGGGCAGCAGGAGGTGGTGTAGGGGAAGGTTTTGAGCCAGAGAGGGCTATTTACCCTGGCCTCATCAAAAAGGTGTCCATAATAGGCCATTCATATGTGCGCGAATTATACATAGATAAGCCTATCTACCACCCTCACTACACAATCAAAACTCTTGCCGCCCCAGCGTCTAGAATAAGTACCTTGCTTAGCACTGGAGCGTGGGACCAGTTGGTTAGCTGGCGTCCTGACTTATCATACCTGGTAATAGGTAGTAACGATATTAGGTCAGGCGTTGCCCCTAAGGAACTGGCCAATCAAATCCAGGAGTTGGCCAGAGATATCGAGAGTCACACAGGAGGTCGCTGTTACATAATCGGCATAGAGAAGCGCCAGAATCCACGAGGAGTCGAACTCGACGAGTTTAACCGCATCCGAAACTCCATCAATCAGTGGCTTAAGGCAACTTGCCATGGACCCGGAGCCGATAAATGCCCATGAATATCGCAGCGGCTGATTTTGGGTGGGACGGAATCCATCTCACACCACCCGCCACAGATCGGTTGTTCCGCGAGATCGTGGAGTCGGCTCAGGTGTTCTTTGGTGCGGACGCTGAGGCCCTGCTTGACAGAACATTTGTGGAATGGAATATGCACTAAATTAAACTAACCCATAAATTGCATTTTTTTTTATTAACTAAATTTAAAGTTCAATAAGTCTTGTTCTTTCTGATTAAGCCTAACTAAATCTAAATTTAAAGATATCTATTGGCTTTTCTAAATTATTAGTAAATCTCGATGCATCTAATTTAACCCTTTTTCCAAATTTCTGTGATAGCCTAACTTTTCAATTTACATTGCTGCATCTAAATTCTAAATTTTGAAGGGTTGTATTTTGGGTTTTAACTTTTAATGATTTTATAACGGTATAAATGCACTACTACTACAGGATGATGATCTCTGATACAGCCTGAACACAACAACATACAAGTACGTTAATAATGTATACAAGGAAAAAGATAGAGAGCTTAATTAAATCACTGGAATGATTTAATGCAAACAAGAAAAAGGTATAATTAAAGTTACTCTAAACAATAATAAACTGTCACTCCTATATTAAAGAAAGTTAATGAAAGTCCTAAAGCATCGAACAGGAATCTTCTGAAGAAATTCTGATGCTGCTTAAAATGATCGAATCGGATTTTGAACTGTTATATAAAGCAAGAACAAGATATGACAAGTGCAGGGACATACAGTGTTAACTGGCACGGGAATAATGATAAATGCGCAATAGTATTTTCTCCAACAACAAAAGAAGTACTTCCTCAGGCAACGCAAAAGCCTGCTCGGGTTGTGCAACTCAACAACAACCAAGGCTTACAATCAACGTGAATAGAAAATGCTGCATACATAACATAAGAGCTTATAATCCTAATCGGGTGTCTGCTAGGCGAATAAAGTCTAGCTGGGATGTCGTAGGCTAGGAAACAATGGCTGAGCAAGCGGCTCGTAGCCTAGTGAGGTCCTTAAGACTGTGCGGCCAAATTACGTAAAATGACGGGGTGCTCTCTTGAGAGATCCAGATCGCTAGTATCTGGTTCTCTCCTGGCGACCCTCTTCAAGTCAAAGCAAAACGAGTTAACACAGTGTTGGGTGGCAGAGGCAAAAGCCCTCACTCGCAACACAATGCTAACCTCACAAGGTACACAGTCAGAAAGACAACCTAGGCTTCCCACGTATCCGTTGCGATTGTACAAGTTCAACAAAACCTGGTACACATCGGAAATCACAACACCAGTAGCCTTACCCCAGTCTAGCATTAAATAGCCCAGCAGACAACCAGGAAATAGGTAGAGAGACACCGCGAGTGTGTCGAACCTCTACAGACAAAATGGTAACCCCTCTAAAATGCCTAACTGAACATGTAATATCTGAGAGCTTCAGCATATAATACGATGGCCGATATATGAAATCGTGCAGAACCAAAGGGGAGTTATGATGTTAAATAGATTGGAAGAATGAGAGGTAAGAAGTTGAGAGAGAGAGAAAGTGTTCTATAGGTAGAAGTCGGGGACAGGTGGCAAGGGAGGTGTGAAGGGTATGCTGGTCAGGCAAGCTCTGAGCAAGGAAGGCACAAAGGCAGCAGGGAGTACGGGGGGACCACTTCCTGACGCGGCAGGAGGACGGCAAGGCGGCCAGCCACTCAGAGGGCCCGGCCGTGGCATGACGTCACCGAGACAACACGTATCCTACCCTCTGCTCCTGTTAAATGTTAAATCTCCTGTTAAATGCGTTAAAGTTAAACTCCTTCAGACATATATTACGCTACCGCGTCATATGGCCGAGTGCGCCAAAAACTCATATGACGCTAGTGCGTCATATGGACTTATGTTCATGGCTCTCTCATAAGTTATATGACGCTCTAGCGTCATATGGAGCTCAGTAAGTCCGATAAGTTAGCTTACGATAAAACCGTTGGTGGCAACCTCAGCCACCTCCGATAATTCTAACGGCCGCAGTGTTGTTGTGAGTGTAGTGCGAGGCGGTGGCAAGGATACCGGGCTCCCGCCTCCGTAGACTTACTGGAACATAATATGTCTGAAGGAGTTAATTTATAGGCATCCCCCTTTAACTGACCCTTTAAGTATGTTAGTTTTTTAATTGCACTTAAGTCTGTCCTTTCATGCACCACACATCTAAACATGTCCCAAAACCCAGTCCATAATGTGGGGTCACCAGCGAAGGGGGGTAGGATCAGGTGCAGCAATTTAAATCCCGATCCTTTCTTGCTGTCGGATCGAGTTTGCCCTTCTGTTTTACCCAATTTCTCCTTTAAACTGACGATTATCCCATAGATATCAAATAAGTAGATGGTATCCGCTTGGTTCTCCTTAAAATATTCAGCATCTGAGGTATATAGCGGCAACAAGACCTCTTGATTGGCCTCAAAGTTGGCCACTTGGGTCTGCACGCTCTGCAGTTTTGCCTCGACCGAGTTGCGGTTTCTAAATTTTCTGACAGGACAGTCAATGAACCTTTAAGACCTGCCCTACGGCGTTTGCCTTGGGTTAGAGTGTCCACCTTTAGTCTAAAACAAATGGAAATTGCAATCCTAGATTTTTACGACAGTTTACTCGAAACAGGAAAATCTTTCGTCGATCAAACTCGGGTCCTAACACTAAACGCGAGCGACTAATGACAGATAATCAAAGAGCGAGAACAAACGCGAGAAACATCAAATGCGAGAGGGGAAACAAATTGCAATAATTTTCATGCCGATCAAACTCGGGTTCGGCCCTAACACTAAACGCGAGCGACGGTATAAATGGAAAACTATCAGAACATGGGTGGCATTAGTACTGTAGAATTAAATGTACGCGCCTGCCGAGTGCCAAAATCATTAAAAGTTAAAACCCAAAATACAACCCTTCAAAATTTAGAATTTAGATGCAGCAATGTAAATTGAAAAGTTAGGCTATCACAGAAATTTTGAAAAAAGGGTTAAATTAGATGCATCGAGATTTACTAATAATTTAGAAAAGCCAATAGATATCTTTAAATTTAGATTTAGTTAGGCTTAATCAGAAAGAACAAGACTTATTGAACTTTAAATTTAGTTAATAAACAAAAATGCAATTTATGGGTTAGTTTAATTTAGTGCATATTCCATTCCACAAATGTTCTGTCAAGCAGGGCCTCAGCGTCCGCACCAAAGAACACCTGAGCCGACTCCACGATCTCGCGGAACAACCGATCTGTGGCGGGTGGTGTGAGATGGATTCCGTCCCACCCAAAATCAGCCGCTGCGGTATTCATGGGCATTTATCGGCTCTGGGTCCATGGCAAGTTGCCTTAAGCCACTGATTGATGGAGTTTCGGATGCGGTTAAACTCGTCGAGTTCGACTCCTCGTGGATTCTGGCGCTTCTCTATGCCGATTATGTAACAGCGACCTCCTGTGTGACTCTCGATATCTCTGGCCAACTCCTGGATTTGATTGGCCAGTTCCTTAGGGGCAACGCCTGACCTAATATCGTTACTACCTATTACCAGGTATGATAAGTCAGGACGCCAGCTAACCAACTGGTCCCACGCTCCAGTGCTAAGCAAGGTACTTATTCTAGACGCTGGGGCGGCAAGAGTTTTGATTGTGTAGTGAGGGTGGTAGATAGGCTTATCTATGTATAATTCGCGCACATATGAATGGCCTATTATGGCCACCTTTTTGATGAGGCCAGGGTAAATAGCCCTCTCTGGCTCAAAACCTTCCCCTACACCACCTCCTGCTGCCCCGTGCTTAAAAAAAACATGCACCATGTTGGCAAATCAGGAAAATCCTCGCGGCCGAAAAACGAGCAAAAAATCGCGGGAAAGCAGACGCCATCAAACGCACCGGCAAGTAAACAATGGGGGCCCGGCTGACGAACACACTAGGACGGACGAAGGACCATATATTATATGGATATTCGTGGTTAAGATGATTTAGTGGACTGTATCTGAATACCATACAATAAATTATATCACCTGAATACTGGTGCTAGTGCTGTAGGGACCTAGTTGCCTTGTTGAGCCATGGCGATGTTACAAGATGGCGTGTGGGAAACGGAAGTGTTAGTTAATAGGATAGAGTTAATGCATAAAGAATGGGACCACTATATTTGATGATTGATGGGAATGATGATTAATGACCTATGGATTAGTATGGATAGATGGAGAATTGATGAGCTAAGTACTATCACTAATGGGGCGAAAGGTGAGGTGAAACACGAGAGTGTAGGTAGTCGGTTTGCTTGTTGTGGAGGCTAGGTAGAGAGTGTGGGACCCTCACCATATTCGCGGCAGGTACGCCGATATCACGCCTGCGCAAATAGGTATATATTTCCCCTCCCAATTATAATTACCTAAGTTCATAGGAATGATAGATTACCCAATATCCAATACAGAACATAATTAACCTCTTAATTATTCTATATTATTATTAATCCCACAAACTTAATACTAAAGACTTAATGTAATACTTAAAGTAAGACTGTCCATATCAGAGTTTGGACATCAAGTAAGGGAGGGGAATGGGAGGGTTAGAGGAGGAGGTAGTTGGAGGGCTGTAAAAAGAGGAAGGGGGAGCGCTGGAGGAGGATAGAGAAGGAGGAGGGGGGAGGAAGAGGAGGAAGGGACAATGGGAGAGGACGGAGGGACAGGCGTAGAAGGAAGGGAATCCGAACGGGATGAACTTCAACAGAGCAGTGTGACGCTCACCGCTTCCCCCAGAACCGCATGGCTTACTCGCTAGGACTCGCCAGGGCAGAGAATGTAGCTACAGTCTACCTATCATTGTGTACTTTCCTTCTCGAGAAAGCTTGTGTTGCAGACAGTTCAGAACTGTTCTTTGTTTTCGTCTGTCACAATCCTTTCTATTTTATTTAGTCAATTGAAAGTATTGTGTTAAGTAGTTGAATGATGGGAAGGCGAGCGGGAGAGAGAGAGAGAGACCAGGTGGCGTGACTTGGTGGTGAGTGTGGCGCATGGCTGGCCCCCTTACATAGGCCTCGCGGGATTCGTTGCCTCCTGCATAACACGGCCTACTAGGCGGCTGCTTACTGGGCGACTGTCGCGCGCCCTCGTGCCATTCCTGCGAACTGGGACTCCAGCCATGCGGTCCCTGGAAATATCCTGGTCAGATCCGTCCCAGACAGCATACTCTAAGCATCTCCCATGAACTGTTCCACACTCTTGTCTTAGAATCTTTCTCTCCTACTGCCTCTATCATTTCCACTACTTCCTCACCTTTTATTAATATCAATCCCCCTCTGGTTCCCTGCATCCACACCTTGAATTGGTGGCCAGACTGTATTATATGCTGGATCTCACATTTCTTATGTACTAGGCTAAGGTTGAAGATAGTCGTTGTCTTTTTGGGAGATTGTATTGCTCGGACTGTCTCCATCAATCACTAATGTTTCTACAGGGTTAAATAATGCTAGACTAGGGATCAGGTACCTTGCTGTTGGTGTTTTCACTGTGTGTAGGCTACTTTTGAGCTGCACGCCACTACGGATTCTGTGGGTTACCTGGGTGGATCTTTTGTCTGTGTACCTTGGAGTTTAGACTGTGTAGTGCGTGAGGGCTGCTTGCCTAATCCACCCAACACTGTTCTAACTCTATTTGCTTTTACTTTTGAGGGTCGCCAGGAGGATACTCGATACTTGTGATCGAGAATCCTCAAGAGAGCACCCCTTCATATTAACGTAATCAGGCCGCACAAACCCAAGGTCCACACTAGGCTAGGAGCTGCCTTGCTCCACCAGAATTCTGTACCTTTGCGCATCCCAGCTAGACTTTATTAACCCGGGTAGACATTAGCTGGATTAGATCATATACTCTTTTATGCATACCCATTATTTCTACACAAGCATTTTGAGGTCTAGGTTGCTGTAGAGAGAGACAACCAGCATAGACCGGTTTTGTTAATAGGAGTACTACTTTTTCGTGGCGAGCATCATTACTGTTGCACCGCTTATAATATTCTTGTGTCCAATAACATTATAGGTCCAGCCTTTTTGTGTATTTAGCCTACACGTGCATTGTCCTGCCTCCTGCTATTTTGTGGTTCCATTTCCGATACGTTCTTCATAGTAGCATCCGACATTATTCCGAAGATTCCTTGTTCGGTGCTTGAGGACTTTACAACACTTTCTTTCATAAAGGAGTGACAGATATTATTGATTACAGTAACGTTAAGTAAACCTTCTTCTTGTTTGCATTAGATCACTCTTGTGATTTAATTAAGTTAACTATCTTTTCCTTGTGTAAGCAACCATATGTTATAGGTAATAGGCTGTTTCAGAGAACATCAGCCTATAGTAGAAGCACATAGATACTGAGAGTTAAGATACCCCGCTATCGCAGATATAACTCTGGAGGGTATATGTGTTCTTTGTTCGACGGGATTATATATCAGGGGTTGGATCTAGCATTTCCGTTGTTGCATTTATGCCAGTCTAGTCCAATGTATAAGAGCCACTGATTTATACGAGGCCCGATCGTAACAAATGGCGACCTAGCTCAGGATTTGGTGAACTGACATATAATTGCAGGTTATTGTGCAGATTTTTCTCACAGTTTAGGCAGTGAACATTTGTTGATTTTGTGGAATATTTTTTGAGGACATGCAAGAATGATTTTTTTAGCAAAGTAATATAGCACTTAAGCGGTCTCCGAGAATTTGTTATTGTGAATATTGTGGTATAAGAGTTTTCTTCTTTTTTGTGTATCAAAGTGAAAAATCTTCAGTGAGCATCATGTCTTATAGCGGATCAGTGCAGGATGAAGACACAGTACGTGATGTAGAAGCTGAGGAGCAGCAGCATGGGCAGGTTGTTAACTTGGTGAACAGTGAGGAGGATGCAAGGAATTTTTTACAATGGCCTGTTACTTCCGACCGGTTGGTGGGTGTGAATCGGTACGGTCTCCAGTGCTTAGCCGCAGCTATCGGTCATGTATGTACTAGTGGCATGACCAAGGATAACCTGATGACGTGTGTGCTGGGTGGGGTGACTGGCGTACGAGGTAGGGTGAGTGCTCAGAGCCTTTTGGCCGAGCCTCCCCTTCACTCGACTCCCAATCCTCCTATTGGAGTACCGACCCTGAGCACGCTTCCGCAGGTGGGTAGTGACTGGCAGGGTGGTTTGCCCCTGGGGGGATCACCGGGTATTTCTAACATCATTGCATCTCCTCCTCCTCCTCAAGGTTTGACCCCGGAGATGCTCTTTCAGCTCGAGATGGCAAAGATGCAACATCAGAGTCAACAGCAGACAGAGCTAGATAAGATAGAAGAGAGAAAAGAGCTAGCTAAGATAGAAGAGAGAAAAGAGGTGGCTAGGATGCAGCAACAGACGAGGGAAGCTGAGCTTAGGACTGAACTAGAATCTACAAGATACCGTGCCGACATGGATTTAGAGAAGTCTCGTGTTGAGATGACGGGACAGCGACTCGGTACTGGAAACCGTGCGCATGATCAGTCTCTGTCGCACCTTCTCAAACTGGTCCCTGTATTTGACGAGTCTGGTGTCACAGAGTTTTTCAATAGATTTGAGAAGAAGTGCCGGGAGCATCAGTGGCCTGAAGTTAAGTGGGCGGCCCTTGTGTCCTCTAGACTCGTAGGTAAGGGGCTCAAGGCTTACAATGCACTGCCTTTGGAGTCCTGCGTTGTTTATGAGGAGCTCAAGGAGGCTGTCCTGCGGGCATACGAGCTACAACCCGAGACATATAGGTTAAAGTTCCGGGGTGTGACTAAGGGGCGAGACAGTACCTTCTTGGAGCACGCCCGGGACCTGTCCGACGCTATGGGAAACTGGCTCAGATCAGAGAAGACAACTACGTTTGATGAGATGAAACAGTTGATGCTTCTAGAGCAGCTTTATAAGTGTACGGGCGGCGGCTTGACTTTAAACCTTAAAGAGAAGAACCCAAGAACTCTCGTAGAAGCAGCAGAGATGGCTGATCGTCGGTTGTCACTAATTCGGGGGTGCGGCTCTGCACAGAGAAACGATGTAGGCGTTAAGGAGCATTACCCTCCCCCTCCCCGGAATATGGACACACATAAATTTAAAAGCAATGACACCAAGACTTATCACAAACCTAGCACCGCCTCGTTTAAGAAGGGTCAGGGGACTTTTACACCTCAGTATAAGTCCAAGGGGAAATTTGAGTGTTATCACTGTCACAAAGAGGGGCACATGGCAAAAGCTTGTCCGAGCAGACCTCCCACGGCGGCTGTGTCATTGGCTCGCAGCATTGGGGTGTTCCAGAAGTCTTCTGTGTTTGCTGGAGGCATAAGATCAGAGGATGGAGCACCGCCAGTGAAGAAGGATCCGGAAGGCTCGAACCCTGTCCGCGATGCCTTTTGCGACCATAGAGGGCATGGCTGCGTGAAGTGGGGGGGCAAGAAGCACAGGGTACAGCTTTTGCGTGACACAGGTGCCTCTCAGACACTCTTGAAGAATTTCACTGGTAGACCCATAAACGCGGCGCGGGTGGTTGTGGTGCAGGGAGTTAATGCAACTAGGTCATACCCGCTTGTTAGAATGGAGCTTGAAGTTGACGGTGTGACTCGCGAACTGGATGTGGGAATCGTGGAGAAATTGCCTGTTGGGGGCGTCGACCTCCTTCTCGGCAATGACTTTGCGGTGCCTGCTTCTAAGGTTTCACCCTTAGTCGTTGCCGAGGAGCCGGCCCACGTGAGTAGGGAGGAACAGGAGTGGGTTGAGAAGTGTCAGGTGCAACCAATGGCGTGTGTTGTAACCAGATCTCTCGCATCCAGGGAGTCACAGCCTAACCAACAGTCTTCAAATAAGCGGAGGAACGGTCACGAGAAGGTGCTGAAAGCTGATACAGTGGAGAGTCTAGTACCAGCAGCGCTTCTCGGGGACTCAGTATTAGCACCGTTATTAGAGTCTGGAGAAGCTCCACCACCTGTCACTGAGAGTGTAGAGGCAGGGCTTAAAGAGACTCAGAGGCAGCAACGGTATACACGGAGAGAGCAACGGGTGCAAAGTTCGATGTTGGGGAAGGGCATGAGTTGTTTCGCAAACACTTAGACAGGCTAGCTCCCTCAGATATTCGCAAATTGCAGCTAGAAGACCCGGAGGTTCTAAAGTGTAGTAACGGTGCTGTCGAACTCGAAGAGGACAGGGATGCAAAGTCTGGAGATTTTATTTTCACTGATGGCATCTTGTATCGGCGATTCCAAGACCCGCAGAGAAGTTGGGAGGGTGGGTCAGGAGTGGTAGACCAGCTGGTCGTACCGAGGGTATGCAGGGATAGCCTACTTAGGTTGGCTCATGATGTACCGCTGGCGGGACACTTGGGTGTCCGTAAGACGGTGGCGGCTTTGGGGAAACTGTTTTGGTGGCCTGGTTTGAGAGCACAAGTGGTGTCATGGGTGGCAATGTGCAGTGTGTGCCAAAAGGTCGGGAAACCTAACCAGAGCATCCCAAAGGCTCCGTTCCACCCAATTCCCGTCAGTGGGCCTCCCTTTAGTAAAGTAGTAGTCGACATGGTTGGCCCCCTCCCCCCCACAAGTGCCGGAAATAAATATATCTTGACAGTCATGGACGTAGCAACTCGGTACCCAGACGCATACCCGATGAGAAATGGTTTGGCGAAGGCGGTGGTCCGTAACTTGCTATTATACTTCTCTCGGTACGGATACCCGCAGGAGACACAGTCAGACCAAGGATCGAATTTCACCTCCAACTTGTTCGTTCAGACAATGAAGCAGCACGGGATAGTCACTGTAGTGTCATCTGCTTATCACCCAGAGAGTCAGGGGGTGTTAGAGAGGTGGCATTCCACTCTAAAAAGCATGCTTCGCTGCTATTGTCTTGAGAACGGCAAGGACTGGGATCTTGGCCTGCCGTATGTGTTATTCGCTGCACGAGAGGTACCTGGGGAGAGTTTGGGGTTTAGCCCTAATGAGCTTGTGTTTGGACACCGCGTCAGAGGGCCTCTCCACATGGTAAAGGCGATATGGGAAGGCACCGCTAAACCATGTTCTATGCTTAAGTATGTCCTTGAGAGTAGAGAACGAATGTTGCGTAGTCTGGAGTTGGCTGGCCGCAATCTGGTAGGCTCTCAGGCCCTCATGAAGGACAGGTACGACCACAAGGTGAAACTCAGGGAGTTTCACGTGGGTCAGGAGATGTTGATACTACTCCCTCTTGTAGGTCACCCCTTATCCGCAAAGTACGCTGGTCCTTATAGGGTAGCAGAGAAGCTCTCGGACTTAGATTACCTGGTGGCCACTCCAGACAGGCGTAAGAGGAATCAGTTATGTCATGTCAACCTGATGAAGGAGTATGTGAGGCGCCCACCTGAGCCTCTCACTGTCCCTGTGATGACTTTCAGCAGTCAAGGTGGAGAAGGAGAACGGGACAGTCATGCGCAGGTGGATGACAACTGGGATTATCATGTTTCTGCAGATCAGTGGGCGGGAAACACGAGACAGGCGGCTCATGAGGCTTTGCAACACCTACCTGAGCAACAGCGTGTGGCTGTCGAGCGCCTATTCTGTTTATACCCTACTGTATTTGAGGAACACCCAGGCCTCACTACTCATGAGGTGCACGACGTTGACCACCCACCCTTCAAATCAGTGCCCTATAGGGTGCCCCCTATTAAACTTCCGGCCCTCCGGGCGGAGTTGCAGTATATGTTGCAACAGGGACTGATCGAGAAGGGGGCGGTAAAGTGGACATCTCCCGTAACGCTGCAACCTAAGCCGGATGGCAAGGTGCGCTTCTGTGTTGTTTACCGCAGGCTAAACGGCTTGACTCCCACCAACCCATATCCTCTTCCCCGGGTCGATGACTGTGTAGACAAGATTGGCAGGGCCAAGTTCTTGACCCAGGTGGACCTGGTAAAAGGTTACTGGCAGGTGCCTTTGTCTGAACGGGCGAAAGAGGTGTGTGGTTTTGTGGTGGATGGTGCTACATATCATTGTAATGTCATGCCGTACGGTCTAAAGAACGCACCAGCGACCTTCCAAAGCTTGATGAACGAGTTAGTGGCTGACATTCCGAACTGTACCGTGTACCTGGACGACGTCATTATCTACGATGACGATTTCAAGAGCCACTGTGAACATGTAGAATCCCTATTTAAGAAATTAAGCGAGGCAAACTTGGTGGTCAACCTGGGAAAGTATGATTTTGTGCGGGCTACCGTGCAGTATCTGGGGTTCATGGTGGGTTTGGGCCAGGTGTGCCCCCCACAGAACAAGATATTGGCTATTAACCACTTCCCCAGGCCGTCCACCAAGAAGCAGATCATGAGGTTTTTGGGCATGATTGGTTACTACCGCTGCTTTATAAAGGGCTATTCTACTGTGCTGGCTCCTCTGACGGACCTATTGGCCAAAGATAGAAAGTTTAAGTGGGCGCCTGAGTGTGAGAGGGCTTTTTTGCTAGTAAAACACCTGTTGTGTACTCACCCAATTCTCAGGGCCCCGGACTTTAGCCGACCATTCCAGCTGGCAACTGATGCCAGTGGTGTGGGGGCTGGTGCCGTTCTGATGCAATCAGATGAAGATGGGCTGGAGCACCCAGTCAGTTTCTTCTCAAAAAAGTTCAACTCGGCGCAGAAGAACTATTCAGTAGTTGAGAAGGAACTGCTGGCGATTGTGCTAGCGCTCAGGGACTTTGAGGTGTATGTTCCAGCCTATGGACCAGTTGTGGTGATCTACACAGACCATCACCCCCTCAAGTTCCTGAATCAATTCCATAACCGGAATATGAGGCTGACCAGGTGGTCATTAATGTTGCAGGAATACAACCTAGACATACGCCATATTGCCGGTTCTGAGAATGTGATTGCAGATTGCTTATCGAGGGTGGAAGACCCGGGGTAGATCATCACAAGGGTAGCCTCCTACTTTGGTTTGATTAGTATGTTTACGTCTGGTGCTTGTTGGCTCGCGTGGGTAGCCCAGCGTATTGGGTCATAAAGTAGGAGTTGCTGTGTTGGTATAGAAGAAAACACTAGGATGCCCCTGTAGTGCAGCCGCCATAAACATATTAAAAATTATAAAAATCCTATAAAAACTCTTTCTTTGATAGTTAAATTTTGTTTAAGTATGTTATAGCAGAAATTCTGAGTTGCACTCCTCTCAGAAGGCTGGGCTAGTGAAGCTCGCTCTTATGAGCATAACTATGTAATTTAATCTATTGTGTTGGGAGGGGTTGTTAATTTTTATAATGTGTTATTTTGAAGAGAACTGTGCTTTACATTTCATTGTCGCTGGGTGACTAGGAGTGGCGAATTTTGTATGGGTTCTGCGTGTCATATTTAGAGCTCATAGTTGGAGCCTCTTAAAAATCTTGGGTGGGGTGTGACGCTCACCGCTTCCCCCAGAACCGCATGGCTTACTCGCTAGGACTCGCCAGGGCAGAGAATGTAGCTACAGTCTACCTATCATTGTGTACTTTCCTTCTCGAGAAAGCTTGTGTTGCAGACAGTTCAGAACTGTTCTTTGTTTTCGTCTGTCACAATCCTTTCTATTTTATTTAGTCAATTGAAAGTATTGTGTTAAGTAGTTGAATGATGGGAAGGCGAGCGGGAGAGAGAGAGAGAGAGAGAGAGACCAGGTGGTGTGACTTGGTGGTGAGTGTGGCGCGTGGCTGGCCCCCTTACATAGTCCTCGCGGGATTCGTTGCCTCCTGCCTAACACGGCCTACTAGGCGGCTGCTTACTGGGCGACTGTCGCGCGCCCTCGTGCCATTCCTGCGAACTGGGACTCCAGCCATGCGGTCCATGGAAATATCCTGGTCAGATCCGTCCCAGACAGCATACTCTAAGCATCTCCCATGAACTGTTCCACACTCTTGTCTTAGAATCTTTCTCTCCTACTGTCTCTATCATTTCCACTACTTCCTCACCTTTTATTAATATCAATCCCCCTCTGGTTCCCTGCATCCACACCTTGAATTGGTGGCCAGACTGTATTATATGCTGGATCTCACATTTCTTACGTACTAGGCTAAGTTTGAAGATAGTCGTTGTCTTTTTGGGAGATTGTATTGCTCGGACTGTCTCCATCAATCACTAATGTTTCTACAGGGTTAAATAATGCTAGACTAGGGATCAGGTACCTTGCTGTTGGTGTTTTCACTGTGTGTAGGCTACTTTTGAGCTGCACGACACTACGGATTCTGTGGGTTACCAGGGTGGATCTTTTGTCTGTGTACCTTGGAGTTTAGACTGTGTAGTGTGTGAGGGCTGCTTGCCTAATCCACCCAACACTGTTCTAACTCTATTTGCTTTTACTTTTGAGGGTCGCCAGGAGGATACTCGATACTTGTGATCGAGAATCCTCAAGAGAGCACCCCTTCATATTAACGTAATCAGGCCGCACAGACCCAAGGTCCACACTAGGCTAGGAGCTGCCTTGCTCCACCAGAATTCTGTACCTTTGCGCATCAGAGCTAGACTTTATTAATCCGGGTAGACATTAGCTGGATTAGATCATATACTCTTTTATGCATACCCATTATTTCTACACAAGCATTTTGAAGTCTAGGTTGCTGTAGAGAGAGACAACCAGCATAGACCGGTTTTGTTAATAGGAGTACTACTTTTTCGTGGCGAGCATTATTACTGTTGCACCGCTTATAATATTCTTGTGTCCAATAACATTATAGGTCCAGCCTTTTTGTGTATTTAGCCTACACGTGCATTGTCCTGCCTCCTGCTATTTTGTGGTTCCATTTCCGATACGTTCTTCTTATAGCATCTGACATTATTCAGAAGATTCCTTGTTCGGTGCTTGAGGACTTTACAACACTTTCTTTCATAAAGGAGTGACAGATATTATTGATTACAGTAACGTTAAGTAAACCTTCTTCTTGTTTGCATTAGATCACTCTTGTGATTTAATTAAGTTAACTATCTTTTCCTTGTGTACCATAACTAAGCAACCATATGTTATAGGTAATAGGCTGTTTCAGAGAACATCAGCCTATAGTAGAAGCACATAGATACTGAGAGTTAAGATACCCCGCTATCGCAGATATAACTCTGGAGGGTATATGTGTTCTTTGTTCGACGGGATTATATATCAGGGGTCGGATCTAGCGTTTCCGTTGTTGCATTTATGCCAGTCTAGTCCAATGTATAAGAGCCACTGATTTATACGAGGCCCGATCGTAACAGCAGGCGGAGATAGTGGCGGAGGCACTAGAGACAGGAGACAGCAATAAAGAGCGAATAAACTGAGCAATGGCGGGAAGTGCAGCAGTGCTTCATAAGAGTCATCAAGGGAATAGGAATTAGAGGAGTGAACAAGTGCAGGGGGGAAGGCTGCGACGCAGGAGGGGTAACTGGGGAGGGGTGAGGAGGGAGGACCTTAGACTGTCGGGAGAAATCATAGTTAACAGGTTTTTTCTTTACAGAGGAGGATGAGGCAGGAACTGGAAGACGAAGTTTCCCACGGATGGAGGAGGAACGAGCAGGAGAGGTAGAGGACAGGAAAGAAAAGGTGGAGGAGGAAGAAGTAAGAGTAGAGGAGGCAAGGACGAAGAAAGAGTTAGACACAGAAAGAGGAGGCGGTGAAAAAGGAGAAACAGGTGAAAAGAAAAACAGATGAGGGGCAGTAGAGTAGAGGGTAGAAGAACTGGAAGAAGCAGCACAGGACGGACGCAGGCAAGGGGGTACAGCATGGGAAGCGGGGACAGAGGCAATAGACGAGAAAGGAGGAGAGGAAGAGGGTAGGGAGAAGGGAGACTGAGTGGAAGGAGAGGATGTAGAAGGAGGAGCAGATCGGAGAACGTCAGCAAAGGAGGGACCAGGGCTGAAGCCTAGGGTGTGCGCCTTGCGCCAAGCGGCCTGAAGGGAGAGACCTTCCTGACGATGGATAGCGGTGACATAAAATTCAAATTTGAAGACAGGGCAACCACGATACTGAGCACTGAGAGGGCCCGCACAGTTCGGGCAACAACGGACAGGAATCCGACATTGGTCCCCGACATGACTGGGTGGTGCACAAAGGGGGCAACGTTGAATGGAGCGACAATACTTCTCAAGATGGTTGAAGCACCAGCACGCCTCCCTGTTCGGGAGGCGTTCCCCCCCTAGATAAACAAAATCTGGAGGACTGACGCTGTCAAAAACGACACGGGCGACGTGAGCAGCCCATGAACGAGTGCCTCATGGTGGACATTCAAAGCAGGAGACAGAGAGAACAGGAACATTTTGGAGGCAGAGAATGTCACGGATGAGTGAGGAACAACCCTGAAAATCGACGTCACCAAGGTGCATCGCTGAGGTAACAAAGACAGTGCCCCTTGCTGGAGTTCATATAAACATCTTTTTGGGCACGTAGGGGTGTGCCATCATCGGTCTTAAGGGAGAGCAGAACACGCGCTTGGTCATCAGAGTGGACTGTCACCATGTAACGGGAAGAAATTGTACTTTCCCTTTTGGTATATGTTGTAAGGTTTGACTTAACTGTAAGACTTTTTCCCCTTCATTCACTCTTCCCTATATTTAAGGGAAATGTATCATTTAAGAAGGGTTAAGTAACCCTTGTCTATGTAAAGAGGGAATTAGCCTAGATCAGGAGGAGAACTAATATTCTCAAATCTATCTAAAATACTTTCAAGCCTAATTTTTCCTTTCACCCCCTTTTGGTATTCCATGTAAAAATCCTTCCTTTTCGAATTTAGAGTAATGCCCCCTTGTGTAAAAAGACCGCCAACTCCTACCCAAGCGACGCCACCCTTTGTGGTCACCCTCCCCATTTTTGGCGGGATCCCTGGCACTGGCCCTCGGCCCCTCACTGTCGTGACCCCAGGCCTACGAGAGAGACACCTACCTAACCCCCAGTCTCTGTCATCATTCCCCGCTTCTTCTCCGGACTTAGGCTTCCTTTCCCTCCATGCAGAGGTTCGTAATTAAGGTTTATAGTGTTATAAGGTATTGCTTATTCAGTTAAGTAAGTACTAGATGTGTAATGTAGGAGATATTACGGTGGTTGACAAATTCGTGAACTCGAGCCTACCATCGGGTTGGTCGACAGGCACCCCTCACCTGCCAAGTGCCTACAACCATACAAATTCCCCCATTATCATTGTGTTAGTAAAACTTAGTCTGTGCACCTTTGCTAAGTGTTATTCTGATATTTTAGACTTTGTTATTCCAAATTAACGTCAAATTAACTTTGTGTGTAATAATTTCAGTCAGAGGGACGCCATTTGATGGCCTTCCAATTCTTGTGTTTTTCCATAATTCCCGACCAAACTTAGGCTAGCCCATTTTGCTAGTTTGTCTTTCACCGTTTTACATAATCCTGAGGTAGTGCGAGAACACCAGTTAAGAGTAGAATTGAGGACGATGAAGTTGATTAAAATGCTTTTGAAGCCTGACCGCCATTTTAGGATTTAGACCATCTCGCATTTCGGAGAGACGACCAGGTTGAGTAAATTACTGATGTAGCAGTTGTATTGTATGTTTAGAACTTGTTCATTACTTTGGGTTTATAAAACCATGCATTTTGGTAAATATGATTGTATTTTAATGTGTAAATCTGGAAAGGACATTCGTTTGAGATCGTGTCCTTGAGTTTTGTTTACCTTTCGTGTCTCCGACGTTCCAAAGTTAGGCCTATTCAGATAAGTATTTATAACTAACGTCTCCTAGGCCTGGTTATTGTTAATTTTAAATGTTTTTACTGGGTTATAGTGTAAAGAGTTACTTGTTATCTTGATTTAGAGGTCCTCATTTCCCAACCCCAGTACTGTCAAATTTCGGACCCCCATTGGGTCGGGTTTATTTCAGATGATTATTTGTTCTTACCTATTGTTACTTAAAGTTAACTTGTGAAAAGGCCGTTTAGGTATGGGTACTTGCTGAATTATTATGGTAGGTTATATGATTTTACATTTTTAATTAGGCTACCTAACTTTCACCTAATTGGAAGTACAGTAGGCTATTATTAATTATTGTGCTTTTTGAGTGTATTATGAGTATTGATTCCTATGATATATTTTTGTTTGACATGGTCTAATGTACAGAGTTGCATTGCAAGGGACGGAACGCTGTAGTGAGATTCTGGGCAGCTGATTTCAGGGGATAAGTTACTCGAGTTACAGTAGAAATAACGTTTAGCTTTGTTTGAGCCTTGTGTAGCACCCTCCGTGTCGGGCAGTGCAACCTGTTAAGTTTGACCATGACAATTTCCTTTGATTTATGCCATTATTGTATTGATTTGACTCCATAGATAGGCTGTGTAAGTATGTATTCCCGATTGTGTGTAGAGTACTGCTGAGTAACATATGTACCTGTACTTAATGAGAGGATCTTTGGATGCCTTAAGAGATTATTTCGGTACAGTACTGTTATGTCATAATTTGATCTGTCATTGTATTTCTGTACTTATATTAGCTCATCTATTTTTATACGTTAATAGGAATCCATGTATTTTTATATGTTTATATTAACCTATATTTTTTATATGTATTTGTTTTAGTATTACTGTGTACCGTAATTAGGATATTGATTAACCCCATTATTAAGGGTTAGCTATATGTCAACCGTGGGTTAAGAATTATATTCGACTTACCAGGGAACCAGTTTGGGACGGAGTCGATGTGATGCTGAATTGCTGATGGCGGAGAATCGGAGATTCACCCCTCCCATTGGCTGAGTGCAGGATGCTGAACTCGTGTACTGTACGAGGGTTCAAGGACCGCAGGAAGACGTATGATTACCCCCTATACCCCAGGATACGGTAGGCCGAAGAGACGTAAAGGCAAGCCTGGCCGATACCGGTACCTAGCGGAATTGGGATGTATAATACTGAGAGGAATGTGGTGGATACAGACAGCAAGGTTCGAGTCCTACTCCTAGGTTAAGAGACTGTCCCAGTACGGTAATGGATTGGTCCCAGGTTAATGGTATAGAGATAATTAGATATGGTACCAATCATACCAATGTTAAGAGTTGTAAACGGTAAAATGTTCCTTAAATATTAATATCAAGCTGAAGATTATTGCAATATGTTTGTATCTATCCTCCCGTACCTATTTGGATCTAAATGTGTTGTCAGGATGGTAAATCGGAGTCGTCAGTATTAAATTGGTCTAAGAGTAGTAACGGTAGCCTAACCGAGTTAAAGTCTTGTCAGCCAACATTGAAGGTGAAGTTCTTGATTGGTCTGTGCTAGCCTCCGATTTATCCTACTGTCCTAATGAGCATGAATCACGATTGCATAAAGAATAAGAAAACCATGGGGACGGCCAGTCCACCTGAAGGTGGGCGATCAAATAATTCGAATGAATTACCGTTCCCAAAAACATCCTTATGTGATATCTAGAAAGTAGAGAATATGCTAGGTCTCAGTGGGGATTTTGTGGTTCTTGGGTCTTATCATCGTGTCGGAGTTGCAGCCTTTCCCCTTCCTCGAAGGATGTTGGATGTGGGTCAACCAAACAGGGTTGTCCTCTCGTTAATTAGAATGCAATAACGGGTTTGTCGTCATCTCTTCCTTTCTATCCTTGAGTACCTATTTTCCACCTTCACAGCTTAATCTATCTTTCTCTCCCTCCCTCTCTCTCTCTTGTTGTTAGCAGAAGAAGGAGAGATATCCAACTCCCCCCCCCCCCCCCCCCCGTTACAACCAGCCGAATCCCGTCGCTCCGGGAGTGGAAGACCACACCCACACCACGGACCGAAACAACAGACGCTGAAATTCCAAGTCACTCGGAACCAAGGAAGAGGGAACCGAATATAACTTGGCCAGAGGGGAAGGAGGGAAAAAAAAAAAAAAAGAGCTGAATAAAGAGGTAAGACAGAAGAACGTGGATGGGACTTAGAAGAAGAAGAGTAGGAAGTCGAAGAAAAGGAAGCACGGGCTAAAGAAGAAACAGAGGAAAATGGAGAGACGTCGGGAGCCAGAGAAGTTAACAGAGAAGCAGTAGGATCAGTAACTGACATCACAGAGATTGGGGCAGAAGGAGACTGAGAGAATGGAGCGATAGAGGAAGCAGAGGTAGACACGGAGGAGGAAGAGGTAGACGAAACAGAGGAAGGATCGGAAGCAGGAGCAAAAGTCTGACGGGGGAACCAAAAGCGGAGCGGAAGTAGTCAACGGCGTTGTCGGGTAGGGGGTTCAGTAAGGGATTCCATTAAGAGGTCTGAGAATAGACCAAAAAGTGGTGGTGTAAGAGGGTTGCCAGCTAGCTCAGCTCACACAGGACATGGAGCCCAACTCAACCCCTGCGTACGCCAGCGGTGGTAGCTTTTCCGAATGCCCGCTCCCTACCCAGTCCAGAGGACCACTGACATCAATATGCATATCGAGGCTTAGGTATAAGTGAACCCGCCTGATAGGACTGAGGGCGAATATGAACGCAGTCGTACAAGGATGCCCGCGCACACAAAAGCAATCATCCCCAAGTTATACAGCACATACTGACAGGCTCGGTGGAAACGCCAAGCCGAGGAGTCCCACCACCACCGGACTGGCACCCTAGAACCGAAGCCAGCCGGGGGTAGTGGTCCCGCCCGAAGGTCCGAACACTCTTCGGGTGACACAGCCTGCCACCACTACCACCATTCACGGGGGCCGGCCAACGTTCCACGGCAAAGTGAGGACCGCCCACTCGCCCGGCAATACACCAAAAAATGTCTAAAGAGGTAAAAAGGAGAAACCTAAAAAAAAAAAATAATAATAAAATAAATTTCAAAAATATACAGTACATAAAAATATACATGAAAAACAAAACTACAGGATATGGGTCACAAATGAGAGAAGAATGAAAATATAGGAAGAGAAAAACAGGCTATGCAGAATTAGTTGAGCCAACGTCAAACTCCAGACGCCGGGCCTTGACTATTACTATCTTTTAACTATCTTTTCCTTGTGTACCATAACTAAGCAACCATATGTTATAGGTAATAGGCTGTTTCAGAGAACATCAGCCTATAGTAGAAGCACATAGATACTGAGAGTTAAGATACCCGCTATCGCAGATATAACTCTGGAGGGTATATGTGTTCTTTGTTCGACGGGATTATATATCAGGGGTCGGATCTAGCGTTTCCGTTGTTGCATTTATGCCAGTCTAGTCCAATGTATAAGAGCCACTGATTTATACGAGGCCCGATCGTAACAGCAGGCGGAGATAGTGGCGGAGGCAGTAGAGACAGGAGACAGCAATAAAGAGCGAATAAACTGAGCAATGGCGGGAAGTGCAGCAGTGCTTCATAAGAGTCATCAAGGGAATAGGAATTAGAGGAGTGAACAAGTGCAGGGGGGGAAGGCTGCGACGCAGGAGGGGTAACTGGGGAGGGGTGAGGAGGGAGGACCTTAGACTGTCGGGAGAAATCATAGTTAACAGGTTTTTTCTTTACAGAGGAGGATGAGGCAGGAACTGGAAGACGAAGTTTCCCACGGATGGAGGAGGAACGAGCAGGAGAGGTAGAGGACAGGAAAGAAATGGTGGAGGAGGAAGAAGTAAGAGTAGAGGAGGCAAGGACGAAGAAAGAGTTAGACACAGAAAGAGGAGGCGGTGAAAAAGGAGAAACAGGTGAAAAGAAAAACAGATGAGGGGCAGTAGAGTAGAGGGTAGAAGAACTGGAAGAAGCAGCACAGGACGGACGCAGGCAAGGGGGTTCAGCATGGGAAGCGGGGACAGAGGCAATAGACGAGAAAGGAGGAGAGGAAGAGGGTAGGGAGAAGGGAGACTGAGTGGAAGGAGAGGATGTAGAAGGAGGAGCCGAAGAGGTAGGAGCAGATCGGAGAACGTCAGCAAAGGAGGGACCAGGGCTGAAGCCTAGGGTGTGCGCCTTGCGCCAAGCGGCCTGAAGGGAGAGACCTTCCTGACGATGGATAGCGGTGACATAAAATTCAAATTTGAAGACAGGGCAACCACGATACTGAGCACTGAGAGGGCCCGCACAGTTCGGGCAACAACGGACAGGAATCCGACATTGGACCCCGACATGACTGGGTGGTGCAACGTTGAATGGAGCGACAATACTTCTCAAGATGGTTGAAGCACCAGCACGCCTCCCTGTTCGGGAGGCATTCCCCCCCCCCCCCTAGATAAACAAAATCTGGAGGACTGCGCTGTCAAAAACGACACGGGCGACGTGAGCAGCCCATGAACGAGTGCCTCATGGTGGACATTCAAAGCAGGAGACAGAGAGAACAGGAACATTTTGGAGGCAGAGAATGTCACGGATGAATGAGGAACAACCCTGAAAATCGACATCACCAAGGTGCATCGCTGAGGTAACAAAGACAGTGCCCCTTGCTGGAGTTCATATAAACATCTTTTTGGGCACGTAGGGGTGTGCCATCATCGGTCTTAAGGGAGAGCAGAACACGCGCTTGGTCATCAGAGTGGACTGTCACCAGCCGAATCCCGTCGCTCCGGGAGTGGAAGACCACATCCACACCACGGACCGAAACAACAGACGCTGAAATTCCAAGTCACTCGGAACCAAGGAAGAGGGAACCGAATATAACTTGGCCAGAGGGGAAGGAGGGAAAAAAAAAAAAAAAAGAGCTGAATAAAGAGGTAAGACAGAAGAACGTGGATGGGACTTAGAAGAAGAAGAGTAGGAAGTCGAAGAAAAGGAAGCACGGGCTAAAGAAGAAACAGAGGAAAATGGAGAGACGTCGGGAGCCAGAGAAGTTAACAGAGAAGCAGTAGGATCAGTAACTGACATCACAGAGATTGGGGCAGAAGGAGACTGAGAGAATGGAGCGATAGGGGAAGCAGAGGTAGACACGGAGGAGGAAGAGGTAGACGAAACAGAGGAAGGATCGGAAGCAGGAGCAAAAGTCTGACGGGGGAACCAAAAGCGGAGCGGAAGTAGTCAACGGCGTTGTCGGGTAGGGGGTTCAGTAAGGGATTCCATTAAGATTCGTGACATTCCGTGTCCGTGACATTCCGTGACATTCTCTGCCTACTAACTCTTGGTCATCCTCCTTTCGGGACTTCGGTGAGACTTTTTCTATTGCACTAGACATATCGAAAGCCTTCGATAGAGTCTGGCATAAATCTTTAATTTCTAAACTACCCTCCTTCGGTTTCTATCCCTCCATCTGTGCCTTTGTCTCTAATTTCCTTTCCGGCCGTTCCATAGCTGCGGTTGTGGACGGCCATTGTTCACTTCCTCACCCTATAAACTCCGGTGTTCCTCAGGGCTCTGTCCTATCTCCTATTCTCTTTCTAATTTTTATAAATGATCTCCTTAACTGTACCTTAATTCCCATCCATTCATACGCAGACGACTCAACCTTACACTACTCCATTAGTTTTTCAGAACGCCCCAGCCAGCAATCCCTCAACGACAAACGTAATGAAGCCATAGAACTCTTAAATTCTGATCTAAATACTATTTCCAATTGGGGCAGAGAAAACCTTGTTAACTTTAATGCTTCCAAAACCCAATTTCTCCATCTATCTACCCGTCAGGATCTCCCAGCGGACTATCCCTTATTCTTCAACAATACAAAAATCAACCCTTCATCTTCTCTCAATATTCTTGGTGTCTCTTTTTCTTCTGCTCTCATTTGGAAGGACCATATTACCAGTCTTGCTAAGGCAGCCTCCCAGAAGCTGGGTGTACTCAACCGCCTTAGGGGGTTCTTTTCCCCTGCACAGCTTCTTGCTCTGTACAGGGGCATAGTGCGCCCTTGTATTGAGTATTGTTCACATGTGTGGGGAGGTTCCTCTCACACCGCTCTCCTAGACAAAGTTGAAAGGAAGGCCTTTCGTATCATTAACTCCCGTCCACTCACCAACTCTCTGCAATCTCTCTCTCTCCGCCGCAATGTTGCATCTCTCTCGCTATTCTATCGCTACTATAATAATCAGTGTTCCTCAGAGCTATCCCAGTGCATACCACCTCCTTTACGTAGGACACGTGGTACCCGTCTTGCAACTCAATCCCACCCCTACTCTGTGCAACTCTCCAACCCAAGAGTGAAACGTTACTCTCAAACATTCTTCTACTCAACATCTGAGCTCTGGAACTCTCTCCCAGAATCAGTCTTTCCCTCTTCCTATGACTTAAATTGCTTCAAACTCCGTGTGTCCAGGCATTTTGGCTCGAACGTCCCTTGATTTTGGCCCTGTCACTCTTTCAACTATGGGGGAGGCACTCGCTATAGGCAGTTATGCCTTTTGCCTCCCTCAATCACATAAAAAAAAAAAAAAAAAAAAAAAAAAAAAAAAAAAAAAAAAAAAAAAAGAGGTCTGAGAATAGACCAAAAAGTGGTGGTGTAAGAGGGTTGCCAGCTAGCTCAGCTCACACAAGACATGGAGCCCAACTCAACCCCTTCATACGCCAGCGGTGGTAGCTTTTCCGAATGCCCGCTCCCTACCCAGTCCAGAGGACCACTGACATCAATATGCATATCGAGGCTTAGGTATAAGTGAACCCGCCTGATAGGACTGAGGGCGAATATGAACGCAGTCGTACAAGGATGCCCGCGCACACAAAAGCAATCATCCCCAAGTTATACAGCACATACTGACAGGCTCGGTGGAAACGCCAAGCCGAGGAGTCCCACCACCACCGGACTGGCACCCTAGAACCGAAGCCAGCCGGGGGTAGTGGTCCCGCCCGAAGGTCCGAACACTCTTCGGGTGACACAGCCTGCCACCACTACCACCATTCACGGGGGCCGGCCAACGTTCCACGGCAAAGTGAGGACCGCCCACTCGCCCGGCAATACACCAAAATTTTTCTAAAGAGGTAAAAAGGAGAAACCTAAAAAAAAAAAAGTAATAATAAAATAAATTTCAAAAATATACAGTACATAAAAATATACATGAAAAAAAACAACTACAGGATATGGGTCACAAATGAGAGAAGAATGAAAATATAGGAAGAGAAAAACAGGCTATGCAGAATTAGTTGAGCCAATGTCAAACTCCAGACGCCGGGCCTGAAGCCCCCCCCCCCCCCCCCCCCCGACGACACCGGGCACAGCATTGGGGGGTGGGGGGTGGAAAGGGTTAATGATGGTGGAAGGCTTGTACTCTTATCTCTCATCAAAGTATTCAATTAATTAATTATTTCAGTTATCAAGAAATAGTTCTAGCCAGTTGGAAATGTAATTCACATACTATTGTAAGTTGTGGTACTGAAAGAAGCCAGTGGATATTTGTAAAATAATCTTGATATTCTCAGGACAAAAAACAAAACATGCCAATTTGGATAAATCTTTTACTTTCTTAACAACAAAATCATGCATATACTTGGGTGATTATCTACAATATCACAATTCCTTAGCTACACAAATATATAATGTTTTCATACTCTATCTACTGTCAAATAAATGATTTATAGATTTCCTCCTATTTTGACTTACAATATACTCCAAATAGTTTATGGCTGCAAAATAATTCAGCAATACACAATTTTGTTACCTGAACACTAGTGATGTTAGGCACTGAAGCCCTGCAAACAGATGACAAAGATAAGTGTTAATATTAAATTTAAGAATGGCCTCTAATGACGCCGATTCAAGAGATTCATGGTTGAAAATATTTCGACTTGAAAGATCCTTCGTAACTTGCATAAAATCGTCTAGAGGTAACTAGAATACAATACAAGAGTTGCCATCTGAGTTAAAGTTAAATTACTATCCTAGCTATACCATCACTTGACTGGAATTATCTACAGTCGAGGTTCTGAAAGCGGGAGTGTAGAGCTGATTAAATATATAGATTCCAAGGATAGTATCTACTTGGCTAAAATAATGGCAACAGATGGGCGAATTATATTTTATCCACAAACTACACTACACTGTCAAAAATATCCCTATATTGAACAGTACATGACCGTAAGTTGTGACGTTCAAAAACTGCATTACGGTTTACGGTTTCTTAACTGTATTATACCTCTAAATGGCGGCAATAATACAGTGAATGACCAGTAATGTTGATGGTTTGGCATGTTTGTGACCGTTAAAAGTTACGGTAATCTCTCTCTCTCTCTCTCAGTACGGTGATGTATACGTAAGCATGTGTCTACTGTATGTATGCATGCGCATATGTGTGTGTGAGTGTGTGTGTGTATATATGTATTAGAGACGTGGATGATTAAATGGATATAGATGGGTCTATACAGTACAGAGATAGAGAGATGTTGGCAGTAACTGCTGCCAATCCTGTAACCATAAAAAATATGAAATATTTTTAACAGAGATAGTCTGTATTCATATCTGTACGGGTAATTTAACTTTAAATACATGATTGGTAATGAAAACTGAACACGGGGGCGGGGGGGGACAGCAAACGAGTTCAAACTTTACATAGATACACATATATGATATCAGAACAAACACATAAGGCAAGAGAGTCGCACAAAAATCAATCTAAATGAACAATGGGAAATGTGGAATGATATCAGGCAAACCATCTATATTGATCAGCGGAGTTTATTTGTATGCGCACTGCACTGAAGAACTATGAAGTGGCATTAATTAACACACATGAGTAACTATAGGCAAATTAACAGGGATTTTTTGTTCAACGGTTAACAAACTTGTGGCAGGGAGGTTTGACAAAAGCAAAGAAATTTCAGGCACGCTCTTGCAAACCTAGCTGTCACAAAACTCATATTAAACACACTATTGCCTCTTCCACCGACTTGTTTTGAAAAGACTAGCCAATTCGTCCATGGGGTTTCAATTAGTATTATATACTGATACTAAAATACCCTCAATAAAATTGCAAATTTCTATCAACAAATATTACTAGTATCAAAACATATTTTAACTATCGTATATTATGATATAGCATTTATTTATCAAACTCTTAGAATTTTCTCTGGGTAGTTTATTTTATCAATTTCACAAACTAATTGGAGCACCGGGTATGAATATACCAGTCTACACTAATTAATGTACAACATTAAAGAACAAAATCATCAGCCATATCACAAGTACTATGGCTGGTCGACCGTGGGAATACAACTGTACAACTCCTCGATTCTACTTGTCTCCCAGAGAGATAGTACAGAGGTCGAAATCAGCTAACCCATCTGGTCGAATATTCATGACCCAGTCTTGAGAATGTTTGAAATGTGTCACTTATAAAAAACATGGCCAGAGTGGGTCTGAATAAAGAACTGATACCACTTCGAAACCATGAATATTGACAAGGCTTTCTATAAATTTCATACTGTAAGACATCTGATCTACCTATGTTTTTGCTATCCATTGGTGAAATTATTCGATATAGTAATATCCCTGGATGAATGACAAAATTCAAATAGGCTATATCTATAAAAAGCATAAAGGATGTAGTTGAATTGCATTGTAATGCAACCCAATAATATAATAGGGGTATTAATTACATCGATAGACTCATATTCTAGAGTGGGTGTTCATGCGGGTGTCGGCAACAGCAGTCTTATTGTGGATGAGGGTTTCTCGGGAAATTTTCCTTGGTGCAGATCCATAGCTGTTCTTGCTGATGTAGTCCTCATCATTCATGGCCGAGTCCACTGACGACTGCCAGTCTAGTGAAGGTGTCTTACCACTTTTGAGAACATTGCGTCCTGAAACATTGCGACCATTAGTCATACCGAATTGATTACTGTGTGGGGTGTTCTGGTTATTATCCTCAATGTTGAATGAACACTCACTAATACCAGAATCACTTCTCTCGCTGATTATACTAGATGAGGGGCGAGTGACAGGACAGCCCTTGGTTTTAGATAGGTTGAGTATGGAGGAGGCAAGTGAGGTGGAGGTTGGGGAGGTGGGGGTGTGAGGCTGGTTCTCTGGCAGAGGGGACAATCGGGTCGGGGAAGAAGGCTGGGAGCTCCGGCGACTCGTCAGGTTGGCCATACGTCCCAGGGCGCGGATGGCATTTCCAGTTTTCTAGAAGCACACAGAAATGAAGCATGCAGTTAGATTAACACACACAAAGGCATACTTTTGGAGCAATAACCTCCTGGATTAATCATTAATGCAATCCAAACCAAAAAATGTGTATAAAACTGATGAACATTTGTGATTAGAGAAAACAAATCATGCTTATATATTAGTGTGTGTGGTTAGTAATTAGTATATGGGATTTGCACTGTTAAGGTCAGTGCCTCGGCAAATTGTAATGGGTCTAGGTATAACTTTTCTGTTAATATGAAGAATATAAGGTCTTTATTCTTCTTAAGTATGACAAATTATATGTTGTTTTCTACAATTAACACACTTCACATTGTTAGATATTCTATGTCAAGTTATAGGTTCGAATCCCGGTGGATCACATAATTATGCTTTCATTAATTTCATTGGAGGTGTTAGGGGGTGTGGTGAAATTAATAAAAATAGAATGTCAAGTTATAGTCATAGGATATAGTTTTATCTTGAAACATATATACACTGTAAAATAACTGACCTGCCACTTTCGCCTGATGATGAACTTCTTCAGCTTGTCTGTGGATAGGACGACCTTGTTCATGTCTTCTTCCGTCTGAGCCAGCCACGCGTGACTAAAGCATTCAGTGGCTGTTAGTCGCTTCCTGTGGGATAGAGCAAATGTGGATTATAACACCATGCCAGGACGAGCAATTGGACGACAGCCGTTTGCTTACTCAGCCTATATATAGCTATTGGTGAGGTGTGATTAAAGCACTGGGTGGCTGTTAGTAGTTTCCAGGAGAGGAAACAAATTGTGGAATATTCTTCAGTACAATGACGTCATAATTTTATAATTTTACTCTTTTTATCCAGGTTACTCAGTTTATGAAAGATCTCTGGTAATCTCAACTTGCCCTCTTTTTATATCAGGCCCTTTCACGGCCGAATATATTTATCTAATTAAAACAAGGATTAAATGAATGAAGAAATCATCGTACCAAAGGAGTTAAATAATATATACTAATTTCAAATTTTTCAATAAGTAATATGAACAGGTTGAATTACATACTACATATGCAATTATAATAACAAAGTAATGAAGCCTATAGAATAGCGATTAGAATTAACTCATGATGAAACATAGGCAGTGGAATCCCATTATGTATTCCAACAGGAAATCAAAGCATGGTATATATTGCACTTATGGAAATGACTAGACAGATTGTCAGTTCTTACTCTTTTCTCTTGACCAGTAGTGACATGATAAAGTCTTTGGCAGTGTCTGTAATCGCAGTGAAGGCGTCATCATCGAAGTCAAATTCTGCAGTTGTAATATTGGCGAAGGTTTCAGCATCGTTGTCACCCATGAACGGTGACAAACCAGAGAGCCTGAAAAAGAAAATATTGTTAAGCTTGCTTAGAATGAACATCTTTTGAACCACTGTGTTACATACAAACTATACGTACATTTTTAAGACCGAGTTCTCCACACATACGTGCAGTTTCGGTTCCTTGTCCTAATGGCGGCGTTCCAGGCAACCATATTAACCTGACAAGCGCGATATAGACCTAGGTGCTAGGGTAGTTATTTGTGCATTTCTAGCCCTGGATTCTGACAGAATTTGTTATATTTACAATATAAAGCATTATTTGTTTTTGGTGTGCTTTTATTTTACATATATGATGTATATATGAACCTTCAAGAGTGCTAAAATAAGTGGGAAAAGCATTTGGGTGGTGAAAAACGAAGATATTGGCCACCCGGTCATAATCTCAGGCGAGAGAGAGCCACAGGCAGCCCTCCCCTCTCGCTGTCTGGGAGTCAACTGAGACGAGCGGGGCGGTGTGTGCCGGTGTCTGGGTGTTGCATAACGATCTTTTATGCAACCCACTTGTGCTACATTATCGCGGGAGAGAAAAATAACCGATAAATGATGATAATAAGAGGATAAATAGGTGATAATTGAGGAGGGGGGAATAAGGTGGGGAAGGAGGGGAGGGGGAGGGGTGAGAAACACATGGATGAGTACTAGAGGGGAATTATCTCACCTAGAGACAAAAACCTTTGTTTTGATAGGCCCTTTTTTTTGGGGGGGGAAGGCTTTTTTTATGGTCTTGCTTCCGTGAGGCCTATCGCGTTCCCTATAGGAAGCCTTCCGTGAGGCCTATCGCGCTTGCCGGGTTAAGGGCTGCTTCGTTTGTCAAGTTTTTGGATTTGAGATCGGCACGTATAGTCCGATCCCAGGTCTTCCTCGGTCCACCCCTTGGTGCAGCTCCCTCCACAATCACAGACCTGCATCTTTTCACCCAATTTTGTTCATCCATACTTGTACGCATCTCCTCGCTAATACTATTTATAACTAAACGTCTCCTCAGCTCATAATTTGTTATTCTATCCTGCAGTTTGGCCCCACACATCCATCTCACCATTCTCATCTCATTACATTCCATTCTGTTGACATCCTCTACTTTAACGGCCCATGTTTCTGAGGCATACGTCATTGCACTTCTAACACATGAGGCATACACCTTTCCCTTCAGAGGGAGAGGCATTCTTTTCATGGTCAGAATTGGAAGCAGTTCTCTGAACTTCCCCCAGCCACATCTAATTCTCGCGACAGTGGCAGCCTCGGCCCCACCACCGGCAGAGATGGTATGTCCTAGGTAACAAAACTTGTCCACCAGCTCCAATGACTCATTTCCAAAATTCACAGCCACAGGATCATCATTTAACACATGCTCACCCTTGGACACTACGCACTCAAATTTATCAATTTCTGACTTATCCTTCGGCAGGGGTCCTATTATTCTACTACAGTGCTTACTCCCATGGTGCACCCAACATCGACAGATGCTACATCGAATCGAGTTAGAGCCCACAACCTTTCCACACACTGCATATGGGTATGCACCGCTCTTTTCCACATTGACTCGTCTCAATCTACAATGTATAACCTCGGTTTTGTTAATATTGACTCTTAAACCCTTGCTCGCCATGCCCTCTCTCCATCTTCTGAATTTGGCCTCAGCATCTTGCACATTGTCAGTTATTAGGACTAAATCGTCTGCATAAAACAGTTCCCATGGGAGTCTGGATCTAAAATCTCTAGACAGTACCTCCAGGACCATAATAAAGAGGAGGGAGCTTAACACTGAACCCTGATGCACTCCAATACAGACTGTGAACTACTCACTCAGTACACCTTTCACTCTCACCGCATTTTGCGAATCCTCATACATCTTCATTATCACACATGTATTTGCTTGAGTTTGTTTATGTATATGTGTGTATATGTATATGTGCATTTATGTATGTACAGTATATGTGTATGTATGTGTGCGTATATGTGTATGTATGTATGCGTTAATTATCTATATATGTATGTGTCTATAGTGTATACTGTTTGTGGTTCGAGGCTCGAGCCCGGCTGAGAGTATTCTATCACACACACACACACACACACACACACACACACACACACACACACACACACACACACACACACACACACACACACACACACACACACACACACACACACACACACACACACACACACACACACACACACACACACACACACACACACACACACACACACACACACACAAACACACACACACACACACACACACACACACACACACACACACACACACACACACACCTACACTGAAGAATGTCGCATATACTATAATTCCCCCCAGCTGTCTCTCCTTATTTTATATTCTTCTTTTGTTCTCTACCGAGGATTACCTCCCATTGTAGTATGCTTTACCTGACCCTACCTGTATGGAACCGTAGGCCGTTTTGCCTTCACCCTTTTCAAACTCCTCATTTGATCTCTTCCGACGTTTGACATTCCATTCTAATTGGCTTTACCTGACCTACAGTCCATTGCCCCATTAACCATTTTCCAATTCCCTCATTTAATCTCTCCCAAGGATTTAACTCCCATTATTAGCCTCACCTGACCCTACCAGAACAGTTTTTGTATGTATGTATGTTTGTTTGCATACGTGAGCGTTTATGTATGCGGGCATGTGAACACCTACTGCATGTTCTTATGTTCTTATATATGTATGTATATATATGCGTATGTATGTGTGTATGTATGCGTATATATGTATGTTCTGTATATATATAAGTAAAATAAATGTGTACTGTATATGCACTGTAAATCACTTACTCTCATGGTTAATTTATGATAATTTGTATTTTACACTAGCATAATTATTGTATTAATTTCTTGTTTTAATGTAAAGTATATTATACTCACCCATTGTAAACTGAGCTTACCATTTTCATATCTGTACATCTCATGTTCATCCACTAATTGTAAAATGTGTATTTTCAGCTCATGAGGCTGCCATTCTTTAATAAACCGTTTATTATTATTATTATTATTATTATTATTATTATTATTACACACCAGCCACTCTTCCACATCAAGTTTCCTCATAGCCCACTGCACAACATCTCTAAGCACCCTGTCAAAGGCCTTCTCCAGGACTACAAACTCAAAGTAAAGATCCCTGCCTTTTAGGAAGTATCTTTCCTGTATCTGCCTGACTATGAAGATAGCATTGGTTGTACCACGTCCTGGCATAAAACCAAACTGCGTATCATCAATGGAGATTCTTTGCCTGATCAAACCCTCAAAGACTGTCTCACAGACCTTCATGATTTGGTCAGGCATTTTCAGGCCCCTATAATTTCCTCTATCTAGCGCATCCCCTTTTCCTTTGTATATATTTACTATTACATTTTTGTGCCAATCCTTGGGGATTTTCTCATCTTTAATAATGGTGTTTATCATCTCAGTGACTAAGCTGACACCAGTCTCCCCTGAGGCTTTAATCATCTCAGCGAAAATGTCAAGAGCACCCTGGAGCTTTACCGTCCTTCATTGTATTGATTGTGTCACTCACTACAGCTGGTGCTATCAAAGGAGGGGGTCCAGATATTGGTTTTTCGATACTAAGCTGTTCCTTATCCCATTCACACTCTACATTTAGCAATCGTTCATAGTGTGCCTTCCATGCTTCTCTAATTTCATCTTCTGCATAAACAATCTTCCCATTATCGTTTCTAACACACTGTTCACGTATAATATCCCTACTGTCATTTTTAACTCGCCTAGCTAGGTTGAAGATCCCATTGGGATTGTCCGTGTTACACACTTGTTCGAGGACCAGGTCCTTAATGCCTTTCTTAGCATTGTAAATAACTCTTCTGGCAGTTCGTTTAGCTACCTGGTATTCCTCCTTGCTGCCTCCTTCTTCCATGCTTTGAAGCATCTCCTTTTCTCTTTCACAGCATGTTCTACCTCACCGTTCCACCACCATGAGGTCTTATTCCTGGGGTGACCCTTTGTTTTCCCACAGATTTTGTCAGTGGCAGCGAGAAGGCTATGCTTAAGGAAATCCATTGACCATTTACATCGCTAGGCCTAGCTTCCTTATTTCTATTCATTTCCTCCAGTTCACTATGAAACCTATCCCTAACTTTCCTGTTCTTCAGCAGCCACACTCTCCTTTTGGGCATACCTTCTTGCGCTCAAGATCTCTGTATAAGCTTATGTCGCACATAAGTAGCTTATGTTGGGGGATACATTCTTCGCTCGGGATGACCTTTACGTCCCGAATCAGTTTCCAGTCTTTCCTGTTAACCAAGAAGCAATCTATCTGGCTACAGGAGACCCCAGAGTTATATGTGACCTGATGGCTCTGTCTTTTCTTAAACTTTGTGTTACAAACAACCATGTTGAGTGCAACGCAGGACTTCAGTATATATTCGCCTTCCAGATTCCTCCTTCCGTAACCATTTCCTCCATGTACTCCCTCATATCCATCTGCAGATGCTCCCACTTGACCATTCAGGTCCCCTCCCAGGATTGTTATTTAATTCTCCGAGAGGCCTGAAATGACACTGACGGTGTCATTCCAGAAGTCCCCTTTTATCTCTTTCTGTAGGCCAGCCTTTGCAGATATCACATTCAAAATTCTTCCACCAACTTTCAACTTCAAAACAATCAGCCTTTCACTAACTCTCGTAATCTGAAGCACACTTTCCACCCACTCTTCAGCCACCAGAACATCCACTCCTCCTTTCGTTTTATCAATCAACACCCTTCAAGTAGATCCTATATCTTTTCTTTCTTCCAAAAATTTACTGTGCCCCATACCCTTTCCAGAGTGTTTCCTGGGCACAGCAGACGTCCATTCGCCTCCTCTCACACATCTCAGCCACTTCATTTACACGCAGATTCAAACTACCAACATTCACACTAGCAAGTCTGAGACTGTGGGGGGCATTTGTCCGTATCCTGTGCGGTTTTGGATCATCGGACTTGCATTGTTTCTCTTTAGGTTTAGTCATAATTGGTGATTAGGCTGGCAAATGGGCATCAACCCCCCCAGAACTCCAGCTCCAATCTACCCCAGGGACCATTCCCAGCACCTTCCCCCAAGAGATTACAAGGGGTTGTTGTTGTTGTTGTTGTTCCCCAAGCTGCCTGGCCGAACAGCCCCAAGGCCCCGAGTAAGGCCAAGGCCATAAACGAGCGCCCCCACAGAACCCTCCCTGCCGACCACAATAAAGCCTGGGTGACCGAAGCCACTCCATGGCGGGGAGCTGAGAGGGTGCGTAAACGCCGGGGAAACCAAAGCCCCACCCAGGGCCCTGTGCCCCTCAGCAATTATGAAGAGAAAGTTGAGGGGCAAAGGAATAATGTGACGCTTTATCTTCCAATCTTGGTAGATTGGGAGGTCAATCCACGGAAGAGACGCCGTCACTTGAGATCTAGAAAATATATAAGTAAAAGGAACAGTCAGAGTAAGTTATGGGTATGGCAGAGATCGCTTAGGTCTCACTCTGATAGGTCAGCCCATCGCCGCCCAAGGCGCCAGGTCCGGGTCCGGAGGGAGTGGCATCCACTGCCAGTGTGCCGAAATTAGGCAACTTGGACTAGAACAATGAAGCCCTGTCACAGCACTGCCATATGAAAACTATGCCAGCGGCAATAAGAAGGCTTCAGTGTATAGTAATGGCTGTTGGTCCGCAAGTCTAACGCCATCCCCCCTATTAGTTGCCTTGTACGACACGCAGTAGGATGCGTGGGGCATATTCTTTTTTCCTCCACCACAGGTGAAGGCCCCCTTACCCCCTGGGAGTAAACTCATGCAATATTTATTATGTATATACTTGTTACAGCATGGTGCATTTTTTTTTTCAGAAGCAATAGGCATCAAATATATACAGTAAATTACATAAATGCAGTAAGCAGAAGGCATATTACATTGTGCATGTTTACTATGCTGTAATAATAAGAATAATATGGTCTTTAGTTTCTTAAAAGAGACAGTTCTTCTGGGGGAATTCACTAGTGCTTGGAATCTATTATACTACTATTGAGAACAATGTGGTATTGTTCATATGGAGTTGAGCTGCAACCATGGAAATGGCAACAGCTAAAACCTGTAATAATTAGTGACTGTGCCACTCGCAAGATCATACTTTTCTGGAAGAAAAAGGTCTTGATTGATTGATTGATTGATAAAAAAATTGGCACCTCAAGAACAAGATCATATGGCACCGAACAAGCTAACTTGTATGCGGAAAACTAAAATCTTAAAACAACGAGTAAAATTAGACATCAATTGTAAAAGCAATGCAATCATAAAACTGAAAGAGGCCAACCTCTTTCAAAAATAAGAACACATTGTCTCCAGGGGAACCAGCCACACCTTCAAGCACCGAAGAGAGACAGTAAGTACCATCTGCCTTCCGGTGCCGCAAAATCAACCTCCGACGTAAGTCGATCAAACTGAGAAAGGTCTTGAGCTGCCCTTTAAAAGAATAAATGGAATTCAACTCATTGCCAATGATAATTGATTATTCAACTTAGTAGCCACATAGGAAAAGGACCGATCAGAGAAGGAAGACTACTGGATGGCTCCCGGTTCCTCGAGAAGCAGAGGATCATCATTGCTTCGTAAGATCGCACCCGGGAGTTCCAAAGGACGTTTTAATAACTCCGCAAGATATTTGTTCACCAAACTAAGGAGCCTTAATGGTAATGAAACATAGTTTACATTCTATCCTAGCTTTAACCGGCAGCCAGTGCAACTCTATTAGATATAGAGTAGTAGGGGTTTTCGGTGGAAGCCCAAAGATAAGCCTCGCTGTTCTATTTAACACTGATTGAACTTTCTGCAGTAGATAATTAGGGAGGCCAACCAATAAAGCATTAAAATACTATACAGGAGACAGGATGGTTGAATGAACCAATGTTAGGAGGCAGTGTCTGTTTAGAAACTGTATCACAGAGTACAAGTTTCTAATATGCAGATTACATATTTTGACAACCTGGTATATATTGACCTTATAATTTAATTTGTATTTTGTTTATACTCCAAGATTTCGGAATGGGGTCACTGGATGAAGTTGAGATTCGCCCATACCTAGGGTCAGTGTGTTCTCGGCATCATTACCCCTTTTGTTTCCATGGAAGATTGTAATTTCAGTTTTGCTATGATTCAACTTCAGCTCAATCTTTATATCGGATAATAGAGATTCCATATTTATCTTTGTATCATTAATATTTGTTATCTTAACATATAGTTGAGTGTCATCAGCATATAAATGATGGGCAACATCATCAGCATCAACCAAGGGTGATAAGCTGCTAGTGTAGAATATGAAGAGAATCGGTACCAGAACTGATCCCTGAGGGACTCCAAACAGTAGTGGAACTGGGTCTAAAATGGCCCGGCTCACCACCACATGCAGAGATCTATCCAATAGATATGACATAAGAAGTGAAAGTGCCTTGTCACGAACACCATAAGTGTAAAAATCCTTGATCAGCAGTTTATGGTCTACTGTATCAAATGCTGCAGACAGATTTAGCATAACCATGAGAGAATACATCTCACTACAACTTTTTTCCACCAAGTCATTATGAATCTTACTTAAAGAAGTTTCAGTTGAGTGATATTTTCTATATGCAGATTGAACGAGAGGAACAGCGCCATTTTGTTCAAATTGATCAAGCATAGCCCTCTCTATTATCTTTGACAGGAATGACAGGTTTGAGACAGTATGATAGTTTAACAGGTTCTCAACATCAAGGTCGGGTTTCTTGAGAAGAGGCAGTAGCAGGGCTCGTTTCTCGGACTGCACAAAGTTACCGTCCATGAAGCATTAATTTACTATTATACAAATGAAGTCAGCAACATGCAGGTTGGCATCTTAGAAACATTTATGGGATCAAGCTGGCAGAACGTTTTATTCATGTCTCTGATATAATCAATTACTTTGTTCGTGTCCACTGGATGGAATGATAAAAGTATACAATTTGTTACACACGGTGGCTGGAAAGCCACCAAAAATTCATCATTAAAGGAAGCATTATCTAACTCATGTCTCATACGAGTTATCTTGGTTGAGATATATGAAGAAAAATCAGATGCCAGTTAAGCAGTAGATGTAGAAGTGGGATAGGCAATTACATTTCACTGACCCAGTAAGTTATTCACGACTGCAGCTAACTATTTTTGAACATTGACGCAAGAGTCAACTCAGTTTTGATAATACTTTATCTTTTGGGCTTTTACAGTACAGACTACAGCCTTTCTAGCAGATGTATAATGTAAACGAGCCAGGTCTGTTTGTTGCAAATGCCATTCCCGTTCAGCTTTCCTACATTGTCTACGGAGAGTTAACAGGTGGGCTATACCAAGGTGAATCGTCACGCACAGTAATTGATTTCACAATATCGGGAAACTGATGGTCAAAGATAGATTGAAGTACCCTGGTATGTGTTTTAGTCGGTTCATAAGAAGAAAGGACAGAGAGGTTGATTGAGTTTAGGAGCTGGTCCACTTAATTACAGATTAGATCTTGGTCAATCGTCTCATAGTTTCTGAAACTAATTTCCTTTCTATAGGAGGGGAATCTGGGGATGTCAATATGAAAAGTGATCAAAGCATGGTCAGAGACTGCAGGATCAATTGCATCAACCTCAACACGACACACGGCCACAACCAACGGAAGATAAAATCAAATCATGGACATGTCCGCAGATATGAGTTGAGTGAGACAAGTGGCAAGAGAAATTATTCTGCTCGATCAATTCAACGAATTCAGAGAAAAAAGATTTCAGAGATGGGTTATTGAAGTCACCACAGATCAGCAGCCCTCCAGACTTAGCAGCATAATCCTCAAGAAACCAATCAAACTCGTCCATGACGCATCTGTCAGTACCTAGGTGGCCTAGTCAATAGACGATTGCGACTAAAGGTTTGCTGATGAAAGTTTATTAACACTTCCAAGAGTTCCAAGGAAAATGGGACAAAGTCACAAAATGAGCGAGACATGTTAGTTAACGCGAGGGAGTAATTGAGTGCAACTCCTCCGCCAGGGTGATCTGCAGAAGGTCTGGGCACACTAATTATAGAATATGACTTAGGCAAGGCACTGCGAATAACCAAGTCTCTGTCAGGCACAAGACTTTGAGCTTGAATTCACTTAAGGGGCTCATATATATGATCCATCTTTTTACAAACAGAACTAATATTTAGCAGAATCACTCTTAATTTAACTAATTCCAGGGAGGTGTTAGGTGTTTTATTAAGTGATGAAGTTTGTATTTTCAATTAATTTCTTCCGCTGATAAATCACAATTGCGCAGTGCCTACTAGATGCAAAGTGAGCAACTGACTCAGCTGACAGTGAAGGACCGGAATCAGCCTCCTATCCCCAGGTCTTGAGGAAGAACAGCTTGCGCACTTAGGCGAGCGCTTATTTGTGCAGTCCTTAGAGCTGTAGCCAGCAGCACAAAAATCACACTTGGGTTCGTCAAGTTTCTTGTTACAATTGTCTGTATTGTTTCCAAAGCCTTGGCAGTGATGAAGTTGGGTAACACAGAATCGATCATATGCATGGCATCTTGTGACTCCAATATAAACATAATTGTGTTCATGAACAATGGCAGAATGTATCTCCTGGGAGATCGTTAATACAGCCGTCTTGTTCTTCACTTTGTCGCACGTAAATATTTAATTAAGGGTATGGTTTTGGTCATACAGAGACTTAATTTGTTGTTTTTTATTCAGAATACTTGGAATAATATCCTCATCACTGAGCACAACAGGGATAACAGTCAAGGTCATCTTTGAAAGCCTTTTCTTGGGCTCCGTGACACTATAGTCGCTGTCAGTGCCAAAACATGAATGAAGTGCATTGCTTGGTTGAATCTTATCTTCCTCAGAATAGAGCTTTACCACTAGGATACCAGAGTCTTTAGTGGTGCAGTTGTCCACCAGTATGAGGTCGGTATTAGGAGGGCCAGTACCGGGCTGGGCATCCGGTTTAGACCTTACTATCAAGACCTGTCGATTTTGGACTTTTTTTAGTTTTCCCTTGTCCATGACTTTGATGACCTTCTTTGTCATATATTTGATTCATCTAGAGCCTCCTGGACTACTTCTGCGAAGGAAGGAGCACTAGGGACAGCGACTCTGGCTTCAGTATCATCCAGGCGCTTGATGACGTCTTGAGAAAGGATGTCAGGGACAACAACTTTTGATAAGATGTCATCGAGACACCCCGAGATGTCCTGGAATATCTCGGACATTTTATTTGAGATTTCAGCCTTCACGGAATTGCCGAGGGCTGACAAATTCTCCTTCTTGGTAAAATTATCTTCGGCTTGATGGAGGCAGCTGTTGCAGTTCCACCTCCATCCTACATTGTGCATCTTTTTAAAGTTGTGCAGTTTCCCTCGATACCCAGAGCACTAAAAGTGAAACCTAGACGCACAGTACCTGCATACTAGATCCTTTCCCTTCACTGCCTGGCTGCATTTGTGGCAGGTCATGAAGTTTTGTTAAAAAAGAACATTAAACTCTTATTAACATCACTGCATGAAAACTACCTGGGACAGATCCCAGGTAGCGCTGCCCCCGTCTGTATCACCTCAAATGGAAAAAAATATGGTATGGAAAAATAAGAAAAATACTGCATGTCTGCGAGGATACCACGGGCAGGTGGGGTGCAACTTGGCTGCCCTTTGGGGGTAGCTCAAACTGAGGTGTGCGGAAGGATTATATGTGTTATGAGCTTCTGTCTATTACAGTAAATAAAGAAAGGCTTGGAATTGGCCTTAGATTTAGTTAATAATAATCTAGAAGAGAAACCCAAAGAACAATACTTACAGCACGTAGCAGATGACCCCGACTGACCACATGTCTGAGGCAAATCCGATGTGCTCATAGTTGATGATCTCAGGGGCAATGAACTCTGGAGTGCCGAAAAGGACTCTGCAGGGATCATCCGGATTGAAGCGACGAGCTAACCCAAAGTCGATGAGCTTGATCTGGTGGGAGGTTCGTCTCACGCACAAGATGTTTTCAGGCTATTGGGATAGAGAGTATGCATAATGAGATGAATGTCAATTATTCTCTATTTACAGAGCTACTAAGCATATCTACAATATATTACTATTGATGTGAAACTAAATTCACACACAAATTCTATGTAATATACTTTAAGCAATAAGAAATTATGACTACAGCTATTTTTTATCATATTCAAATTATCAAAATTTAATAACCAAGACCAATTTATTTTTAGAGTAAGGCATTAGCTTAATAAAGGCTCGGGCTCCTTAGGCTAGTATAAAAATACCTCATCATCGTCACCATTATATTAGAGCAAGTAGCCTTAATAAACCATAATACTTGTCTGTTGAACAATAATATTCTCCTTAGTTTTCTCCCTGGCTGAATATAATTGCATCATATAAAGATGGCTAAAATTTATTCAACGACGATGTTACCCAACTGAATGGATTACCAAACCTACCTTCAGATCCAGGTGAACGATGAGACTCTTGTGCATGTATTCGACGCCCTCACAGATCTGCCGTACAAAGAGAATACAGTCGCGCTCCGTCAAGGCAAAGTCGTCCGCCACCACCCTCTCAAACAGCTCACCTCCAGAGATGCTGTGGAGGAAGTAGTTTAGTTTTATACTGGATCTGTTCTTCCTTACTGCAAGCTATAATCTATATATCCTCGACTATTCTCTCATTATAACAAACACATGCCATGAAACCTTTTTTCCTTAGCTCAGTATGCATCCAATCCTGAAACTGTATATTCTTAAAAAAAGAAGTTATATATCCTGAAAGTTCTCTTCTTTACAGGATACTTATATACTGTATATTAAGGAACACCCCATTCTTAACATAGATCCTCCATTGCGAATAAACTAATGAAAGTATATGATTCTCCCGGGATTCAAACTCGGGACACCACACCCAGAACATAAGCATCTAAACCATTACACCACCAACACAGTTAGAGGTTAAGTATATATATACAGTATATATATATATATATATATATATATATATATATATATATATATATATATATATACAGTATATATATATATATATAGTTTAGTCCTTGCAACAAACATTTAACTTGAAATATGAATTTGTTTATAGCAAAGAGGTACATGCCTGGTGCAGTCCTGTATTTTGGTTGCTAAAGAATTAATAGAAATATGAATGAAACATAACATGTTTTACCAGCTATTTTCTGTTCTTTTGTATTTCCATACATTGTGTGCACGCCATAAAAAACATGAATCTGGGTCATTCTGTAAAGGGGTGCACAGATTTACTCTTCTCATTGGTTTACAGCTTTTACAATCAGAAGTTAAATATACGAATTTACCCATTATTTATTATATTCGGAAATGAGTAAGACAATTCATTCACATTAATAATATGCATTAACCTGTTATATTAACTAAATACAGCCAAAACTCAAGCCTTTCTAACACGTTCATACTTTGGCAAGTGTACATACTGTACCTGCCTATCCTATTGAGGAACTTTGGAATTGGCTGCAAATATCAAATTATTCAAAGTAAAGTATATTGCTACAATTATTATGTTGAATGGTAAACTGATTACGTAGTATGTTACAACTACTTTGAATTAGTGAATAGGATTATAAAGAGAGAGAGAGAGAGAAAGATGGAATTTGTCAGACTACTGGGCCGGAGCCCTCATAGGGCTGGTGAAGGTAAATATTACGGAATTAAATCAAACGCTTTTAAGAACTGGTGAATAGAGAAGAAGGTAAACTGTGACGAAATTGCTAGGAGATAGTGGATAGAATTGGTACGTAAAGAAAGGTGGTACTCTATATGAAAGACGTCAATGAGATTTCATGAAATAAATTCATCGCTGTCAGGTACCGGCGGATAGGGGAGAAGGTAAACGAAGGTGAAATAGCTAAGATAGCGTGGATAGAATCGGTACGGAAATTTAGTCGGCGTTCCTGCTCATACAATGAGCACTCACAGAGAATGTGATGAACCGTGATGCGGGTTTGGCAACGTCAGCAATATGGTGGAGGGTCCGGGGGTGAAGTCATAAGATGGCCATGCGTATACCGCGTGTGCCCGATGCGCAAGCGCATTAAGACGACTTGATTCCTTCGACATGAGTCAAGTGAGGATGGCCAACGATCAACCATAGTCTGAAGAGAGCGAAGATGATTACTAGTGTCAATAGCCGACCACTCCCTCTGCCAAGCCGCCCATACCCGTTCTCGGAGAATGGGGAAAATGTCTGTGGGGCGCTCGAGGCAAGGCGAGCCTTGACACGCCCGTTTCGCCAAAGAATCTGATCTCTCATTCCCAGGAATCCCCACATGAGCGGATATCCAGCAGAATGTAATGCGACGTCACGACTTAAGGAGATCATGGATATCCCGGATAATACTACGAGTCAGATTTTCCTTGGGTGCAAAATTATTAAGTGCTAGGAGTGCGCTTTGAGAGTCACTGCATACGACAATACTGGGGATATTAACAGGTAGTGTGTTTGCCAAGCTTAGAGCACTCTTTATTGCAAGAATTTCCGCCGGATAGATGGAAGAGTGTGGATGGAGAGTACACTGACGAGTTCCATACTCAGAAACAACAGCATAGCCCACAGAGGAGGCATCCTTGGACCCATCCGTATAAATAAAAGTAGCAGTAGTATGGCCAAATAGGTGATTGAGGGCCGCCGAGCGTAGGGCGGCAGTGAGGAAGGGAGGTCGGCGAGTAGGAAACAGACATCAGGGCGCCAGAGGCACCACGGAGTAAAGTCAAGGGGTGAGGGTGGTGAAGGGTAAGGTATTCCATAAGTTGATAGGAGTTGACTTGAGACATCCGGAAAAGTAACATGCCTAGACAACGACGTGTCCACGGCATCCCTAAAAAGATCTTGCAGGGAAGGGTCAGCCCTACATCGGATCGCCATTCGCATCGTTGCCAACTGTCGATGCATTGGGAGGCGCAATGTACCTGCCTCCGCGAGAAGGTTGCATATACGTGAAGACCTAAAGGCACCTGAACTAATGCGTACCTCTAAGTGATGGACCGGGTTAAGGGTGGCAAGGGTAGCGAGAGAGGCAGTCCCGTAAATAGTACAACCATAATCAAGAACACATAAAATAGTGGCATTATATAATTTAAGTAATGTTGTCCGGTCACCCCCCCAGTGGACTCTGGCAACCGCCTTGATGACATTAAAGCGTCCCAGGCATCGAGCCTTCAAAGCAGAGATGTGCGCCTTCCAGTTGAGATGCGTATCAAATATCAGTCCCAGAAACCTTACAGTAGGGCTGAAGTGAATACCCACCACGCCCATCCGCAAGTTGATTGACTGGCCGCGCAGCACCCTCGCATCATGGCAAAAGCCCAGTGCCTTGGTCTTTTCAGCGGAAAATTATAGGATTATAAAGAATATATAGCTTTGCACAAAAGGACTATTTTTTACTGAATCAGAATCATACTTTAAAAAATTTCACAATGCCTTTGATATATAATATTGTACTGCATTTAATGAGATTATAATCATGAGAGTAACTCACTATTCCATAACCATTACAAATTCTCGCTGTCGTTCGTATGCTGCCCCCAACTGCAGCAACTTTGGATGCCGCAATGCATTCATGATGTCAATTTCTTCTCGTACCTGAGAAACAAGAGGAATAGTGTTAGTTGGATGAAAAAAAAATCAATAATCTAATATGTTGTTGTTGTTGCTGTTCCCCAGGCTGCCTGGCCGAACAGTTCCAAGGCCCTGAGCAAGGCCAAGGCCATAACCGAGTGCCCCCACAGAACCCTCCCTGCCTACCACAATAAAGCCTGGGTGACCGAAGGCACTCACAGGCGAGGAGCCGAGGAGGGTGCGGAGACACCTGGGATACCGAAGCCTCACCCAAAGGCCCTGTGCTCCTCAGCAATTATGAAGGGAAAGCTGAGGGGCAAAGGAAAAATGTGACGCTTTGGCTCCCAGTCTGCCAACCTCGAGAGTTGGCAGTAGGGAGCTTAATCCACGGAAGAGACGCCGCCACTTGAGATTTAGGAAATATATAAGTAAAAGGAACAGTTGTTGTTGTTGTTGTTGTTCCCCAAGCTGCCTGGCCGAACAGCCCCAAGGCCCCGAGTAAGGCCAAGGCCATAAACGAGCGCCCCCACAGAACCCTCCCTGCCGACCACAATAAAGCCTGGGTGACCGAAGCCACTCCATGGCGGGGAGCTGAGAGGGTGCGTAAACGCCCGGGAAACCAAAGCCCCACCCAGGGCCCTGTGCCCCACAGCAATTATGAAGGGAAAGCTGAGGGGCAAAGGAAAAATGTGACGCTTTGGCTCCCAGTCTGCCAACCTCGAGAGTTGGCAGTAGGGAGCTTAATCCACGGAAGAGACGCCGCCACTTGAGATTTAGGAAATATATAAGTAAAAGGAACAGTTAGAGTAAGCTATGGGTATGGCAGAGCACGATGAACTCTCACTCTGATAGACCAGCCCATCACCACTCTAATATGTAATTATAATTATTACAGATGCTTAAATTACAATTTAAAAGAACCCACTGAAAATGTGATTTATTCAACAAATTCTGGGCTGGTTTATCAGAGTGAGACTGGTGATGGGCTGGTCTATCAGAGTGAGAGTTGAGCCTTCTCTGCCATACCCATAGCTTACTCTGACTGTTTCTTTTACTTATATATTTTCTAGATCTCAAGTGACAGCATCTCTTCCATGGATTTACCTCCCTACTGCCAACCTAGAGGTTGGCAGATTTGGAGCCAAGGCATCACATTTTTTCCTTTGTCCCTCAACTTTCCCTTCATAATTGCTGAGGGGCACAGGGCCTTGGGTGGGGCTTTGGTTTCCCGGACGTTTCCGCACCCTCCTCAGCTCCCCGCCTTGGAGTGGCTCCGGTCACCTGGGCTTTATTAGTGGTAAGCAGGGAGGTTTTTGTGGGGGTGCTCGGTTATGGCCTTGGCCTTGCTCGGGACCTTGGTGCTGCTCGGCCAGACAGCCTGAGGAACAGCAACAACAACAACAACAAATTAAACTAGTACAGCCCATTAGTGAAGCAAAAAGTCATAGGGTCACTTCCATTATTTCGGGCAATAACAAAATATAATATTGACCTATAATTGTATTCTTGGTAAAACAAAATTTTAAGTTATGTATATATTCCATATCTCACCTTCTCCTTCTCCTTAGCCTTGATGCATTTGATGATCTTGGCCGCTCTCCAGGTGCCCGTGGTCTTCTCAGTAACCCGGTAGACAATACCGAAGCGGCCCTTGCCCACCTCCTCATGTAGGTTATATTGTCGGTCGAACAGGTCGCCAGGCTCCAACTCCACTTTGAGGGGGGCGAAGGCAGTTTCGTGATCTGCAATTATGAAAACTGTTAAATGTGAAAACATAAAAGAACAGATATAAACCATTACTTTACATGTAGATACAATAAAGCAAATACTGTACACTAAGTTGTCTAACTTTAGAGATAAAACATTATATAAGATTAAAATGGATGCTTAGAGGGTAAATGGAATTACTGATTACTGAACAGATTAAGTGCAGAGTCGGTATGATCCAACAAGGAGGTTGCTATAGCAAAAATGATTGAATGGTGTAGTTGTCTGGTGACATTTTGTTTTCAAGATATATCTTTACAGTGGTTTAAGTACTTCTATATGTATTTATGAATCTGTAATATCCATATGTATCCATAGGTACACATCAATGACAGGACATTTAAAATATTCAGGTCAGCAGTCAGATAATGATACACAGCAGATATATTACTATGCACTGTCTGTAAGACAAGAAAATATACATATATACATGAAGGTAGTTTTTAACTCCATGGCAAGTGAATCTCTAACTGTTTTGGGGATGTGTATTTTTATAGTTTTCTGTTTTTCTCTTCAAACATTTCATGGGTCTCTCTTTAACCTGCTAAGGCATTTCAATATTGACTACTGACTAGCTACTGCAATTCATTGAATTCTATAATAGCATAAGCCAATATGAATTTTAAATACCGTCACCAAAGAGATTGAGTAAATCTTAACTCCACCATTACCTTCAGGTTCTGGCTCTTCTTGCTTATCGACTGGATCAGCTGTAGTAACGGGAGATGATGCCTTGGAGGGTTCAGACAGGCCATGGACATTTTGGGCCCGAACTCTAAACTCGTACTGGCAATTCTTCTCTAGTCCCCGCGCAATATAGGATGTTGAGTGGCACCTGGGGAAAAAATACATCATTAGATACATTGATCCAGTTGATGCAGTTTTTAAAGCCGTACACTCCCTTGATTGACAGGGCGAGGACGTGCCCTTGTTACAGGGACTTTACTGGACATTTGCCACAAATCGCTAGACCTGAATGTTCAAACTCTTGACATCTACCAATGGCATGGGGAAGGATCGAACTGCCGACCCTCTGATCAGCTGTCAGACGCGCTACTGACCATGCCACCAAAATCCGAACAAATTAAGCAAAAATTATATAAAATAAAATACTATATGAAACTCATAATTATATACCAACATGAGGTTATGGCCCTCAACAATGTCTCTACCCATTTAGAACAAAAAAGTTTTGAATTTTCAAAAACTGAAATTCCCAGTCTTGTTATATGGTTGGGAAATACTGAAACAACAGAGATTTGGAGAGATTCATTAACACTTTTGGTACCAAATGTCTCCACAGGATCATGACTACCATTGGTATGACCACATATATAAATACAGATTTGAGACTTGTTTGGTGCATAGTTCGTGAGCAGCAGCTTCAGCTATATGAGTATATGGCCCATTTCCCTGAAGTTGACCATGCTCATGGGATAGTTTTGGTGGGTGACAACCCCAAGTGAAGGAGACCTCGGGGAAGGCCATGTGACTTTTGGTTGAGGTAAGAATCAATCATGTCAAAGCTATTTGGGATAGACAGTGTTCTGGTCTGTGACTATACGCTGAAGGACCACCGAAAGTGAAGAATGAGAGGTAGTATAGCTATATGTCGCCACTGTGGCAGCCCTCTTTGGTTGAATAACCCCTTTCCCATAACAGTCCTCATGAGTTTCTAACAGATCATGGGGAATACTATTTGTTTCATGTCGTATAAGTGTAGGGTTAATGACCCTCTCTCTAGATTTATCACAAATTATCACTGTTTTCGGTGAGCAATTTGTTTTGTCTGTACGGTAATCTTTGTTCTCGAGTCTGTAACACTTACCAAGACAGGAAGGACGAATAGATATGCAAATCGACAAACAATGGCTAAATTCAGGCCCATATCAGGCGCCTATATTTGCCCTGAAATACGATGAAGGTATCTATCTATTGTGAGACACCTTAATTCCGGAGGGGGTGGTGATTAATAATGAGTCACATTCATATTCCGAGGCATTTCTTGTGATGTTCTAGCTCGTTTTTGTTCAGGGGGGTAGGGTCGCTAGTCCAATTGCCCTGGGTAGTAACAAATTGATAAGTGCAGGCTGGATTTGAAAAAGGCGAAACTTTAGTCCATGATTCTATAACATATAGCAATTTTCTCCACTTACCCAGATATGAGCGTGGTCCAGTCTGCAACTTCGGAGCGCTTCATCTCAACCGTGTAGCCTGTAACCACTGAGCCTCCGTCATAAGTGGGACCATACCAGGAAAGTGTCACAGAGTCGGCATTCACCTCACTGTGGTTCGGCTTGTTGGCGGGGGGCTCGGGGGCACCTATGCAAGGAAAGAGGAAAAAATAGCTATAGTTAAGTAAGCAGAGTGAATAATATAGTTGCGGATTAGTAGGTGAACCAGTCTTCATCAGACTCATGTTACAGTTCTTCAATTTGTTTATGATTAGGTGACAAAGTATTTTTGTTTTATTTATATTATCATTAGCAAGGCTCAAATTCTATATATCTCATAACTTTCAGCAAGTTATGTAATTAATCTATGTTAGTCTTTACTTGTCATGTTACCTCAATTAAGCTGCCTTAAATGATTAACTAATGTCAGTCTCTTCAGATCATTACATCAACTTGCTGCATTTAATCAATTGAAGCTAAACTAAATGTGAAGTTTTAGTAATTTATCATACATCATAAGATGTTAAACGATACAGGGTCATTGTAGTATGAGATACTAAAAATACATATATGCAATACTAGCCTTACTGAAATATCTAATAGTGCACTTCTTACGAGCTATTATCACATATGAAAGAAACCACCCAGCCCTCCCTATCACCTACACCCTGTAGGCCTACTCTGCAACTCTTCCTTGTTTCCCCGTACCCCCTCCCCCTACAGTAGCCTATATGTGTTGCGTGTAAATAAATAAATAATTAAATAAATAAAGGAAAATCCAGCAGCACAGGAGGGGTAACCAAAATCTATTATTCTGATGTTGTACAGGTTAAAGTCTGAAATCAATACATGCTTTAGGCATTAATTGATCAACAATAAGCTGATTAAATTGGATACCAAACTCATTTGTTAGCATATGTTGGCTGGATTATGATTATAAGAGCTAATCTGGTGCCAAGACTACTAGTGTGACCGCTTCATAAATGTGCAGTGTGAAGATTATGCTTGAAATAGCTAGTCTCAGGAGATTACCACATCTCTTGTCTATGTTCTGCATCCCTTTGTGATACATCGATGCCGCACACTACGCCAGTCAAGGTCAGTCTGTTGACCACTTAGGATAAGATAGGTTAGGAACTATTTTCAGCTTTGGCTGTTGGCTCAAAATTAACCAATTATTATTATCACTTTGTTTATCATTATTGATGTCATACAATGACTCACTTCCAACGGCGAGGGAGGCAAAGGCGGCGTGGGCAGCAACTATGTTCCTGACGACGATGGTGTACTTGTCACAATCTTCCTGCACCACATCTGTGATGGTGAGACTGGTGCGCCCCTTTGTAGTCTCCACCAGATACCGCCCGCCCTCATTGATGTTTTGGTCCTGCAAAGTACCAAATTTGTATTTTTATCTGAAATACATTCTTATTTAATATTCACCAATAATTCGATGTAAAATAACCTATAATTTTCTCCACTCACAATGCATGTGTGTGGATACAAATGTGTGGCAAAGTTTTCACAACCATTTTGTTTTATTATTATTTTTTTTTTAACTATAAAACTTGTGAAAATTATTATCCAATCCCATCGTAAGTCATATTTTGCAGCAAGATGAACCAAGTGAAACTGAGCCATGCTTTTTCAGATTTAGATTCAAAGTCAAATTCAGATATGTATTGCCTTAACAAAAATTCATACACTATGCTACATTAGTGTTGCGTTCTAATTCCAGGCCTTGATTTATCAAGCATAGATTGTCTGGCAAATCTGATAAACAATAGGTTTTAGCATGTATAAAGCTAATGGTATTAAATATGTTGTTGTGTGAAATAAAATGAAGGAGATAAAACAATACTATACACAATAGTGTAACATTAGGAAAATGTACCATAGTATGATAAAATTATCTTAAAATACAGAATACCTAAACTAATGGTTTGGTCCTGCATACTAGCAAGTTACATAGGGTCCAACTCACAAGAGTTTTACAATAATTTCTAGCATTCACTAAACAGTATACTTTCAATATTCTTTAATCTCCTTATTTAGTGATAATTTCACTTATCAAGTGCCCGAGTAAAATTAGCTTACAGTAACATATAAGTTATATGTTATTAAAAAGTTTACTTTAACAATTTGGCGTGAAACGTTGAAAATAACTAAGACAAATAATAATACTATAAATATATTCTGAGATTAACCATCTAAAGTCCTAAATATCAGATACAAAACTAACGATTATAACTAAATATAAGTAACACCCCGTTCTTAACATTAAAAATAATCCATTACAAACCCAAATGTACTTTAATAAACTATTGAAAGCATATGGTCCTCCCGGGATTCGAACTCGGGGCCCCACACCCAGAACATAAGCATCTAAATATGCTTATATCTATAATAGGTACTCAGTTCTACAGGTTTTGTAAAATAAAGTGATCTAGTAAAAGCATACTCATATCTTGAAAGTCCACTTGTATTAACGATATGATAAGCAAAGGCGATTTATATGTTATTAAGGTCCTACTGCTTTATGTCAGTGGAATGCGACTAATAACCAGCAGTTACTAAATGTATGCATTTGCCGGTACTGTAGGACTACTAACTCACGTATTTCTCCGCGCCTGTACCTATATTTGATTGCAGTAGCTGAAACAATGTGTGACAGATGTAGTTGATAAGCATGATTAAGTAGTGCAAGTCATTGCGTACTAATGATTTTATCAGAAATGTAGAAGGCAGTACATTAATTCCATCTAAGAAACGCAAATATAATTCCATGGACTCCACAATATACATTGTCTTATATTATTCAGCTTAAGTCGAAAATTGGCGACATTTGAGATAATTCAAACTATATAACTTCAATTACTAATCACAGTAGTTGCTACATTTGGTAACTGCTATTCATCAGTCAAATATAGAATTATTTTATCATGAATGTAAGGTATATGTAAAATATAGATCATGAAATATGTTTACTGCAAATCTTTAGTTGAAACTGCAGAATAATTACAGAATCAAAAGTTCTATCATCAGTTCATATATACAATACGCTGGTACAGTTGTATTTCATGTAATAAGGTATTTGTTTATAGTTGTTTGACACCAAAAAATAATAATAAGCCATTGATTAGTATTGATCAACTAGCAAAACGAACCCATTTCAAAGAGTACAAATTAGAACAAGGAACAGTAGAGGTGTTCCTTACGTGACTGCTTGTGAAAGAGTAAGGGTGAGAGAGATGGGATGGTGTGGCAATGAAATGACCACAGCCTACAGATACTAAGGTCAGTCTGAGCTCAGACTGACTTTATATCAAAGAAAGTCTTAACCCTACCCTCTTGTCAAAACCTCAAATTGTGAACGTCGACACACCTTTTGTGCTAATAAAGAATAATAAAAGTACAAAAATAATACTTGCGTTAATATACAGACCTCCAGCTCAATCAGTGCTAACTGACCAAGAAATTTACGAACAAATTGCAGATGTAAGTAACTCACAAGATACCGTAATTTTTGGCGACTTTAATTTACCTGTGACCAAGTGGGGCGATACTCTCGCTTCACACTCCGGACATGACTTGTATACGAACTTGCAATAGAGTTCGCTTTATCAATTTGTTCGAACGCCGACCCGTGGTAATAACGTTCTTGACATTGTACTTGCAACAAAAGAAGAATTAATAGAGAATATGAATGTTGGTGATAAATTCAGTAACAGCGACCATCGTACGATAACTTTCACTTTAAAGTTTACTAGTAACGAACCAAATAGTAGCATCGAAAAAGTCCCTAATTTCAAGAAAGCAAACTTTCATAAACTTAGAGCTATGTTTAAAGAAATTGACTGGAGATTTTTAATTATCAATAACGACATAAATACATCTTGGAAGTTATTCGAAACCATTTACCTAAAAGCAGTGCAAGACTGCATACCATCGAAAATACGGTGTCCAGGCCATAATAATAAGCCCCAATGGTGGAATAAAGATATTTCAAACTGTCTGCTCGCTAAAATATTTGCTAATGATAGATTAAAATCCTCACAAAACACGAAGAAACGGGTGAAATTTGTAGAGCTACGACGCAAAGCCAAAAAGTTAATTAAGCAAAGTAAAAAGACCCTAGAGTTACATATTGCGAATCAAAGTAAAATAAACCCGAAAGGATTCTCTAGTTATATCAGAAAGAAAAAAGTAGTTACTTCAACTGTTGGACCGTTAGTCGATGAAAATGGAGAATACACCAAAGACGAAGTACAAATGAGTAATGCCCTCAATACCTTCTTTGCATCAGTTTTTACAACAGAAGACCTCAGTGATATCCCTACACCATCGCCGATTCAGATTGATAATTCAGATGTTCTAAGCAATATCACCGTTACAGAGAGAGAAGTATTGAACTGTTTAGATAAACTCAAGGTAAATAAAACGCCTGGACCTGATACAATCTCGCCTAGAGTTCTAAAGGAAACTAAGGATGAGCTCTCCAAACCACTGACATTACTATTCAAAAAATCCTTGCAGTCTGGAACTATGCCTGATCAGTGGAAGCTAGCCAACGTAACACCGATATTAAAAAAAGGCAGCAAATCCCTACCCAGTAACTATCGTCCAATTAGCTTAACCTCAGTTGTATGTAAAATGCTAGAAACGGTCATAAGAGACAGACTCGTATATCACTTGGAGGAAAATAACATACTTAAAGATACTCAACACGGCTTTCGTAAAAAACGTTCCTGTTTAACAAACCTCTTAGACTTCTTCCACGATATCCTCAACCTCTACGATGAGAGTAAAGCTGTAGATATTATATACCTTGATTTTCAAAAGGCCTTTGACAAAGTTCCCCACAAACGTTTACTGCTAAAACTAAAAGCGCATGGAATACAAGACGGTGTGTTGAAATGGATAGAAAATTGGCTCAGCGACAGAAAGCAAAGAGTAGTCATAAACGGTAAGGCATCTAAATGGACCAATTTAAGTAGCGGGGTACCCCAGGGATCGGTACTAGGACCAATTCTCTTTCTAATTTATATCAACGACATAGATGAGGGTCTCATCTGTACAATCTCAAAATTTGCTGACGATACAAAAATTGCAAATAGCGTACTCTCCAGAGAACAAGTTGACGATATGCAACACAATCTAGATAAATTGTCATGTTGGGCCCAAATTTGGCAAATGAGTTTCAATGCGGATAAATGTAAAGTACTACATATCGGATACCTAAATGAGAAAGCAAACTATTCGATGAATGGCAATCAGCTTAAGAATGTAAACAGATAAACCGATCTGGGAGTAACAATATCGAGTAACCTAAAACCGAGTCAACAATGTTCAGGAGTTGTTAAGAAGGCAAACAAAATAATTGGCTTTATAGGCAGGTCATTTGAGCATAAATCCAAAGAAGTTATCCTAACCCTTTACAATTCCTTAGTCCGCCCTCTTCTGGAATACTGTGTTCAATCCTGGTGCCCTTATTACCAAAAAGATATAAACAAGCTAGAACGAGTTCAACGTAGAGTTACCAAAATGATACCTAGCCTAAAGAACAAACCATACAAAGAGCGTCTTAGAGAATTAAATCTATTTCCTTTAACCCAGCGCAGATTAAGAGGGGACTTAATTCAAGTGTTCAAAATCATCAAAGGCATCGACAATATGAACTGTAGTAAGTACTTCACTATCGACCAATCTAATTACACGTGGGGAAACGGTTGCAAAATTATTGGTAAATCTTTTAACTCACACGAATCTAAGAATTTCTTCTTCAATCGAGTTGTCAACTTGTGGAATGGGCTTCCCCGAGACGTTATAGACTGCAGCACCGTTGATTCATTTAAACTCCGCATAGACAAATATCTCGCATCAAACCCGCGACTGACTGCGTTTGTAAATGAATAACTTTATTTTATCCTCCCCTCAGTTACTAACCCATCTGTCCCCTACTAACTTCCTAATCCTGCCACGGACACTAGTTCCCTTTCCAATGTTCCCTTACCCACTCTAAACCACTGTTTGGACACTTGATCCTCAGTGTTTTGGAGGACAAGCAGCCTAGAAGGGTCACTAGACCTGTTGTTGCTTGATTTCCTTTGTACTCCTTTGTACTCCTTTGACGTCACAAGTCCCAACCTTCTCCCAAGCTTTCCTTCCTTCTCCCTCTGTCTTTCTCGCTTTCAGTTAGCTCATTCTCTCTCTCAATCACTCCCCCCCCCCCCCCGCCATTAAGGTATATTTTGTATTCATAATTACAGACTGCTTAAACACATATTTATAGATTCATGTGAAAAAAAAGGATATACTTGTATAAATGTGCGTGTGTTTGTTGGCTATTTTTATACGTACAGTCAATTATGTGTCTTTTTGTGTGAAAGCATGGCTTGTTAGTGTTCTTAAGCATATATAAAACTGTGCATAACAATGTGTAAGTGTATATACTGTATATGTTGAAGTGTGTTTTCGTGTGGAAGTGGGATGTGTGCATGCTGATGCATGAAGACAAGTATGTGTGTATGTCCTTTAATGTGTATGCATTTTCTTAAGTGCCTGTGTGCATTTATGTGATTGTGTAAGTGTTCATGTGTATGTGTCTAGGTAAGCCCTATGCGTACATTTGTGTAATCGTGTGTATGCTTAACCCTTGTCTAGCAGGGGGTTTTGGCCTTATTTGGGCATATTCAGGCCCTCCTGCATGATAAATCAAGTATCTGCATGAAAACAAATTGATATATAAAAAAACTAGGCGCTAAAAGCTTCAAAATGAGACCAGAACGAGCTACGTAGCACTCGTGGTTCTCATACAGTGATACCAGTAACATGGGAGTTTAGCGTATAGCGGCATAATTTTCCCAGCTATGCTCACTACTGGCTACACTGCCGGCCTCTCGAGAACATAGGGAACATGAGTTAATGGGCGGCGGTAAGCCCTGGGAGTCGGCTGTCTGCCCGCTGTGCTCCCGGCCATTTTCACTTGATTTTAACCCTTTAAAAGCCTTAATAATGCCCCTAACTTGCTGCAAATTGGAACCAGACTTAAGTCCGACCCCGATCTTTAAGGGTTAACCCCTTAAACGCGAAAATACCCTAGGGGCAAGGGTACTTATTTGTGAATTTCTAGCCTTGGATTCTGACAGAATTTGTTATATGGTTGGTTGTTGGAAGGAACATAATAATTGATATTGGTTCAGGAGTAATTTATCGAGAGGACTTCCCTAAGTGGTTAAGGCCCCATTAATTGCTCTTTCCATTCACATATGCATAGCCTACGTGAGTTGCAGTTGGGATGTGTGTACATGCTTAGATTGATATGCAGGATTCGAAGTTGCATAATAAATCGTAGGCAGTGTCCACCAACCTTTAACCCGGGAGCTGCGGGGAGACTCTTAAGAGTTCCCCCGGCGCACTGCGGGGAGACTCTTAAGAGTCAGAGAAAAAAAAAAATCAACTTTTGACATCGAAAAAAATTTTTTTTTTTATATTTGTTTTTTTTTATTTATTTTTTTTTTTTGGCCCCTGGGCCATGCAAAATCTCAGTCCTCTACCTCCCCTCCTTCCCCACTTTCCTCCTCTCCTTCAGTTATCACCTATTTTCCCTGTTATTCCCTTATTCTGAGGTATATTTTCGTGCTAACATTAGAAATCCGATTGGAGGGTGTGGTCATCACTGATAGCAAGCGAGTGCAAGAGAGAGAGAGAGAGTATCGATCGACTGTGTCTCAGTGGCCTTGGGGGAAATTGGCGGGAAAGCAGATTGCCTCACCCATACATTATACAACTCGCGGGCTATATCTCCGATTTTGACCATCCAAACGCTGTTTTCACTCGTTTTATTGTTGTTTCAGGTTAATACCTTTATAATCAACCCATAATAGGTGCATATGGATAAGTATTAATGCTATTAATGGCACAATGAATATTTTAGTGACGGAAACACCTCAAATACGTCAGCACAGGGGGACGTTTCCAATTACCCCCATGCGCACTTCAGAGGTTAACTGTCTTCGTGGTGCGATGTATAAGGTGTTGATTTTCGGTGTGAGCATCCTGGGTTCGAATCCACGGACTGCCACATGTGTTTGTAAATTTCATTTATCGATTTTAGGAGTATGGTTGGTTGTTGGAAGGAACATAATAATTTACGATATAGAGCATTCTTTGTTTTCAATATGCTTATATTTTACATGTATGATGTATATATGAACCTTCAAGAGTGCTAAAATAAGTTGGAAAAGCATTTGGGTGGTGAAAAACGTATATATTGGCCACCCGGTCATAATCTCAGGCGAGAGTGAGCAACAGCAACCCTCCCCTCTCGCTGTCTGTGAGGTAACTGAGGCGAGCGGGCGCTGTCTGGGTGTTATATAACGATCTTTTATGCAACCCACTTGTGCTACATTATCGCAGGAGAGAAAAAATAACCGATACATGATGAAAATAAGAGGGAAAATAGGTGATAATTGAGGAGGGGGGAGGGGGGAATAAGGTGGGGAAAGAGGGGAAGGGGGGTGAGAAACACATGGATGAGTACTAGAGGGGAATTATCTCACTCATTTATTCACTCACTCACAGAAACTCGTTCACTCACTGTCATATACACGCACACTCACTCGCTTATACTCGTGCATTCACTCACAGATACTCATTCACTCTCACACACACACACACACACACACGCATTCGCTCACACTCATTCACTCACTCACACACACAGTCATTCACTTACTCAGACACCCATTCACTCACTGTCACATACACACATTTACCTACACTCATTCACTCACTCTCACATACATGCACACTCATTCATTCACTCATAGATATTCATTCGCTTGGCTCGCGGCTCGCTTGGTGTAGTGACTAGCGTCTCGGACTTCTACCCAGAAGGCCCGGGTTCGTGCCCACGCTCGGCGCATTAAAGATTTTTCACAAGCACTGAGTCGTTACCATCCCTCATGAGCAAAGGGATGGGGTAGTAGTACAGGACCCCAATGGAAATACGCCTAATCGGCCTTATTGAGCTATCCTTAGCTAGCTTAGCATGCGCTAGCTTTAAGAACTATTATTATTATTATTATTCGCTAACAAACACTTACTCGCTCACACTCATTCACACACACAATCATTCACTCACAGACATTCATACACTCACAGACATTCGTACACACACACACGCTCACTCACACACATACGCCAACACTTATATTCATTACACAAACACACACACGTAATTTATACACACAACAGCAAGCATACTCAGTCGCCCCCCCCCCCCCCCCCACACACACACACATAAATATGTACTCTCTTCTCCACATTTACATACACAGACTAAAACACACACAAGTATACCGGTACTCACTTACAGTAAAACACACACAAGCATACCGGTACTCACTTACAATAAAACACACACAAGCATACCGGTACTCACTTACAGTAAAACACACACAAGCATACCGGTACTCACTTACAGTAAAACACACAAGCATACCGGTACTCACTTACAGTAAAACACACACAAGCATACCGGTACTCACTTACAGTAAAACACACACGAGCATACCGGTACTCACTTACAGTAAAACACACACAAGCATACCGGTACTCACTTACAGTAAAACACACACAAGCATACCGGTACTCACTTACAGTAAACAAAAAACACACACAACAACACACTTTCACATGCACTAGGGTCTGTTTCTTATTGTCTGGGGAACAATGAAAGACTGAACAGTTGCTGGGCATGTCTTCACACATGAATAAAACCAGTCAATACAGTTGAACACAAGGGTTATGCATATTTACTTCGCTTAATATGGGAGAGAGGTGAGCGACCTTTATAATTCCATGGGAGGGAAAATAGTGGCCCTTGGTCAGCCAGGAAGATTGACGTCCATAGACTGACCATTTTTGGGTCTCAAGGTGGGACGACCTAGTATCTGTGAACTGTGCAGAAATGATAACATTCGAAATTTCAGGCTATCAGGAAGTTCTTGTTGTAGACATCGATATTTAACAGACAAAAATTGATTTTAGGTGGATTGGAATAATTTAAATATGGATTTAATGTACTTAAACGTGTATTATAATATAGGTTTGATTCCCGGAGGGAAGTAAAGAAAACCTAATATTTAGTAGGGCCCCGTAATCATTGACGATATTGCCTATTAGTATAATAGTCTCTATTCAACATTCCGCATCAGCATTTTGAATCTACCGCGCGGAAGGATCATGGAGGACTCATCATAAGTGCACGCTTAATTCCCTTATGGGATCGTCATTATGATTGGGTACCCTACAGAAAAAACTCCGTAAAAAAATAAAAAATAAAAAATAACTTAATATCTGTTATCATATGACTTTCCATATGTGGATTTCTCGTGTTTTGCTAGCCCGACACCAGGCCCACTAGCGGCCATCTCGTCCTTCATGGAAATACCAAGATCAAACTATAGAAATTAACGAATGGGAAGGGGGCGGGTGCCCAACCCCGAAAGGAGTTGAAATAGGGGAGCTATCCCCCCGCCAAAGGCGGCTTTCTAGGGCCTTTCCTAGCTGATGCTGAGAGGATTGGGTTCTAGTCATGTGGTGATGGGCTGGTCTATCCGAGTGAGAACTGAGCGATCTCTGCCATACCCATAGCTTACTCTGACTGTTCCTTTTACTTATGTATCTTCTAGATCTCAAGTGGCGGCGTCTTTTCCGTGGATTGACCTCCCTACTGCCAACCTAGAAGTTGGCAGATTGGGAGCCAAAGTGTCACATTTTTCCCTTACCCCTCAACTTTCGCTTCATAATTGCTGAGGGGCACAGGGCCTTGGGTGGGGCTTTGGTTTCCCGGGTGTTTCCGCACCCTTCTCAGCTCCCTGCCTTTGAGTGGCTTCGGTCACCCGGGGTTTGTTAGTGGTAAGCAGGGAGGATTTTGTGGGGGCACTCGTTTATGGCCTTGGCCTTGCTCGAGACCTTGGGGCTGTTCGGCCAGACAGCCTGGGGAACAACAACAACGAATGGTAAGTTGGATGGTTGGGAGGGCCGTTTATCGTCAATGATTATGGGGCCCTACTAAATATTAGGTTTTCTTTACTTCCCTCCGGGAATCAAACCTATAATTTAATAGTGGCCCCTTCATCATTGACGATATTGCCTGAATATCAAGATTGGAGGGGGACATTCGTGACAATATCCTTAACCTCAGGGGACAAAAATCCATATAAAAAAATTTAAGTTTTATTGTATGCAAACAATATATATCTTTAAAAAAAATACAAAAGATTGCAAGCAGTGCGTGGCATCAAGAAAATCTGCTTACTCATGACCATATCTCAGTTCAAGATCTATGCATGATACTTTGTGGGGACACGCATGTGTTCCCTTAGATCGAACTATAATTCTGCAGAATTTCGTTCTCACCTTAATACTATTTGTATAATATAATTTGTTTGTACAATTTGGTAAAACTGCATATTTGCAACTTATGCTAGATTTCTACTTAATCTTAACATAAAAATAAATTATCTTGAACTGTATAACCAGTTTGATCACAGCTCGTGATTTATCACAGTCTCCGGCGGACGGGGACTTAGTGAGGTATGGGCTATTCTGCACCCCCCCCCCCCCTTTTTAAAACACAACTTACATAATAGAACATAACCTATTGGACCCGTTGTCGTAAAGCTACACAGGTACACTTTGGTTTATCTAGAGCGACCGACAGGTAACGTGTTAAAAAAGTATGATTGGAAGCCCAAAGTTGAGTATTAGCAATGTCTTCTATAAACAAAATCTGGAGGAATCTAAGGGAGACTGCCCATTTCCTGATGTCGTGAGCCCTGCCCACGATGCCGGGGTTACTTTCTTTAATAACGTCTACCAGCAAGGAAGCTAACTTTCTTCTCGTAACACGATTACCTGCCTGATTCACCCACAGAGCACCTAGTTGGCGAGGATGAGCAGCCCTCATAAACTTTGATAAGGCCTGCACAGGGCATAAAATATGATGCGTGTGTCCGCGTTTCAATGCCGGAACAGAAAATTTAGAAAACACATGATTGGAATGCTCGTTCTTTGCAATAAATGTGGGAAACGGTGCGATTTGTACATGATCGTGTAGCCTCCCAAACCTAAGGCAGTTAGGTTCGTTGCTCATCGCCGCCAACTCAGACACCCTATTTCCAGTGGCGAGAGCCATGAGGAATACAGTCTTCTTCAAGAGTGAATAAAAATCCGGCGCATTACTATATTTACGCGACTGAAGTAATGATAAGGCTTTGTCAAGTGACCAGGTGGGCATGAGCTGACGGGGTGGTGGGCGCAGCTTGAAACACGCCCTCATAAAACCTTTCTTCTCCGCCTGCGGTATGGAAAGGCCCGTGAGATAAAAAAAGGGAGATCTGATGGCAGACAAGTGATTTTTTAACGGGATTACTGAAAATTGTTTGTGCTCAAATAGATAATCTAGGTATTTGAAAATCAAGGCTCCCGAGGCATCTGTTTGCCCTGACTCTACAATCCAGGTCGTAAAAGTTTTCCAATGTGACTGGTATTGTCTCCTGGTAGACATAGTATATTGGTTCAAAAGCTTATTTGTGACACTCTCCCCAAATTTAGCTAACCATTTTCCCTTGTAAATGTCCATAAGGCAAAACTGAGCGAGGTCTGAAGGTTGCCAATCATCTCTAAGTGGAAGGCGGAGACCGGGAGCAACACCGGGGTCTTGCACCATTCCCGCAATTGATCGTACCACGCCTGAGCCGTCAATAACGGCGCGATCATCGAGACTAAGCCCCGGTAACCCCTCAGTTTGTGAATCACCCTGCACATTAGTACAGAATCTGGTGGAGGAAAAAGATAAATTGAAGTCCACTTGTTCCAATCCTCCAGTAATGCATCTGGTCCCCCCGCCGGGGTTACCCCACGGCGAGTTGGGAAGAGAGGGAATCTGTGATTCTCCTCGGATGCGAACAGATCCACTTGTGGACGGTAAGGCTTTGCAATCATCTTGTCGAAGATGGTTTGTTTGATAGCCCATTCTACTAAGTTGCTCCGCCTTCGAGACAGAGCGTCTGCCCAGACGTTCGACACGCCGGGGAGATATGCTGCATGCAGATGAATGCCCAGCGATTCGGCTAGGGCAAAAATCTGTTCTGATAATTTTAGCAACTCTCGAGACCTCACCGAGCCCTGCTTCTGAATACAATGGACTGCAGTTAGGTTGTCCATACGGAACGCTATTGACTTTTCTTGCAAAGACATCCCATGATCTTGTAGGAAAAAGAGAAGAACTAAAAGCTCTTGCTTGTTGATATGACAAAGAGTGTCGTGGGGCCAAGTGCCTTGCCCTTGATGGCCTAGATTCGACTGATAACCCCAACCTAGAGCCCCTGAAGCGTCTGTGTCTACCCATACCATAGGCGGAATGACAGGAACGACCCAGTCTGCAGACCGGGCCTGTTTGGTAAAGCAACTCTCGAATCCGGTACACCTAAGCATGGCACTGGGAGATTGAGAGGCTGGGTGGCTAGTTTTTTGGAGGGGGAGGCAGGTTGGTATCAGACGGCTGGCTAGTCTTGGCTGACGTCTGCCCCTGATTTGGCTTCTGATGAGGCTTACCTTTATATCCTGAGTATTTACCTTGTCTGGGTTTGGGCAGAGTACCTCCCGGCTGAGGAGGGGTTCTGGGATCACGAAAGGATTGTTTAGCATGCGGCTGGTTAGACTTACCTCCGCTCTTTGGCTTGTGAAAAAGTTTCTTAACAGGGTCCTTCTTAATTTGGGAGGTACCCTGCTTCCACCCATTTATCAAATTGAAAACTATACTCCATGTTTCTGCGGTAAGAAGGGAGGCCATGAGGACCGGCGAAAGAGTTACCCAACAACCAATGTCATCCGGTAACTTCTTCACTAGGTGCACTCTCAAATCCTGGCGGGCTCAAACTGCTTCCATGATTGCAATTCTGATGTCACCTAAGGTCTGAATAGAGTTTTGCAATAAAAGTCGTCTAGATAAATCAGTGGCCTTCCTAACCTGAGGGTCAGCAATGGCCGAGATGGTTCTGTTAAGTGAGACAGCAATCTGGCGACTAACTAGATACTAAGAGAACTGCCGGTAGGCTTTGTTTCTTAGTTTAAAATCCCTTTCAAGGTGAGCTGCCGAAGGAGTACAAAATGGTTCATCTAATGAGTTAAGGGCTACTTTGGGTGCCGCCAGGAAGGCAAACAGAGTAGGCGAAACCCCATCAGCCTTAGAAACAGGCAACGAAAAATACTGATGCGTTTCCTGTGGAACCTGATGTGAGGACTTAGAAGTGATTGTTGCAGCAAATACCCGAGCCTCTAATTCCCAATCTACCCAGGGACCTACCCCTATCCGCCCCATGTGCAGGACTGGTGTATGCGTTTGGTCTAGTACCGGAATTGTATCCATTTCCGGCGTAAGAGCATTTAAAGCCTTGACATAATTTACGCCATCAGCTTTTGACCAGTCAACAAAGACCCGTGCAGAAGCGGCGGAAGGGACTGCCGGGGCAGCAATATACATAAAAAAGTCTGGATTATATGAACTGGGTATACCCATAATCAATAAATCCAGCAACCTCCCTGCCTCATCTTTAGCCCTAAACTTCCTGCTCTTGTTAATCTCAATTTTCCATTCACTAGGAACCGGTAGGTCCCCTGAAATGGTGGGTTGTGCTTAATGTGGGTTCAGAGGCGTCGCCTGGACCCAAGAACAGTCAGGGCCATAGAGGAGAGGCATGGGGCCTTTCTTCTGTGGTGCCCTATCTAAGGGGGGGAGGAGTGATATCTGCAATTACCCTCACATTGGTGGTAGTAAGCGTGGCCGGCACTGTAGTGCCTGGAACCGCGGATACCGCCGGGGTCAGAGAAGGAAGAAAACCTGGAGGTTCTAGAGGTCTTATCAATGAATGACTTGGGGCAACTGGTTGACAAGCAGGAGGATCAGAAGAGACAGGGAGGTTATACTGTTGCATAACCCTATGTAATATATCACTGATTTCATCCGAAGTAACACACTTACTGTGAGAGCTCCTCGAGGATTGTGAGCTTTCTTCAGATTCCTCACCTGTAATAGTCTGTTGAGTCGGGGCTAAAGGCACTTCCTCTGGCTCCCTACTTAACCCGTTGAGACCCAGCGTCGCACGTGTTGTGTCGGCAGTCTTTGATCACCAACTCCCAGCGACGCATCACGTGCGTCCGACATATAAAAAACACTTACGTAGCTCGTAAGGTAGGAAATGGCGGGAGAATAGGAGGGGGCGGTACCGTAGTGTGTGGGGGAGCCGGGCCAGTAGGTGTGAGCGGGCCGAGACAGCCGCGCGGCTGGTGGTGGTGGGCTTAGTGGGGATAGTTTACACCCCTAGTTTACCGCCACTTTGAACCTTCATTACTCCGGTCGTATGGGAGCTAGAGGCTTCAGATTTATGTGAGATACTCCTTAGGATGTATGCCGTACAATGCCATACTCAGTTTTTACCCTAGTGCTCCCGGGCGGGTGGTCATGCGGGGGAGACGAACTATTGAAACCCCCCCCCCCCGCCCCCCAAATGACCGAAATGAGTTTTTTTTTATTTGTGTGTTCATTTCTCACCATTCTCTTCCATTTTGGCTCAACAAATTTTGTTGAAGCTCCCCCCCCCCAACCCCCCACCCGCCCCCCCCAAAAAAAAAAAGTCAGAGGTGATTTTTTTTTTGTTTTTTTTTTCATTTCTCATCCTTGTCTTCCATTTTAGCAAACAAAAAAAATAAATGAAAATGGCTTGGGACTGGGGTGAACAAAATATTATAACTAGCCGGGGCTCAACGGGTTAACTCAGAACTATCCTGTTGTGGCTCCGGTACTGGTTCCGCCGGAGGCCACATTAAATCTGGGACTGATGAAGGTAACATGTCCATACTATCCTCATCCCCTAGTTCTTGGAATTCCCTTATGTTTCTATGAGAAGGTTCTGACTGCCGCCAGCACCCCCCTGCCGCGGGTGGCTGAGAGTCCTGAATGATTTGAGGGCTGTCACCAGCTTGTGACCCTGACGGAAAACCCCAATATTGTTCAGCCAGGACCCGTCTTGGGCAGGCGGACTGGACACTACGTGGCACATAATTTAATTTAGGGATTGCAAAGGTAACATGAGATGGTACACTTAATGATTGTTCACGACTAGGAGTGGAACCCGTGGCCTCTATCCCCACTTCCGAGCCGCCAGAATCGACCTGAGGCGTGTCAGACGCAGGGGTAGAGGGAGGTGGCTGCGGGGTCTCCCTCCGGCTCCCACTATGCGGCGTACCAACCGATGACTCAGAGTCCTCTTTCCGGCGCTTGAGGGACCGGGAAGAGTCAGTTGAAGAGTGCCGAGACTGCCTTCGAGGGGATCTAGACCTGGACCTAGATTTCCGCTTCAGAGAAGGTGATCATCTCCTCTTCGGACGGTCGGGGAGGGGGGGGGGGGGGGGAGGAACCTCAGTAAGTTCGTTGTCAGTGCCACTACTGCTACTCACTACCTCTTTGACGAGGGCTTTCGACTTTACTTTAGGCTTAACAGATTTACATGAGGCGAGTTTAGTTAAAGGAGACTGGATAATCAACTTTTCCCAGAGGGCCTCGTCATCGCAATGAAGCGCCTTATGGGCTGTATCTTTAGCATAAGAATTAAAAGTAGCTTTTATCTCTTGCAGTGCCGCCAAGCACGATAAGTATTTCTTGGTGAATAAGGCGATTTTTAGATCACAGCAAACAGAACAACGCCGCGACACCCACAAGCCTCTAGAGCGGTCTAAACATTTGACACATTTCAAACATAATTTATGAGCGAAAATGGGCAACATTGACCAGTAGGAGTAGCGCATAATTCAAACCGAGGCATGATGGAAAAAAGGACCCCCCCCCCCCACTGGAATCAGTCCCCAACGCCGCCGGTGCTGCAGTCACTAAGGAGCCGGGGATTCTGGAAATAAAAAAATTCCAGGAATCAATGCTCATAAGGATAACCTGCGAGGTGTTAATACATCCTACCTTGAGTCCTCCGGAAAATTAGCTATAGTTCCACAACTATTCTAACCTTCCACTGGACTCGCTGTGAAAAAACCTGAGATTTTTTCGTATAAGCTGATTGAAACTGCTTACCTATGGCAAAAGCCACAGGCCCATTGACCAGTAGTGTATGATTATCTATTACTAAAGCACTAGAGAGATAATGAAACGAGTTTGTATAACAAATCTTAACACTTGTACACTCGACTATGGCGCCGCAGGGCGATTGGTCGTGTAACTATTACGGTCAGGGCGAGTTAACTCGGCGGGCCGAGTTCTAAGCTCCCGTAGGAGTTTGCACTTCCGCCGGAAGGAATGTGGTTCAGCCATACCACGCCGGGACATTTGGTTGCTCCCTACCCGTTTTGAAGACGAGTAACCTGGGCCCTGCTGCAAGAGGCCGCCGGAGAAAAAAACCAACATTTTAGAGAGGGAGACAAAAGCACAGCTCCCTCCTCCAAAACCCACTGTACACAATTTTATAAATATATATAAATATAGGGACGTCTCCCAAACCTCCAAAACATGAAAGCACATATGTCCATCACTAGGGGCACACAAAGGCAAAAAATAAATACAGATAATTCAGAATCCTAAATTACCTGTAGCCTAGACTGGAGACCCCTAACTAGGCTGACCATGAGGTCCGAAGTAATATCCCAGCCGACGACGCTCCGAAGACCCAGCCACAGCACACAGACGAGGGGAGGCCCACGATAGGGGCCTAAAAACAAAATACGAACTCTGGAAGGTGGAGCACGACGTGCAGGCACCCTTAGACCAGAGCATTTGCTAAATAATATAATAAAATATATGCCACTGCCTCAATATTGACGGTCTGCAGCATAAATTGTAGAATGGTAGCCTCCTAGCTATGTATAAAAAGCTAAAGGCGCAACATGAAATAACACACGTGGTGCGAAGATCCTGGGATACGTAGGCGCCTGTTACAATAGTACCCTAATTTACACACTTCCTGCGGACATACCAATGGGGTAGCCGTTGCTAGCTAATCTGAACCTTGTTACTTACTTACTTGTTACTTGGTGTGGAGTTTCTCAGCCGCGCTCCGTCACTAGATGTGACGCTCGTCGCAGCTGCCCTTTAAACCATCTAGCACTTGTAGTCTTGTCTCACAGTGCCATCTTCTAAGTCATAACACTCCCTGAACAAATGTGTTTTTAGTGACTTTTTAAAGGCCTTTATGTTCGCACACCTTTTCACATTAACTGGTAGATTATTATAAAGTCTCGGTGCACTCTTTTCGAAGGCCCTAAATCCAAATTCATGATTGCACCGTGGCTCATTCAATTGATGCAGCACGTTGCCATGTCTCAGCATCATATCAGTGCCAACATTGAAGTCTTCCAATAAGTCTCGCACATATTCCGGCTTTCCAAAGTTCAAAGCTTAATACACTATAACACACAGTTTGAATATGATCCTCGCTTTCACCGGCAGCCAATGCAGGTCAATTAATGCCGGCGTTATACTCGCACGGAATGGTAAACTCTTTATTAATCTTGCTGCTCTATTCATTATAAGTTGTAGTTTTCGTAGCAAGTAATTTGGTAGTCGATAATATAGAGAATTACAATAGTCTAATTTACTAATTACATGCTTGTGGATCAACATTTTGGTTGTATTAATATCCAGATATTTTCTCACAAAAGCAATATTCCTCAGATGATAGGCAGAGATTCGCACTGTTTGATTAATCTGGTTTTTAAATGACAGTTCACTATCAACCAAAACTCCCAAATCCTTCACCACACTACTCACAGTCATCACACTATCATTGATATTGAGGCTTTGCATGCCCAGTCTCTCAAGGTTCACCCGTCTGCCTACTAATAGGCATTCAGTTTTATTTTCATTTAATTTCAGTTGCTTTGACTCCATCCACTTCCCAATGTCTTTTAGTAAACCACTAATCTTCTCCTCAACATTCACCACGTCACTTAGTGCCAGATAGAATTGGGTGTCATCCGCAAACAGTTTGAATTTCACTCCATGCTAACCATATCAATTGTTTCCAAATATAATCTAAAATCATCAATAAATGTACTGGCACTTAAATTTGGAGGTCTATAAACAACAATAACAGTACATTTCCAGCCTCCAATCTCACAGCCCACCTGTATATGTTCAAAACTACCGAACCTTGCAGATTTACATATTTTCGTCTTCTTAAACGTGTTTGTAAGAAAAATTCCCACACCACCACCTCCCTTCCCTCTTCGTGGATTGTGCAAGAAGGTGTGCGTTAAAGGAGTCATTTCAAGTATTTTAGCAGTATCGTATTCACTCAGCCATGTTTCAGTTACCGCTAGTACATCATATTTTGCCTCATTAATTAAGTCTCGAATTTCAAAGGTTTTATTTCCCACTGATTGAATGTTTATCAGTCCCCCCTTTATCTTTAATAAAGCACTAGATTCCATGATCAGTTAGGTCTCTCACCTTGACTATCTCACTCAAAAAGACCGGGCACCGGGTATCTGATGATGAATGATACACGTCTTGTTTCCCGTATCTCATACAGTTTATGCACTTTCTCACAGTCACCTTACAATCCTTCGACCTATGTGTTCCAGCACATTTAAAACAAACAGGCACATCACTGTTTAGTTTAGCAGCACACTTATTTTCTGCATGCCCAAATCTCTGGCAATAGAAACAAGCCAATGCATGGTACCTGTCTCTTATATTATATATTCCCCATTGAAGTTGCACCTTGTCTTTATATTTGTAGAGAGCCGCACGGACTTCAGGCTCACATTTCAGGATATAATGGACTGTACCTCCAGCAGCTGGTTTATCAAAAATCATGGCAATCTTTCCTTTAATATCATCAATCGAATTCAGAAAATCATTCCTTGCAATTAATGTATCAATTATCTCACTCTTGGACTCTTCAGGACGAACATTGCAAATCATCACTTTTGGTTTTAATTTGTTCACACTCCTTGTAGTAACAGCCGTCACCTCTACCAACTTTTTAACTGCATCATTCAGCATATCCACAGTGCCAAAATTCATCACCATGTTCCCTTTAGGGGTAAACTTCGTATCGTGAATTTCAATCCCCTCTAGCGCCTGAGAAATTTCTCCTCTCTTGTCAGTTGCCTTTTCATTCTCATCCGTCGCTTTCAGAACGAGTAGATTCTTCTTTTCTTTCTTCTTTCCTCTCCCCGTCACCACATCCGACCACCCAGGCGAGTCAGAAACCGCTGACGTTTGCGCGGGGTCAGCGCTTATAGCATCAACAACATTTCCCATACCACTAGTGACTCCTTGCATCTCCATCTTCACTACTTTCAATTGAGTTGAAAGTTCTTGAGTTATACCGTCTAGTCTACAACGTCTTGAGTTACTACAACGAAGGTGTATACAAATGAGCAAGGACTCACTAGAAAGCGCTGGAACAAAGAATAAAGCCGAGCACGGCTAAAGCCGAGCACGGCTAAAGCCGAGCACGGCGAAACCCGTGTTGCTAGGATGGCCGAGGAAGGACGAGATGGCCGCTAGAGGGCCTGGTGTCGGGGTAGCAAAACACGAGAAATCCACATATGGAAAGTCATATGATAACAGATATTAAGTTATTTTTTACAGAGTTTTTTCTGTAGGGTATCCAATCATAATGACGATCCCATAAGGGAATTAAGCGTGCACTTATGATGAGTCCTCTATGATCCTTCCGCGCGGTAGATTCAAAATGCTGACGCGGGATGTTGAATAGAGACTATTATACTAATAGGCAATATCGTCAATGATGAAGGGGCCACTATTAAATACATACATTTGCTCATATTTCGGCTAAAAATCAATGTCTAAACTTGAACTTCCTTATAGTTAGAAGCTCACAAGTGGTCAATATACAGGGTAGACTAGTCGATTTGCATACTAAGACAATGTAAACTGGATTTAAATACTTAGTATAAAAATGTTTGGAAATAAAGAGCAATTTTAACCTTCGCCGAAAGGCCATTTAACCTTCCCGCCAACGCTGGATACAGATGAATTGTCGAATTTTCGGGATTTTGGCGCACTTATAAATACGCCAAAAAAATTGCCTAACCTAGGTTATAAATGTCCCGAGGCAGTAATCTTTGTTATCTTGCGATGGGTGAAGACTAGTAGTCTCTAGACCTAGTGGTTCATTTTTTATTGTGAAAATAATTAGGTCAGTTATGGCCGCCGCGAGCATAGAACAATGTAATTTCCCGAGTTGCGTCATTTACAGATATTTCTGCAAAGAAATGGCCTAACCTAGGTTATATCAGGCAGTACTAAGTGTTATCTTGCAATGGGTGAAGACTAGAACACTGTACATTAAGCGGTTATTGTGTTGAGGTGGGAAATAATACTGAGTGTTTTGTGATGCTACTAAGAACTGTTCGAATGCGGAAACGCAGTATCAGCGGCCATGGCTACGGTCTATTTACATTCGTTCAAAATTTGATTATTGATCATGGATTATGGATTATGTATAAATATTGATGATATTGATTGATGATGATGATGCAGTTTTTACCACCATACACTCCCTGCTGAATAGCAAGGCTAGGGTGGGTGCCCTGATGAATCAGGGACTTAGTGAATAGTTGCCACAGATTGCTAGACTGCATCGTTCACCAACAGCACTGACATCTGCCAATAACTCACTGGCTGGCCCGAGGCTCGAACCGTCAACCTCACGGTTAGCAGGCGAACGCTCTACCAATCGAGCTACGGCCTGTGGCCGTAGCTCTAATATATTTCACCATTGTAACCATTCCTAAGTCACTGTCGACTGATTTCATTCATCGTTTGGGACTCAGGAAAATTGATACAAGCTTTCGTTAGGCCTGCATGGAAGCAGGTGTCACTTGACTGACTGGCTGTGTGTTTTTGTTCTTATTAGTTATACGGACCATCCGCAAAGACAACAAAACTTTCTCTAGTGCGGTTTTAAGACCTGAAATAATGCTATGGAGCTATGTAGGCCAGCCGGGTGGTATGAGGCAAACTTGATATGGAGCTATGGAGTCCAGCAGGGCGAGGAGGGTTAACGCTAACATTATTTATTTAAGTCTACTAATTTCTAGTGGGTAGTATACTTTATCGATACTTTAGAGCTGAGCTTCCCTGTGAACTGCTATACGCAGATGACCTCGTACTTATAGCAGATAGTGCACGGGATGCCGAGACCAATTTCAGAAGATGGAGAGAGGGAATGACAAGTAAAGGGTTAAAAGTTAATATAAATCAAATCTAGGTTTTACACAGTAGATTAGGAAAGGTAGAAAACAGTGGTGCATACCAATGCGCAGTATGCAGAAAAGGTTGGGCACGAACTCAATAGCCTACAGTGTAGCGTCTGCCGCAGCTGGATACATTACAGGAAGAAACGCTGCACTAGAATAAAGGGACCTCTACCAAGGAAGAAGTCCGAAATTGAGAAATTTGTATGCATAGTATGCAAAGTTGAGCTTGTGTTCAATGACCGGCTCGAGAGTGTTAACTTTGGCAATGAAGCAGTGGAGATGGTGGACAAGTTTTGCTACTTGGGTGATACCATATATGCCAGTGGTGGGGCTTAGGCCGCCACTATCACCAGAATAAGATGCGGCTGGGGAAAGTTTAGAGATATATTGCCACTACTTACCATGAGAAGACTCCCTCTCCCCTTGAAGGGAAAGGTGTAAGCTTCATGTGTGTTATGTACTCCAATTTATCCAATTATTATTTCATGACTTATATATGTACAGGGGTACACATATGGTAATCTAATAATCTAATAACTCTATTATAACAGCTTATATTATTAACGTTGTATTTTCCTTGTATCAAATACAATGGATGCAGTCCGAGGGGCAACAGGATGTATACAGTTGACCCTGCAGGTCATGAATTCACATATGTCAGGACTGATGTCAGCAAACCAAGTCACACAACATCACGTGTCACGGCGCATGCAATATTGGCATGGAGACTGTGAGTGGAAAGTTTTACCTAGATCGGGTCACGTTGGGAGACCCCACCCTAATACGTCATTATGGACAGGTACTAGGATTGGCTGTGATGTACACTTAGAATGGTAATGAGTGGTTTTACGTCATAAAGAGGGGCATAACCGAGATTATATAAGGAGGATCTCCAGAGCTGAAAGGCAGGAAAGACGGAGACCCCAGCTCGCTCATCGAGGGGTCAGAGATCAGCTCTGTGTGTGATAACCAGACTATATACCATACTTGAATTAATCTTACATTTACGAATACTTATACAATCAATATACTAGTGTACTTCTGAATAAGTCTTAGATATCTTTCATTAAACTATTATGAATTATTCTCAAGTTTCACTTATTTGATCCTAATGTTATTTTGAGTTATCTAATTAATCCCAGGGTAAGCCTGTGATGGTGGCAGTATTTATAAAAGGGAATTGATACCAAAAGTAACCCTATTCTCTCCACCTTACATGGTGTGCAAGCGAGTGGTCCTTTTTACAACAGAGGCTACACTCGCGTGTCGATTAATTGACCGCTAAAGCTACTAAAAGTATTTAATTCAAGTCACTGGAGTCTGTATAAATATATATAATTCACACACGGCGGGCTGAAACACTTGTACATCTGGCAAGTTTCTCTCAGTGCCCGCAACGCTCCTACACAACTTCGGAGCTGGTCGCAAATTTGTCAAAATATTCTGGCGGCGGAAGCAGGGAATCCTCAACTTTGTCTGACGGGAGGAGGAGTCTTCATGGACATGGTACAGACGTGTGGTGTAATTGGCCATACATAGGAGGACAAGTTTGAGTGACAGTGGTTTGAGGCCGAATTCTGGACGTCGTCGGCAGTGAAAACAGCCCAGCCCCACCGCCGCTAAGTCACAACAATTCTCTTCAGCCTAGCCAACCACAGAGGCACTGCTAGGCAGTTGTATCTTGCCTTCGTTTGAGTGAGGATATACAAAACAGCCAGGCGTGACATTGAAGAGGTAACGTGTTACTGGAGGCCTTCAGTGTATCTTTCTATCCATAAAATTATACCAACCTTAACTCTTTCGCTGCGGGTGACGTTCTGGAATGTTTTGGCAAGTTACAGCAATTTCCAGGCTTTAAAAGCCTGTACAAAACGTAAAAATCGAGTGTCAGTGGGTGGGAGCGTGAGGGGCCCACCTCCGACCCTCAGAGCACCGAGCGGCTCACTGATCTAGGCTGTATCTCGCGTGGGTCTCTCTCTATCTCTCTCTGTCTCTCTCACCAGTGTAGCCAAGCGAGCGAGTGTTACATAATAGCGGGGTTCCCACGTTTCACTGGGACCACTGCGGGTGAACCAGACCACGTACAGGGTCCGTTCTGGTGTCATTTTGAAGCTATTTTCGTCTAGTTTTCGGCAGAATACACTTCATTTAATGCAGATGCTTGATTTATCATTCAGGAGTGCCTGAATATGCCCTAAATAGCCCAAACATAGCCGCAGCCAAAGGGTTAATTCAATACATTCATTCAATTGTGTAATTCATTTTTTTTGTATTACTGTCTTTTATTTAATTAATTAATTTGTGTAAAATAGGGTGTATTTAGATTCAGGAATTTTTGTGTGGTGTTTTTACAGGAATTATTTACTATATATATATGGGAGGATTTTATATATTATATGTTCATCAAGTGAAATTTCCACATGTCATATAGACGTCTGCTTTAGAAAAATCCTAAGGTCCCGGCTCTCACAGTTGGACCTGAATTACCTAATATTACAGAGGATAGCTTTTTCGGACGATTATTGGAGTGAATTTGATAATCATTATTCAGAGATTGAGTCTCAAGCAAATCCGGCTTCTTCGGGACTTCCACCTTTGTACCAAAATGTACCTTTGTACCAAAATGTTAATCAGTGTGTGTTAAGAAGCGGGACTTTCCGAGATACGACCCCACCTATGTGGAACCTTTGCCTAATATAGTAATTCCCACACCTCCCGAAGATAACGTCATTATGTCGGGTAACGAACCCCAGGCTTTCCACTTAAATGTGACCCATGGTCAGGCCGTAAAGAATTTCACTGGGTTGGAAGAACATAGAAATATTTGTTCAGTTTTGGATGATGTAGAGACGGAAATTGCAGCAAAAGGTATCACACAGGAGAAGGCCAAAATTTTACATTTTTCGCTCGAAAATTGACAAGGGGAATACTCCAGCTGGGTACCTTTTGGCTTGCGATGACCTCATAAATGCTAAGACTTACGATGAGTTCAGGGTAGAATTCCTAGAGAAGTTCGGTTCTTCAGCTAAGGGGGAATTTGCGAAATTCCATGATTTCGCCGATCAGCTATTGAAGCAAAAGAAAAATCAGTCAGTGGATACATTATTGGCGCAGTGTTCACAGTTCGCGAATTGTATGTCGCATGATCTAGTTCGTCACTCCTGGTTTGAGGACAGTAAGATAACAGACAAGCTGAGCAAATTACTGGGGTATGTTGTGTTGGTTAGTGCCTTACCAGACACCGTGAAACCGATCGCGCGACGTATAGAGTTCCCTCCAACGATGTCTCTCAATAAATTCTCAAAGGAACTTAGGAAGTCTTGTGATACTAGCGGTATATCCATGAATTATAACTAACCTACCCATGCATCTCCGCTTCCCATACTTGGTCTCCTAGCCTTATAAGTGGCCTCTGGCTCAGTAGGCTAGAATAAAATCTTTATCATCATCATCACTAGCGGTATAACCACCGAGCAAATTCAGTTCTTGTGTGCTGCCGTTAGGAATTCCCTACCTGTTTCCCCTGCTCAACCTGGGCCTAAACAGCATCAAACTAATAAGAATCCCCAACCACATAGAAATCCCCAGCAGTTCTCCTCTAACAGTTCTTTTCCCAAATTCCATAAACCCGCACAGGTAGGTCAGAATAACCAGAGTTATAGCTCCAAGACATGGAATTATCAGTACCCTTGCTATCAGGCCCAAGGGCGTGGTCCGCAGACTACGCACAGACCCGCTATCATGACTGGTGCCGCGAATGGCCAACACAGAGATGTTATGTGTTTTTATTGTGGTCTACGGGGTCACATTGTTCCTCGTTGTAACATCAAGGCCAAGGAGCTATATGAATATACGGCAGGTAAGCAACCTTTCTGTCGTAGATGCAAGTGTATTGATCATCGGACCGGAACTTGCCCGGAAGTGAAGGTAGATTTCGACGATTGGAAAGCCAGTCACCCTAGGTCGGGGGAAGTCTACGAGCCCTCCCAAGCAAACGTAACGTAAAACATCAATGTACACAAACTCCGGAATTTCCTACGGTAATGATAAGTGCCCTTATGCATTCACCTGACTCGTTAATTTTGAAGTCAAGTGTAAATAATACAGATATGTGTTTTAATTGATACGGATTCTCCTGTGAACCTAATGTATTTAACAAATTGAATCATGATGATTCGTTTAAACTTTGGAAAGCTGTGAATCTTTGCAGGGGAAACGTCGTACATCTGGCAGGAATAGCGGGAGAGGTTAGATGCAGGCACTGCCACGGTACCACCCCCGCTCTTCCCGCCGTCGAGATTAAACTGCAGAGTAATAATTTTAGAACAATCTATGGGGGATTCTGATATTCTCATTCACTGTAATACTATTATTGAACCGCATTCTGCGAAGGTTGTTGATGTTTATGCGAACAATCTTAAGAGTACAGTCAATTCTATTGTATTATTACCCGATTCCTCAGCGATCAAGGGTATTACGTTCGCTCAAGCGTTACATGAGGTGAATGACACCAATGTTTTCCAAACTTTCATTTTAAATGCCACAAATGGCTTTATGAAATTATATGCGGATACGAAGTTATGTAATGCTTCCTGTGTACCTTGTAAATTTGAAGAAATTAATTCTCTTCCCGTGGCATCAGTGCGCACAGGGAACTCTCCTGGTATGGATGATAGAATGCGTAAAATTTACGAGGATTTACAAGGTACCGACTTTCCTGAGGCTCAGGGTCCACTTAAGGCGTTATTGAGGGAATTTAATGAGTCCGTACATTTGAAAGGGGACGCTATGGGGTTTACTGACATTATAGACCATAAAATTGTGTTGAGTGACAAGGATCAGAAGCCCGTTTACCTGCCTATGTATCGCTTATCGCACAGTCAACGGGAATTGACTGACAAACATGTTTTAGATATACTTTCTCAGGACGTAATTCAACCATCAACGTCACTTTGGCGATCACCTCTTTTCTTAGTACCGAAGAAGGCGAAGGGGGAGTTTAGAGTCGTGGTAGATTTTAGAAAACTTAATACCATTACGGAGACCGATCATTTTCATTTGCCGGCGATACCGGAAATTCTTGCTAGTTTGGGAACGAATAACAAGGTATTCTCAACCCTAGATCTTTCGAGTGGGTTTCATCAAATTGGGTTATCACTGGAATCAAGGCAATATACAGCATTTAATTCTCCCTCCGATACTTTTGAATTTAAACGTTTACCCATGGGGCTTAAAAATTCACCAGCGATTTTTCAGAGATTAATGAATAATGTATTGGCACGATTGATCGGTCATAATGTTTATGTATATATAGACGATATTATCATTTTTTCTAGAATGGTAGAGGAACATCTTATCGCATTGAGAAATATACTTTCAAAGTTAAATGAGGCAGAATTAAAAATTAAAATCAGTAAATGTGAATTCATTAAAAAGAAACTGTCATTTTTGGGGCATGAATTAACTCCGGACGGGGTAAATACCACTGCTCAATTAACAAATTATATCACTAAATTTCCTATGCCCACTAACGTAAAACAGTTAAGGCAATTTTTGGGCCTATCAGGCTACTATAGGGCATTTATAAAAAACTACGCTAGTATCGCGAAGCCCCTATATATTTTACTCAAGAAGGATGCTGAATTTTTGTGGGGAGTTTGACAAGAAGGTTCTTTTGCTGAATTAAAGGCGAGCTTAACATCTCGACCGACCCTTGCTTTCCCTGATTTTAAGAAACCTTTCTATATTAATTCTGATGCATCATATACTGGGTTTGGAGCTGTTCTGATGCAGTATGACGATAGGAATCTCTTACGGCCGTTAGGATTCGCTAGCCGTTCTTTAACCCTTTACGAGCGGCCTATGCGGTTTATTTATATGTACCGCTCAGGGGGGTGTTTTTAGCCAAAATAGGGCTGTTTACGTGATCATTTTCATGCCTAAATAAGACCCAGAACGTAAAACAAGTATCTATCCCTGAAAGGGCATAAACAGAGCTTTCGAATGACACCATAACGATCCTTTTATGATGGCTAGTTTTCTTGCAATAACCGTGCAACGCGAGTGCAAAAAGCATGTAATTAGCCACTTTCCCGATACAATTCCGTATATAGCGAGTGAGAGAGGTAGGAGGGAGGTGAGATTCGTGTCAGTAGGTTCGCCGCGGTGGTCTGGAGCAGTCATACACTCGCTACTCTCCTGCCACCACTTGTCTCTCTCTCTCAGCAACATTACGTGCTGAAATTGCCACTCGACCTATGTCGAGCGCCGCCACATAGTCCAGCTTTATTTAACTCGACTTAAGTTGCGCGCCGACTTTTAGGGGTTAAAACCTGCAGAACAGAATTATTGTGTTACCGATTTAGAAGGTGCAGCGCTAATTTGGGCGTTAAATATTTTTCGTGAGGTAATATATGGTTATGATGTAAATGTTTGGACAGACCATAAGCCTCTAATTAAATTGTTTGATGATAAACTTCTCACGGGTAGACGTGCCAGGTGGAAGTTGACATTATCATCATACAATCCTACATTATTGTACGTTGAAGGAAAGCTCAACACAGTTGCCGATGCGTTATCAAGGAATCCTGTTGGTCTAGTGTCTGTTAACGCTTTGTTGAGCAGTAAAAGTATTGCGTTAAGAATGGTGAGATGGATGTGTGGTGCCAAACTGCAAGATAAGATATCAAGTGAAGAGCTATGGAGAAGGTTAGGTATCAAGAGTATCAGTGATGAGATGTGCACTAGCAGGTTTGGATGGTTTGGATATGTGGAGAGGATGGATGAATTAAGCTGGGTGGAAAGATGCAAGTCCATGAATGTGGAGGGAGCTGCACCAAGGGGCAGACCAAGAAAGACGTGGGATCAGACCTTGCGGTCTGATCTAAAGGGGACCAACCTGTTTAGAGTGACGAAAATCCCATCATCCTTCAAAATATAGGAATGCAACTAAAACCTTTGGAAAATCTTTAAAGAATCACCCCCGAGACTAAATATCCCCATGCAACAGCTTTAATTTGGTGAAAATCTCTAGATTCTATCTGCAACTGCATGTACAAAAATACTGTATAGAGATCCGACGTGGGGGGTCAGGACGTGACCTGTCAACATCTGTGCGATGAAAGAATCCTGTATTATTACGTTATTATTAAGAAATTATTACCAAAAGATAAGGATGAAAGCTCTACCTGGCATATAATGCGTAATGTGTAGGATGTAGAGTACACACTGCGGTTATTGCTCAGTGCCTGACTAAGACGTGAGTGGAGTAGGCTATATGCTTCGCACTTATCCACCACCTCAGGCACCCCTTTATTACATATTATTTTACTTCATTCGTATATTCAAACATTCAAGGCCTTTGACTTCTATGGTTTTAGTGAGAAAATGTACTACATTAATTTGCATGTAAAGGCCAACTAGCGAATTTGGTGAAATTTGAATAAATAGTAAAAAGTAAATGCATCGACCTTAAAATTTTATCATGATCTTTGAGTAATATATAGAGTTTTGTAATTTCTTTACCTCTGCATACACTTTCTGCATGTATCTATTATGCTTGGTGAGAATCCAGATTGAGAAATTGAGATTTATCTATTTTGACCTTTTTCCTTGACCTTTGACCTTGAAATTTGAATTATATATGTGGTATTTGTTCAATAAAATATCTATATATACAACATCTAGGAGAGCAATATTGGTGAACTTCAAAATATTGTTCACACCAGTTTTAAGAAATTACCTTTAACCTTGATCTGTAACCTTGACTTTTATGAGACGAAAACAAAATGGTTAAACTAAAGATGATTAGTGAGGCACTATTAGAAACAATTTCTTAAGGACAATAGGTATGTAAAGACTCGCAATAATATTCTCAATATTGTCCCCGTGGAGGATTTGCGATATCAACAACTTCATAAACCCCGATATGACCTGTAAATAAGAGTCCCGTGCATAAACAAACGCATTTTCATAGATTTCCTCAGTAAGGGTCGTGTTGGCGGGTGTATAGTAATTTTGTTTATATTACTTTCATGCTTGCGGTAATGTTCCTGCCCAATTTGACTGCATTTTTGCTAAATTTTCCCATAGCCAGCTGTTATTTGCCCCTTGCTGGCAATATAATTACGTGATGCTGACAATAAGTCATGGGGGGGATGAGGGGGGCTTTGTACTCAACCTATTATTGCATCCCACAGCAGTTATGGGTAAGTTAATACAAATCCTCCATTCACTGAATGATAAACAACATTAAAACACGATATTCCTTGAAAAAACAGACAACAAAACTTTTGGTAAATAAAATGGCACAACTGATTTTAAGTGGTACCAAAATAAATTATTGTGACAATGAATGTGAGTGACGACCCCTTTCAATATCTTACTGGTAGAATTTCTGGGCCTAATATTTCGCAAGATTTATTGAGCTTAGGGTTTTACCAATAAGAGGGGACCAGGTGCCCAAGTTTGAACCATTAACTTTCAAAATAATAACATGTATTCCTTTCTAAATCACTTCTAAAACTGTGAACGCTTCTTTCTCTAAACGTAAGTTTTTCACCTTCAGTTACATATAACTATAACTATTTAGGTCCTGATGTGGCGGCGTCTACGCCGTGGGGCCACCTCCCGAGGCTGCCAACTGCGGATGGCTGCCGACCCTCCACGGCCGAAGACAAAATCAACGGCCAGTGGAGGAAAACCGGATGCCGGCCGCGGGGAGCAGTTTCGGGAGCCAAACCGTCACAACCATCCCCTGCCCCCTCCCTGGGGGCACGGGTCCTTGGAGCGGCTTCGGTCGCGCCGGGAATTTCCACACCTCTCACACCACACACATCACACAGTTTTTCCTACACCGAGAAATGACTGTCATTTCTCGAAGACTTCTTCTAGCCGGAGACATTGAGAGCAACCCAGGACCCACGTACACATACATATGTCCAACTTGCTCAAAACCCATCACTTCGAGTCGCCATACTAAGGGTTCAGTTCTCTGCAATTCATGCGGGAACTGGACCCACTTCACCTGCACAACACTTGCCTCCAAGAAACACTACACAAACACCTGGACCTGTTCCTCATGCCCCTCCCTCTCCCAGTCAAATCCCTCACCTAAAACCCGTCCACCTCTCCTCCCCAGCCCACCTAACCTTCCCATATCATCCACTCCCCCCCCTAAAACCCGTCCACCTCTCCTTCCTAACCCACCTAACCTTCCCATACCATCCACATCCTCAACTCAACACACCACACCCCCTCCTAATCCATTCCAACCCCCATCTCCTGCTCCCCAATACCCACCCCCACCTCACCCATCCCAACCCCAAGCCCCTCCCTCACCCCCACCCCCACCCCATCCTCGTGCAGCAGCACCCAACATGCATCTTGCACATAACATTAACATTCTTCAACTGAACATAGATGGCATCAACACAAAGAAACACGAACTCTCACACTTCATCAAACAACACAACATACACATTGCCATCTTACAAGAAACAAAACTCCGCACAACACAAAAAACACCCACATTTCATAATTTCACCACCATCAGACAAGACCGGGCTGTCGGCGGGGGCGGTGGACTCATCAACCTGGTACACAAAGAAATATCATACATAGTAACCAGTGTACAAACCAAATCCCTCCTCCCCCCAAATGATAACACAACAGAAATACAATCAATTAAAATACGCACTGGCAACAACTCCAACATAACCATCATAAACACATACATCCCTCCCCAAACATCCCCTACAGTACCAAATGAATACAGACCACACTTACAACACATCACAAACACCCCACACATCATCCTGGGTGGTGACTTCAACGCCAAGACGTCGGCCTGGTTTGTCGACAACCCCGACACAGACAGAGGGCTGGTACTACAAAACCAAACCGATAACCTCATCATCCTTAACGACATCCATCAACATACCCATATTCCTCACCAAGCCCTCTATAACCCATCATCTCCTGACATCACCTTTTGCTCCCCAGAACTCGCCCCCACAACATCCTGGAGGGTGGTCAGAACCTTAGGCTCTGACCACCTCCCGATCATTATCACCACCAAAACCAGACTCACCCCAGCTAGCCACAAACACACATACACCAATTATAAAAGAGCTAACTGGGAAGCATTCACAAATGAGACAGAACAACACTTCACAACTCTAAACAGTACACCCATCACTAACATCAACAATGCTGTACACATACTCAATAAAACGATCCAAAACGCTGACGAGAAACACATTCCAAGAGGTAACAGGAAAAGACACAACCCCAACTTCACACCAGAAATTCAAAACCTCATCAGACAATGCGACATACTGAAACACTCCCCAGCACCCCACACACAAGACATCACACAACAAATTCAAGCACTCAACACCCAAACTAATAACAAAATACAAGAACAACAAAAACTAAATTGGAATAACTTCCTACAAACACTTGATCACAAAACAAACCCCAAAAAACTCTACAAAACACTAAACAGCATCACACTTTCCAACAGCAACACAACACAATCACATGCTGCAATCACAACAACAGACTCTACTCCTTCATGTAAACAACAAGCAAACACTCTCATCAATCACTTTTCACATGTCAGCCACCTAAAACCTCACAAAGACGACCGACGTGTCATCCGACGTAAGAGACAATTCCCCACAGACCCTGACTATACACCCTTCACCAATCACCAGACAAAGCATATCATCAAGCACTCACCCGCCTGTGGCCTAGACAACATAAGCAACATACACCTCAGACACCTGGGACCACAAGGCATACAAGCACTCACTAACATATCAAACTACAGCTATTCACACAACACAATACCAGACATTTGGAAGCATGGTATCATCATCACATTCCCCAAACCCAACAAAGACCCCCCGCTACCCTCCTCGCACCGCCCCATCACACTTCTTTGCTCCCCCTCCAAAGTCATGGAACGCCTAGTATTACAACTAATTACACCTGACCTACCCCTAGCTCCAAAACAACATGGCTTTAGGCCACTGCACTCCACAAACACTCTTCTCACAGACCTTACACAAAGACCTTTCGACGGCATCAACTCAGCTAGACCACCACACAGATCACTATTAGCCACACTCGACATTAGTAAAGCCTTCGATGCCATCCCCTGCCACAACCTAACAAACAAAATCTACAACACAAACATGCACAACAACACAAAAAGGTGGCTGGCCAATTTCCTAGCAGGCAGATGTGCACACGTATAATTTGCCGGTCAGTCATCTAAAATCAGAAACTTTCCAAACGGAGTCCCACAAGGATCCGTCCTATCGCCCGCACTCTTCAATCTGTACATGCACGATATAACTACACCCAATACGCCCCAAATAAACTTAGCCTCCTATGCAGATGACATAACACTCACATGCACACACCATGACCCAAAAAGAGCAACAGATCTCCTTCAACCCTATCTCAACACACTACATGGTTGGTGCACTACAAACAGACTTAATCTAGCCCCAGCCAAATCCACCGCAACCCTGCTCACAAGTTGGACAGGAGAACACGAATACATCCCTCAACTCACCATAAACAACACACCCCTAACACATACACACACACCCAAAATCGTAGGAGTAACATATGATACTCATGTGACATTCAAACAGCACACCACAAACATTAAAAAGAAACTGACACCCAGACTTAACGCCCTCAGGTCACTTGCTCACACAAAATTTGGACACAACAAAGAAACTACCACCACAGTATATAAACAATACATAAGATCAGTGATGGAATACGCAAGCCCAGCCTGGGCTTCTAACCTAGCTGAAACACATCATAAGACCTTACAGACTATTCAAAACAAAGCCCTGAAGATCATTACAGGCTGCACAGCTACTTCACCCACAGATCACCTACATCAAGAAACCAAAATTCTCAAAGTCAAAGACCATCTGGACATGAGAGGCACTCAATTCCTGGCAGCATCCTCCACGAACCAAGACCACCCACTAAACTACATGGCAACACACCCACAGACACCAAGAAATATCAAAACAACACGCAGCACACGGTATCACACACAATTATTGTCCTCTCTCCCTCCCTGCCCACCTCGAACCAACTTCCAGAAGCACATCCATGCTCATATCTCTCACCGATCCATCCACTCACTCACAGACAACACGCAGCTGCATGCACGACCTCCCGAAATCCATCCTTCCGAATCCTCCCTTCCTCGCGAGGACAGAGTCCACCTGGCCAGGCTGAGATGCGGACACCATCCAGCTCTCCTGAGCTATCAGAAGAGACTGGATGACTCCGTTGTCGACGCCTGCCCGGGATGTAACACAGCACCCCATATCATTAACCCTTAATTAGCGGCGAGCAACATAAGTCGAGTTAAATAAAGCTGGACTATGTGGCGGTGCTCGACATAAGTCGAGTGGCAATTTCAGCACGTAATGTTGCTGAGAGAGAGAGACAAGTGGTGGCAGGAGAGTAGCGGGCGTATGACTGCTCCAGACCACCGCGGCGAACCTACTGACACGAATCCCACCTCCCTCCTCCCTCTCTCACTCGCTATATACGGAATTGTATGGGGAAAGTGCCTAATTACATGCTTTTTGCACTTGCGTTGCACGGTTATTGCAAGAAAACTAGCCATCATAAAAGGATCGTTATGGTGTCATTCGAAAGCTCTGTTTATGCCCTTTCAGGGATAGATACTTGTTTTACGTTCTGGGTCTTATTTAGGCATGAAAATGATCACGTAAACAGCCCTATTTTGGCTAAAAACACCCCGCTGGGCGGTACATATAAATAAACCGCATAGGCCGCTCTTAAGGTGTTAAACACATCATTGAAGACTGCATTTCACACAACCACTTATGCCAACAACACAATCTACACTCAATGAGAGCTCTGTGGGAAAGCCCGATCGTGGCCATGGCCTTTCTCAGGGACTCGGGGCTGTTCGGCCAGGCAGCTTAGGGAACAACAACAACAACAACTATTTAGCCTATGACACTCGTTGAAGGCTCTTTTGAAAGGATGTAAAATGTAGATTATTATAATAGAATATAATTCCCCTACCTGTCTTAGTTTCAAAATTATGGACCTCTGACCATGACAAAAAAAAAATCAAAACTAGGGTCATCAAGTTTTAGAGGCTCATAACTTTGAAACTCTGTGAGGTAGGGGAATTCAATTATATTAGGACAATCAAATTTCCATGCCCATTCAAAAGAGACCTCAAACGACTATTGTAGCTTTAATAGTCTTTGAGGTATAAGGTCCCAATAAAAAGAGGTACGAATTTCTAAGTCATGCCTCTAATTCTAAATCTAATGAACCGATTTTCAATTGCAAGCAATATAAAGTCTTCATTTTATATCCCATATCTTGTGTTTAATTTTGATTAAGCTAGGTCTATTATTAACGAAAACATCGTATGAACAGGTCGGTCCCCTTAAATCAAAGAACCTGACAAGTGAGGCTGCTCTTAGCAGAGTTGCCTGGAATACCGCCATTAGGACGTGAGACCGGAACCGTACTTCGTGTGGAGCACTCGATCTTTAAATTTGTATATGTATATACATAAATCATACAAATTGAAATACCGCCAACGAATGGAGTTCCATACCCTACACTGAGTAAAATAAGCAATTAAATATCAAATTCACACAAATTATGCCAACAAACTCAATATCAGCCGACCTTCTTCAGCCAGGACACAACAGGTTCGGGGTTGCCAGTGAAGGTGGCGGTGATGGTGGCGGACTGTCCCTTCAGTACCGTGGCATCCAGAGGGCCCTGTAGTATCTCTGCACCAGACTCCTCATCTTCCTCTTCGTTGTTGCCTTCGTCATGTTCCTCTACTGCCTCCTTTGCTTTCACAGTTGATTCTTCTTTGTCCATGCTGGTTTCCTCATGGGCTTCCATTGCTCTCTTCTTGGTTACATCAGTCTGTTGGTAGTCAAGTTCAGTTAGATACAAAAACAGATACATAGTCAGATAGATTAATATTTGAATAGTCTCCAAAATCTATATAAATTACCTCATGTAGACTGAAGTGACGGGGTTGGTGAAGGACAGTTGCAGAATTGCTAGTCTGCAGGTAAAGCAGAAGAAGAAGCAAAGAAAGCAGGGACAAAGAGAAACAACACATTTACCCGAGCGACCCCTTCCTTCAGGAGTTTCTAATTTTCTGTGGGACAGGCCACCACTCAAACATCTAAGCCAGTTACCCCAAGAAAAGGGAAATCCGGGGAACCAACCACAGCCGTGGTTTCAAACCGTGCCCGCCAAACAACAGACAGCATTTCCTCAGTTCCCGGATCTGCAGTACAATGAAACGATGTTTATGCAAGTAACACATCAACGGCCCGAAGTCTACAGATATAAATGGACTTAGGCAGGAGGGCGAGTTATGACGAACCGGGAGATATCATAACCCTCTCCGAAGAGCAATTAATAGGCGAGCTATAATAAAGTTTGTCTAGGAGTTTAGATTATGGAATAATCCATGTAAGTCAGATTGCTCAATTGTCTACGATAAGTATTAAACCTCACAACTCTATCACAACATATTCACAATATCACTATTGCGTTGAAGTCATGTAAGTGAGAGGCAAGAATTAAATCCACCATTACCTCAAAGAATGAATGAGAATGTATGCAAACATTCACTGAGGTAGTGCCCCTAACTCTGCAAAGAACGGGAAATATGACAGCAGTGGAAGTTTCGCCTAGCCCTTCCCCTTGCCCTGAGAGTGAGCTGAAGTACCTGCTGAAGTCTGGACCCTGAAGTCCTGATTGTGAGACGCCGTTCAACCTGAAGTGCTGCTCAACTGCCCTATGTTCCACGTCAGCCAGACTTGCTCTCTACCCTTCCAATTTACCCTAAGTGTCTCTGAATATCTTATGTTGAGATTATTGTTGTCAAGGTATAGGTAAGATCTGTGATTTTTATAGTGCTACGATTCTATATAGATATGTGTCGAAGATCCTTATTCATTGCATATGTGTTAATCCTTCTGAATCTTATTCTAATTCATGTGTAGATCTGTGCCTAAGATCTAGTGTTAATTTTGCTTAATAACCCTTATAACATTGTGTGAATACGTTACATACTCGTGTTAATCAATTCACCTAGCCACGTACTCACAGATTTTCCTTGTATATGTTATTCTTTTATGTATGTTACAAGTTGAGGTCGAAGTGTATTTCCTGTACTTATTCCCTTTCTAATAATAACAACCTGTTACCCAGAACCTACGCTCAATTTCACACTTAAATTATCTCGTTGAGAAGTTTTATAATTAATTATTTATAAATATTTGCTTCCTGAGACCCTAATTCTACGTCCGTTTGTTTAAGCGTTATTGTAAATATTATATGAGCTTGTATTAATGTTCATTTGATTACTGATGTAGGTAATTCTGATTCTTCTCGTCTAGGAATTCTAGTCTTGCTTAGTTTCTGTTATCTAATTATTCATCATTTGAATACACAGCTTATTAAGGTGAATTCTTCATAAGACTCTGCTAACTCTTTCAGATATCTTGTTGATACCATTGTGAGTATTTCATCTAGTACAACTTTGTCGTGTATGCCCCATTTCTTATAATTAACAAATTGTTTAATTATTCTTTACTCTAACCTTATTCAAGCGTTTCTAAGACATCTGTTAACTATGTTAGTTTCGTTAATCAAACTTTGTCTTTAATTACGATTAATAGAGATTCTTCTATAGTTCATTCATAATCGAATAATTAATATTAAATCTGAATTCCTCGTTCCGAGTTATTATTATTACATATAATTGATTGAGTAATATATAGTTCAGATCATAAATTACATAATTCGAACTAAGTATATATTAAATTGTGAAAAGAATTCATTAATACTTTGCCATTAAACTCATTGTTTTACCTCAGTTACTAAGTTTGTAGTCGCACAAACAAGAATTGTATTTTCCGTGAATGCAGTAATTTATATGACCTGATAAGCTACCTGGTCAAAGGTCGCACTCGCCGTGAGAAGTTTACCTAGCTCACCCGCGCTTCGTACATTTCGTGTACATTAACCCTCTATTGGCGGCCCACAATATAAGTCGAGTTAAATAAATTTGGACTATGTGGCGGCTCACAACATAAGTCGTGTGGCAATTTCAGCACGTAATGTTGCTGAGAGAGAGAGACAAGTGGTGGCAGGAGAGTAGCGAGCGTATGACTGCTCCAGACCACTGCGGCGGGCCTACTGACATGAATCCCACCCTCCTTCACCCTCTCGCACTCGCTACTTAGTGAAATGTATGGGGAAAGTACCGAATTACATGGTTTTTGCCCTCGTGTTGCGCGGTTGTTGCAAGAAAACTAGCGGTCATACAAGGATCGTTGTGGTGTCATTGGAAAGCTCTGTTTATGCCCTTTCAGGGATAGATACTTGTTTTACGCTCTGGGTCTTATTTAGGCATGAAAATGATCACGTAAACAGCCCTATTTTGGCTAAAAACACCCCGCTGGGCGGTACATATAAATAGACCGCCTAGCCCGCCAATAAGGTGTTAATCGAGCCAACCTCCCGTGTAATTGTCTTTTTAATCTCAACCCTTTCATACCCTTTTACTTAGAGTTGTATAATATTTCTTTTACTGCAGAATAGTCCACGTTAGACACTTGATCCACATCTTTATTATTATTATTAAAGGTTGATGCTACAGGTTACGTGTTTAAGATTTAATTGCATATTTCTTACATAAATTATTACCACAATATGTTCATGCTCAATCTTATTTGTTAACTGTTGATCACATGTACTCCATACATTGCCTGATATTTCTCATAATTATCCGGGTAATTCTTCATCCTGATTTACGGGAATATATTCGTGATCTGAATATTGAATTGATTATACAACGCGCCGAAATAGCTGGAGTATATCCTAAGCGTAGATCAAACCATTAAGATACCATTTCCCATGCCATTGAATAAACTTATGTGTATAAATTACATGTGTATACTTACTGAGTTCTGTAGTACCTATTTGAATACCATTTGTGTGATTAAAACGTGTTCGGTGTGTTCCTGTTGGGAATATTTACGGTCTATAAGTCCATACTTGGATTTTAGTAAAGACTATATCACGAGTTATAAATATTATAACCCGACATAACATAGACTATTTAAAAATACAAAACTTCATCAAATTCTGTTCTCTTTGTATTCATGTCTACATTTAAATATATATACTGAATAGTGTAACTTGTTTTGATTATTGGCACCAAGCAATACTAGTTTAGCATTCTAACTTCATATTTTTTTTTTAGATTTAGAACAAACACAAACCTTAAGTATCCTCAAGCTTCTCTTCATCTCCCAGTATATATATTTCTATGTTAATGAAGGAGACAAGAGGCAAAGCTGCCAGTAACAATTGTCACCCCAAAGTTAAAAGAGTGACACTGAGCCAAAATAAAGGTATGTTAGAGTCAAAATGTCTGGATACACGGACCTTGAAGCAGTTCAGATTTTAGGATGAGGGAAAGACAGATTGAGGGAGAGAGTTTTAAAGCTTGCTTGCTGAGTAGAAGAAAGACTGGGATAATTTATTCAATCTTGGGTTTGAGAGTTGGACAAAATAGGGGTCGGAGTGTGTGGAAAGCAAGGTGTCAACCACTCTCCGTAAAGGAGGGGCTATACACTGAGAGAGCTCTGAAGAACACTGATTATTGTAATAGCGGTAGAAGAGTGAGACAGATGCAACACTGCAGCGTGTAGAGAGATTGTAGGGAATTAGTGAGAGTAGGCGAGTTGATGAGACAAAATACTTTTGACTCCACCCTTTTGAGAACTGCGGTATGGAGGGAACCACCCCACACATGAGAACAATACTTGATACATGGGTGCACTGTGCCCCTATACAGTGCGAGAAATTGTGCGGGGGTGAAGTACCCACGGGGACTGTGGAGCACACCTAACTTCTGGGAAGCAACTTTAGCAAGAGTGGGAAGATGATCTTTCCATGAAAGACCTGAAGAAAAAGAAACACAAAGAATATTAAGAGAAGAAGAAGGGTTGATTTATGTATTGTTGAAGTATAAGGGATAGATCTGCGGAAGTTTTTGACGGGAAGATAAATGGAGAAATTGGGTTTTGGAAGCATTGAAAGTAACAAAATTTTCTCTGCCCCAATCGGATATGGTCGATAGATCAGAAGAGAAGTGTGTTATGGCCTCATTGCTTGTGTTTTTGAGTGTTTGCTTGCTGGGTCGTTCTGAGAAAGTAGTTAAATAGTGTAAGGTAGATTCATCAGCATATGAGTGGATATGACTGGAGGTACAATTGAGAAGATCTTTAATGAATAATAGAAAGAGAACTGGAAACAGAACAGAACCCTGAGGAACACAGGAGGTGATAGGTTGAGGAAGTGAGCAATGGCCATGCATAACCGCAGCTATGGTACAACCTGAGAGGAAATTGGGGACAAAGGCACAGATGGAGGGATAGAAACCGTAGGAAGGTAGTTTGGAGATTGTCGGGAATAGTATATGATGACCCCGACAGTTGGGAGTCCAATTGGATTATTTGAATTTGGCGGTATTGTATAGTAATTACGATTTTAGCTAATACCTTATTTACTGTAGTAGATTATTAATTGTAAGTTAATTATTAGCTGTAATGCATAAATCTGTACATCAGCTCTGGATGTGTATAATGAAACTAGCTCACAGGTTCGAAATATTATCGGAACCGGCAGCCATAGTGTATTCCCGGAGATAAGCCTCACGTTTTTCAGTCTCATATCATCAGCCGTAACGTCAACATCTTCCCCCGGCTTTGACTCGACCTAGAGATCACCAACCACTACCACTAGTTATATAAATCTTCAGTTCAACATCACCAGTCCTCAATAAGCTTAGTTCAGTATGTATTGATATTGGGTCAATATACAGGACGCGCTACAATATTGGTAAAAAAATAATCTCAATAGCATGTGATTAAGCATTTTTTTTCCAAATTATTGATGTAGGTGTCAGTCCCAGGAAACTATCATAATACATATTATATGGATATTACCTTTTAATGGTTTGTTTACATTGGGAGAGCTCTTTTCCGTGCCTGTCAGTCAACAACTGAGACATCTGGTGGCGAATGCAATGAACCACTGGTGGCGAAAGCAATCCCTCTACCTAATTCTTGCCAAAAAAGTAATCGTGTTCACTGACACGTGATGTCTATCGACCAATCAGGTGATGCCATGATTTGGAACACAGGTGGTCCAGGATATAACCCATTAGTTTGACTATGGCCAGCTTGCGTAGAGGGTGTGGGTAGCCGATCAAAGCTTTTTCCACCGTCTTTAAAAACAATGAGGCTGCTTTACACATTTTCGCCTTCCAATAAGTGTAAACTGTCCAAAGTGCAATAACCAGTGTACACAAGACACAGTACATTGTCTTCTTTTACTGATGACACAAAACTAAGCATGATAGTAAACACATAGGAGGAGACGGGCTGGCTGCAGGAACACATAAATGTAGCGTTCCAGAGGACCAGAGAAAACAACATGCAGTTCTATGAAGAACAATTCCAATTAATACAATACGGAGATGATAATGTTGTTAAAGAGAATACAAATTACATAACATATTCCAACCACATAATAGAACGTACATATAGTGTGAAAGACCTTGGGGTGATTAATGTCTGAAAATATGGGATTCAAAGAACAGAACCAGGTAAAAGTCGGACCTGCGAAATGTCTAACAGGTTGGATTCTGCGTACAGTTAAAACACGCTGTGAATTGCCTATGATAACGCTCTTCAAATTTCTAGTGCTACCACGGCTTGAATACTGAAACGCATTACCATCCCCATACAAGCAGGCAAAATAAATTATTATGAGAGTGTACAAAGGAATTTCACCTCGCATACAAACTCGGTAAAACAGCTACGCTATTGGGAACGTTTAAAATCACTGAAACTGTACTCGTTGGAGTGTAGAAGAGAACGTTACCTAATAATATACACATGGAAAATCCCAGAGGGCTTAGTACCAAAACAACATACCCCCGATAGTCATGAAATTTAGTGATAGGAGAGGCTGGGAAGGCGATATCCCCCGGATAAATAAACGGGGTGCTATGGGCTCTCTGCGAGAGGGTTGGCTATCACACAGAAGCCCACGTCTCTTCAACAAACTCCCACGGCGAGTTAGAGACATGAGGGGCATCTCGTTGGACAACTTCAATAGAGCCCTCGATGTCGACCTGCAAAAAGTGCCAGACGAGCCCATCTTCGCAGGGGAGCATACTGGCCCTTCGAACAGTCTGCTGCACCATATCACCACCCAGAACGATGAGCAACACGCTCCTCAGTGCCACTAGAAGAGTGGCGAACACAAACTTAGGTGAACTTAGGTAGGATCGATGGTACGCCCGCTAAAACAACCCTTACCAATTTTTTTTTTAGGTTTTCTCCCCTTTTAAAAGCTGCTTATGATCACACTCAGAAGAGCCAAAAAGGCTTGATAATATTGAAGGAGATTTTAGCAGCGATATTCGCACGGTCACAGTCACAACCATTATGTGCCTAATTTGACCACTTGTTTCCATAAGTATCCCACGAACAGCTGAATTGCTCCTGGCAATATATATGATGATGACAATATGTCCTGGGGGTGAGGAAAAACCAAAATCGGTCAAATTATAACTGAACACAACGGTCGTGACCGAAAGCGTGCATACCGCGGAGAAAAGCTCCTTCAATGATACTAAAAGCTTACCTTGAGGAGATCCTTGGGTGTAGAGTGGTCGTATTCGAGCTCGCTGATGTTGGAGAGAGAGCTGCTGCAGGCACTGGAGGCGTCCCTGAGACTGGCACTCCCGTAGGCACTGTCCACGCTGGTACTGCCTCCGACCACCGTGCTCATCTGATGGATCACAAGTTAAGATAGTCGTAGTCACACTTTTATGGAATACACTTAAGACACTAATGCTGCCCTGACTGATTAAAATATAATTAGGAAGAAATTAAATCGTATTACCTTTTTCTCTAGTAGGCTAAATAATTTTCAAGATTCATTGATAAGGATTGTGTGGTAAAATTTGACTGTGTGACAGCCAAGAGTTTTAGGATTTATTTGTGTATTTCTTAAATGTTTTCTTTGATGTACAGTGTTGGTTTATAACAAGGGCTGCGGGAAATGAGTATTTACCCATTATCCAACAATCTAAAAACACGGCCCCCACTAGTGGGGAGGGCTATGAAGATCAGGGAAAATGAGTGGTGAATGAGGATAAAAAGGTAAAAATAAGATGTACAATACAGTATTTGGCCATAGCCTTTTGACGTGGGATACAGAATAAGTTGAGGGGGAGCAAGCCTCCTCTTACCCCCCAGGACATATTGAAATGTTCATATATTTTAACAGTAGGTGGCAAAATCCTAATTTTTCCTAACCTACCCTATTGTTGGATAATGGTATACATACTCACCTCTGACGGTCCATGGATAGAGTAAATACTCACTTCCGATAGTCCTTGATATACTTTATAGATCCACTGGATGTAAACGAAATTCACACACACACACACACACACAAAATCGAAGGACGTGCGAGACCATCTGACAGAAGACGCCATGGCTCACTAAACCAGCAACCCTCTCGACTCCCTTTCCAAGAAAAAGGCATTATGGGAAAATCCACTACCATTGGTTGATTATTTGATGTCACTTTCGTAAACTGTAGACATTGTCTAGAGTCTAGACAGACGAGTGTGGAGAAAATGCTGTCTGGTCCTTTTATAGGGAGAGTACTTTTATTGTAATATATAGGTCCCTAATTTGTGACGGTACAACCATGTAAAGCAATGTAATATATGATATGACAATTCAGTAGGTAACACAAAAATAGATGGCTGTCAGGCCGTAGATTTTTTTTTTTTTTTTTTTTTTTTTACGAAATAATCCCACGGCCAGCTATTGTTTGCCCCCCTGCTGGAAATATATAATAATGACAATAAATCATGAAGGATTATTGTATCCCACGGCCGGTAACAAAACAATTTATCGTGGGCCGTGAGATAAAATAACGGGCGTACGGGGGCTTTGACACACTCACCCCCCTTACTTTTTGCTAGCATCATATATATTACCAGCAGAGGGCAAATAACGGTCAATATAAAGATGATGTAATTAAATTGCTAGAAATTAGTTTTGATTGTTTTTTATCTAGTTTAGAGTTGTGTAAGGGTGTTTTGATGTGTGATAATAGCGGGAAATGCATATTTATCCATTAAACAACAATCTAAAAACACGCCCCTTCACTCGCGAAAAAACCCTATTTGGCCATAACCTTTACCGTGGGATATAAAATATGTTGAGGGGGGGGGCAAGCCCCCCTCACCCCCCCCCCCCCCCCAGGATTTATTGAAATCGTCTTATATTTAAACAGTAGGGGCAAAAACACAAATTTTCCCCAATACTTCTTCTTCTTCTTCTTCTTTGCGGCGGATGTAAACATCTCTCTCCAACACCCCTTCTCCCCTCTCGACAGCTTCAGACAAATAGGAAAAGTAGAATGTAAATAAGAGGTGCCGTTGCAAAGGCTTATCCCTCAATACTTCATCTGAAAGCCACCCGCCTCTTCCGAGGTAGGCGATATAGAGGATATTTTGATTTTTTCAGAATCAGTAATACATTTTTACGCGCATTTAGACACATATAGGAATGCAATACATGGTATAAGAAACCTGTAGGCCACGATAAAATCGATGTATTAATTTAATTACATCATCTTTATATTGTCCCAAATAACAGCTGGCCGTGAGATAAATTAGTAAGAAAAAACAGTCAAATTTATCGCATTTCGTAACTACGAGCGTGCGAAATACGTAAACAAAGCGACTGCACGCATGCTAACACAACCCTACGATTCATTTAATAGTTCAAGGAATCTCAAAGGTCCAGAATCTGTGTCGTGTTGCGAGTACTAGAGGCATCCCTGAAGCTGTCACTATCGTAGTGCTCTCCACTGTTAACCTGGGTCAGGATCCGAGTGGAAAATAGGATATCATTAAAGACGTCATGCGCTGCACTATTAGAAACCATTTAGGTATAATCCTGTGTAGCGGGTGGACCTCTACATATATCTCAATAATTTGGTAATGTTACAATATGTGTTTACATTTTACATTCATAAATAGTCCACTAATATACTAGGTTAGGTTAGGTTAGGTTTTGGTTAGCTTAGGTTAAAGATATTGTTCAATGTTTCTTAGTAAATAGGCATCTGAAAAACAGTTTCATCCGCTACACAGGATCTTACCTCGACAACTTGAAAAAATCCAATTTCACCGAAAAATAACACCGAAAATAATCAGTCCCGACCGTAAACAAAGCAGGTCAGGTCAGGTAAGGTGAAGGTATTGAGGGATAAGCCGGTATTTATCAAGGAAACTGGCCAACTTTTATTTCGTGATTGTTTTGGTTTTAGCTAGTTTTCATCATTATACAGTGGTTGTCATTAATTAGAATCTCCGGAAAAACCGTTTTCAATTACTTTGAAAAATTTAATATTTACCTCCTGTTATCCACAGGCAAAGCTGAAGATTGCGGAGTAAATCCCGTAGACTTCATTCAAGTTTTTTTTGTTTTTTTTTTTGGGCGACCGCCAACCTTTTATTAATTAAATACCAAACCAGCGGGGGTGTGGGGGCGGCAGCCCCCACCTAATATACTAGGTTAGGTTAGGTAAGGTTGTCAGGTTAGGCTAATATTACCCCTTATTTTCGTCTTTTACCCCTCATTTCCCTGTACTTCATAGCCCTCCCCACTATCAGGGTCCGTATCTTAAGATTGTTGGATAATGGGGAAAACGGTTTTTTCCGGATATTATAATTAATGACAACCACTGTATAATGATGAAAACTAGCTAAAACCAAAAAAAAAAATCACGAAATAAAAGTTGGCCAGTTTCCTTGATATTTTCCGATAAGCCTTTACAACGGCACCTCGTATCTACATTCTACTTTTCCTATTTTTCTGAAGAGTGTAAAGAGGGGAGAAGGGGTGTCGGAAAGAGAGGAAGCTTTTGGAGTGGCTTTGTTATGCGTGTTATTAGTCTGTATACGTCGTCGAGGTGTGCCCCGACTGGGTGCGAGCATGTGAAACACGCTAGGATGTACTACAACACCCACTAAATTTCCGCCTGGGCTGGGATCGAACCCAGTTCAAGCAGATTTACATTCCGTCAACTTTACTTCCTTCTCCTTGTTTTGTACGATGCTGCACGCTTTTCAAAAGAGCGATTCAACCAATAAATGGCGCGAGCGTTAGTCACCAAAACAAAGAACCGTCAACCTTTTTTTTCCCCCTTACAGATCAACATGGTAGCATTCAAGGAGACTACTGCAGGACTCTTCTTCTTACCTCTGACTGGGTATAGGCTATCCTAGTGTTTACTAGCCTATACCCCTTTGAAAGGACATTAGCCTAACCTAACAACCTTACCTAACCTATCCTAGTATTATAGGTGGGGGCTGCCGCCCACACACTCCTGCTTTGACTTAGATGTGTGGTGTATTTATCTGTGAAGTGGGTATTTTTTAGTTTGTTGATGTAGAAAATCCTCCATGCGGACTATATGGAGAAAAAATATAGCGAATCTATTGGTGCCTATTTTCCCTAATAAATTGGGATGCATTCAAGGAGACTACTGCAGGACTCTTCTTCTTCTTCTTACCTCTGACCGGGTATAGGCTATCCTAGTGTTTACTAGCCTATACCCCTTTGAAAGGACATATTAGCCTAACCTGACAACCTTACCTAACCTATCCTAGTATTATAGGTGGGGACTGCCGCCCCCACACCCCCGCTTTGACTTAGATTTTTGGTGTATTTGTATGTGAAGTGGGTATTTTTCAATTTGTTGAAAACGCAAATCCTCCATGCAGAATATATGGAGAAAAATATGGCGAATCTATTGGTGCCTATTTTCCCTAATAAATTGTTTCTCGTAACGCTGCACTATTGTCATTGAATATAACCATAAATAGTTTCTCATAACGCTGCACTAGTGTCGTTGAATATAATCTCCAATTTACCCCACAATTTCCTTTACCTACTGTAAAAGCGCGATTCACCCAATAAATGGCGCTATTTGACGCGTATATCGACAGCTTTTGTTTTTGTTTTTTTTTGCTGATTATTACCCAACCAGCGTGGGTGTGGGGGCGGGAGCCCCCACCCATAATACTAGGATAGGTTAGGTAAGGTTGTTAGGTTAGGCTAATGTCTTTTCAAATAACTATGGGGGGGGGGGTCTCAACATTGATCGATAATGGGTAAAATAGGTTTTCCCGAGATTTTTGATTAATTACAAACACTATACAGTATATTGATGCAAATGAACAAACAAAATTATAAAAAAACAATCGGAAAATTCGTGGTATTAAAATAAATATTTTCCAAAAATATATAACATGGTAAATAAGGCTGCTCTAGTTGTCTTGAATGGTACCGAACATAGAGACGGTTGATTGCTTAATTATAACATAATACAACTATAAGAGGAACTTCTATTGTTGATTAGTGGCATGCATGCAAATGACTAATTTTTCTAGTAAAAACTAGAATCGAGATTAAAAGGAACTACTTACGCCTATCTGGCCACAGAACCACAAGCTTAAGAGTTTACGAGAGTTATGGTTTTGGGAAGGTCAACAATGACCATGAATACCAGAAAACTTTGTTAAGAGAAGTGTTGAATGACTGCAACTTTTCAAACACTCCAAACATTACGAACACTTTAGTTAATATATTCTTAATCGCTGTTGTACAGTATTTCTTGCCTACCTTCACGCCCATTCTTCCACACAGAAGAACAGGAAGTATTGTTGTTCTTGTGTTTATATTTGTAATAAGTATTAAAGTACAGTCATAGACTACAGTAGATCTGGACTTGACACGAACATGGAACTTTGCAGTAAGTGCCCCAAAATCGGAGAACGAACCCCCAAGTTCGAACCTCATAACCGCGAAAATATCAAATTTTGCGGTTTCGAGGTTCGAGCTTAGGGGTTCGTTTTCCGAAATGGGGGCCCTTACTGCAAAGTTCCATTTTCGTGGTCTATGGTATACACCCATCCATAAAAAAAATGTACTGTACCCCCCTGACCGAGAGATCTGAAGCCTCATGCTATTTAGTTGTGGTAACACTGGCACTGAACCATCGACGGCACGTAAGTGGGTTGTGACTGTGGATTGTGGGAGGGAGTAGGGAGCTGATCTGAATGAAGCAATGCTTCTCTTCGCATTGAAAATAGTTTTGCCAATTATCTCTCTCTCTCTCTATCTCTCTCATATCCACATATATATCTATATATCTACTTATATCTATATGTCTGTCTATCTTTCTATTAACTAATTACATTCAGTTTTATAATAGACATATACCATCTGAATCCTACATAATTTTCAATAATAATAATTTGGCATTTTGGAAAAATGTTATTTTAATACCACGAATTTTCCGAGTGTTTTTTATAAACAAAATTGGTCATTTGCATCAATATATAGTGTTTGTAATTAATTAGAAATCTCGGGAAAACCTATTTTCCCCATTAGGCCTATCGATGGATGTTGAGACAGCCCCTCGATAGTGATTTGAAAAGACATTAGCCTAACCTAACAACCTTACCTAACCTAACCTAATATTATGAGTGGGGGCTGCCGCCCCCACACCCCCGCTGGTTTACTAATCCCTTAATAAAAAAATAAAAAATGGCTGTCGATTATACGAAGGTGAAAGAAAAGTCATTGAAGTCTACGGTGTTTACTCTGCAATCTTCCGCTTTATTGTACATTGATAACGGGAAAGTACCGTATTGACAGTCTTGTTACGAAAATTAAATTTTAGTACCATACTTTTATATTAGGTTTTTCCGAGGGTTTACCACATTTTCATATGATCTTTAGAGCTATCGATGACTGAAAGTACCGTATTGACAACCTTGTTAAAAAAACATTTTTTTAGTACCATACTTTTTTTATTAGGTTTTGCCGAGGGTTAAAACAAATTTTCTTATGATCTTTAGAGCATATAGATTCAATATTTATCTTCAAATATATCAACAAAATTCGTGGTATTAAAATAACATTGAACCGGCATTTTTTTCGAATAGTGATATCCTTAGAGTATGCCAATTTCAGATGGACGTCTTATGTCACATCTATTTTTAAAAATGCTTCAAAGACTCTAGGAAGGACGTCCTTTCCGAGAGAGAGAGAGAGAGAGAGAAGTAGAAAAACGATTTTCAATGCGAAGTGAAGCATTGCTTCGTTCAGATCAGCTCCCTACTCCCTCTGACAATCACCACCAACCCCTGGCAACCAACAGTTATTGTCGTTATCGAGTACTTGGAACCCCACCAGTTTTGACGGATAGCAACAACAGATGGCGTTAGCGTCTAGTAGGCCTTAGGGCAAGCTCTAGGGCATTTACACTATAGAGTCTGGTTCCTGATTACTTATTGCCTCCTGGTACACGAAATACACACTTGCATTTTCGGTCCTTTGCAGACAAGGACAATCGGGTTTGCCATTGTTATAATTGACTTTCTATTGCAAAATAATTTATATTGAGGTTGAAGTAGAAATAAGGGTTATGTAGTCAATGGTATACAATTATTATGTGGTATTTATTATGAGATAGTTGCTAATTTTACCCGGAATGCCTGAATATATTAAAAGCCGAACTAGTGATCAGCTTGCAAAACAACACGAAACAGCTACTGGATTTGTGAAAGACAAATCAGTGTTTTTTGTGTTCTAAGTCAATCAGTAATCTTCCATTCTTCCACTGGCATTCCTCCACCACCAGGAGGTCTTATTCCTGGGGTGACCCTTTGTTTTCCCACAGACTTTGTCAGTGGCAGCGATAAGGCTATGCTTAAGAAAGTTCCATTGACTATTTACATCGTTAGGCCTAGCTTCCTTATTTCTATTAATTTCCTCCAGTTCACTATGAAACCTATCCCTAACTTCCTTCTCCTTCAGCAGCCACACTTTCCTTTTGGGTATGTATACCTTCTTGAGCTTAGGATCTCTGTATAAGCTCATGTCGCACACAAGTAGCTTATGCTGGGAGATACATTCTTCGCTCGGGATGACCTTTACATCTCTAACTAGTTTCCAGTCTTTCCTGTTAACCAAGAAGTAATCAATCTGGCTACTGGAGACCCAAGAGTTATATGTGATCAGGTGGCTCTGTCTTTTTTTGAACTTTGTGTTACACACAACCATGTTGAGTGCAATGCAGGACTCCAATATACATTCGCCTTCCAGATTTCTCCTTCCGTAACCATTTCCTACATGTACCCCCTCGTATCCATCTGCAGATGCTCCCACGTGACTATTGAGGTCCCCCCCCCCCCACGATTGTTATTTCTATTCTCCGAGAGGCCTGCAATGACGGTGTCATTCCAGAAGTCCTCTTTTATCTCTTTCTGTAGACCAGCCTGTGGGGCATATGCAGATATCACATTCAAAATTCTTTCACCAACTTTCAACTTCAGAACAATCAGCCTTTCGCTAACTCTCGTAATCTGAAGCACACTTTCCGCCAGCTCTTCAGCCACCAGAACACCCACTCCTCCTTTTGCTTTATCAGTCTCCACTCCCATCCAGTATATCCTATATCTTTTCTTTTTTCCGACAATCCACTGTACCCCATGCCTCTTCCAGAGTGTTTCCTGGGTACAGCAGACGTCCACTCGCCTCCTCTCACACATCTCAGCCACTTCATTTGCCCCCAGATTCATACTACCAACATTCACACTAGCAAGTCTGAGATTGTGGGGGGCATTTGTCCTTGTCCTGCACGGTTTTGATTCATCGGACTTACGTTTCTTTTTAGGTTGTATTGTCATAAGTTGGGTATTTTGGCTGGCAAATGAGCATCACCCCCCCCTCCCCCCCCCCCCAGAACTCCGGTTCCAGTCTACCCCGGGACCATTCCCAGTACCTTCCCCCAAGATTACAAGGCGGTAGGATCCAGTGGCCTTGGTACGCCCCACCAGAACCAGCCGCAGGGACGAACCCCGTGCGCGCACACGGCACTACTGGCCTGGTATTTTTCGCCCAATGACAGGGCAGCCTCCTGGAGTGCTACCACCAGGTTCGGGCCCCTATTCTATTGGGCGGAAAGTGCCAGTCCGGGGAAACACTACGTACTGTACCCTCTGGATCCATTTCGACCAGGTTGGGCCCAGGGCGCCAGCACCGGGGCCAGAGGGAGCGACACCCACCGCCAGTGTGCCGCCATTAGGCAACTTGGAGCAAGTACAATGAAGCCCTGTCACAGCACTGTCATATGGAGACAATGGCAGCGCCAATAACAAGGCTTCATTGTTAAATAAGCAAGTGAAGAGCAAGTAAATTAATCATATTTTGTTACCATTTTGCTTAATACCCATACTATCTTTTGAACTTTTGCGGATTTACAGTATCATTAAGTTTACACCCCATTACTTTGAATATTTAGGAATGATTTGTTTTATTCAGCAGAAATACACATGAAATATACCTTGCCGGATACTCAAGGCGATTGCTGCCATACTTGCCCCTATCCTGCAGGTTATATTATCTAAGACCATTGACACCAAAGAACTTTCCCATGACTAGCTATTGGCAAATGTGATATCTATTTTCAAATCCAGAGACAGAACCCTCCCTGTTAACTATAGACCCATTTTGATTACTTCAGATACTTGCAAAAGTTTATGACACATCATCCACCGACATTTAATGGACCATCTAGATAGGCAAATTATACGGACTGACACACAGCACGGCTTCCGGCCCAAATGGTCGTGCGAGACACAACTACTTGTGACCACACATGTCTTTTCCCAAACCCTTTAACGACCCCAAAATTAAACAAGTAGACGCCATAGTACTGGACTTCGCTAAAGCCTTTGACAAAGTCCCCCACCAAATACTGTTAGCCAAGTTAGATTATTATGGCATCTGAGGACCACTTCTTCACTGGATTAAGACTTTTTTTACTAATCCGGATAAAGACATTGTTCTCGAGGGTTCTCATTCTTCTACTGTGTCTGTAACTTCTGGGGTCCCACAAAGGACCATCCTGAGCACCGTATACCTTCTTAGGGGAGGTGTGGCAGAGTGGTCTTGCCACTGGACTGGTAATCCAATGGACCCGGGTTCGAATCCCAATATGTCAATGGGAAGATATTATTGGGATGGAATTTGTGCTGTACCTAGTATCAGTGCATTACCACAGCACACCGAAATACCAAAAAAATACCCTCATTGTTCGCTGATTAAATAGCATTGTATGAATATTCCCATATGCAAAAATATGTTACAGGGGGGCAATGCCTAGTGAGTTAATTGCTCAATAGGTGGCGTTCTGAGAGTGAGGGTCCGAGCCTGGGGGATGAGACTGTGAAGCACAGAGGCGGAGCGGCTTCAGAGATGGAATTGCTTCGGGCCGTGAAGCTTCACATGTCTCACTCCCTAGACTGGAGCAAGACCTCACGGGCCTCTCCGTGTTAAGCGGTAGAGTGTAAAGGCTATCAGCCTATGCCCGTAAGGGAGTAGTTGGAATATAGAAACAAAATAAACATTGTGTCCACTCACTATCGCTTACTTCTACTACTAGACTTTTCGCAGATGCTAGCTTAGTGTATCTACCAATTACTAATAGGGACAATTGCCTTCGACTACAAGATTTAACTGCCCTTGAAGAATGGGAAGCCAAGTGACAGATGACATTTAGACCTGACAAATGTCATCATATCCGCTTCACCTGTTTGAACAAAACTATCCCATGTTCTTACAAACTCCATAACTCTTTTCTAGATACTGTTCCCTCCCACAAATATTTGGAGGTCCACACCTCTTGGAGGTGGACCACTCACGGTAGCAGTATCAGAGCAATAGCTAACAAGCCCCTGGGCTTCCTGCGCATGAATCTCACAAAGTGTAACGCAAACATAAAAATTCTAACATTTAATACACTTGTTTGGCAACACTTAAAATACTGCGACACCGTCTGGGATCCAGACACTCACAATAAGATAAACTAGAGGCCATACAAAACAAAGCTGCAAGATGGTTCAGACGTGATTACAGACACACTACTGTACTGTATATGTATCACTTTGCTCAAACAAGACATTCGACTAGACCCACTTACAACAAGAAGACAAATACACGGACAACATGTTATATAAAATCACTAACAACTTAAGGGGAGGTTTTTAGTTTGCTCCTTTGACCTCCATCAAGCTTAAAACAACAAAAGAAAACAAGACCCCCCCCCCCCCCCCCCCTTCGAGATATACTGTATATGTACATTTTTCGTGTCCTTGCTGAAGATTGGTGCCTCCTATACTACAGGCTCGCAATCACTCGCCAGGACAAAATTGACAACTAGACAGAGATATAATTATATTTACACCCTACAAGTATACAATTTTTGAGACGCAGCTGCAACCTAAATTACCACACCTATCAGGCAAGCACGGACATATTTAGACAATCATTTTTCCCCCGCAGCTTCTAAGAGTGGAATCACTTCCCATTTCATATAGATAATAGTCCCACTCTTGATTCTCTTAGAACTATGATCACCAGTCATTACACCCCTAATACTGATCCTTATCGTGATCCTGTCCCCAGGCACTAATCTCTATGCACAACCCCTGCACATTATGCCATCCAAGAGCGGCTCTCTGCGGGTCCCGGTACATAAACGTATTACGTTACGTACAGTAACTTTATTGTTTTACCCCATGGATATATTAGTGAACTTGTAGAGTCTTACCTCTTTGAGTGCGGGTCTTATTCTTGGTGGCGGTGAGTTGGATGTGTGAGGTATGGTGGAACTGGTGTCCTGGGAGGTCTTTGTGGGACTGCTTCGGTCAGGGGTGTACAGGTTAACCTGTAGGCAGAAACACACACATGAAACAAATAATATACACTAAGTGACACTCGTCATGACCTTTTCTAAATGTATTAAGTGCTTAAATGAACCCATGAAAAGCATACGCTAGGTAGTTATTAATTGAGAATACATACACATACATAACATTTTTAAGACTGAGTGTTCCACACATACGTGCAGTTTCAGTCTCTTGTCCTAATGGTGGCGTTCCAGGCAACCCTGTTAAGGGCTGCTTCACTTGTCAAGTTCTTGGATTTGAGATCGGCACGAATAGTCCGATCCCAGGTCTTCCTCAGACCACCCCTTGGTGCAGCTCCCTCCACAATCACAGACCTGCATTATTTCACCCAATTTTGTTCATCCATTCTCTCCACATGTCCATACCATCCCAGTCTACTTGTACGCATCACCTCGCTAATACTCTTTATACCTAAACGTCTCCTCAGCTCAACATTTGTTATTCTATCCTGTAGCTTGGCCCCACACATCCATCTCACCATTCTCATCTCATTATGTTCCATTCAGCTGACATCCTCTACTTTAACGGCCCATGTTTCTGAGGCATACGTCATTGCACTTCTAACACATGAGGCATACACCTTTCCCTTCAAGGGGAGAGGCATTCTTTTCATGGCCAGGATTGGCAGCAGTTCTCTGAACTTCCCCCAGCCACATCTAATTCTAGCAACAGTGGCAGCCTCTGCCCCACCACCGGCAGAGATGGTATCTCCTAGGCAACAAAACTTGTTCACCAGCTCCAATATCTCATTTCCAAAATTCACAGCCACAGGATCATCACTTAACACAAGCTCGCCTTTGCTCACTACGCACTCAAATTTATCTAGTTCTGACTTATCCTTCGGCAGGGGTCCCTTTATTCTACTACAGCGCTTACTCCCATGGTGTACCCAACATCGACAGATGCTACATTGAATTGAGTTAACACCCACACCCTTTCCACACACTGCACATGGGTATGCACCGCTCTTTTCCACATTGCCTCGTCTCAATCCACAATGCATAACCTTGGTTTTGTTAATATTGACTCTTAAACCCTTGCTCGCCATGCCCTCTCTCCATTCTCTGAATTTGGCCTCAGCATCTTGCATACTGTCAGCTATTAGGACTAAATCGTCTGCATAAAACAGTTCTAACGGCAGTCCGCCTCTAAAAACTCTAGACAGTGCCTCCAAGACCATAATAAAGAGGAGGGGGCTTAACACTGAACCCTGATGGACTCCAACACGGACTACGAACTCATCACTCAGTACACCCTTCACCCTCACCGCACTTCGCGAATTCTCATACATCTTCATTATCACACGTACCAGCCACTCTTCCACACCAAGTTCCCTCATAGCCCACTGCACAACATCTCTAGGCACCCTATCAAAGGCCTTCTCCAGGTCTACAAACACAAAGTAAAGATCCCTGCCTTTTAGTAAGTATCTTTCTTGTATCTGCCTGACTATGAAGATAGCATCGGTTGTACCCTGTCCTGGCATAAAACCAAACTGCATATCATCAATGGAGATGCTTTGCCTGATCAAACCCTCAAAGACTCTCTCACAGACCTTCATGATTTGGTCAAGCATTTTCAGACCCCTATAATTTCCTCTATCTAGCGCATCCCCTTTTCCTTTATATATTTGATGTCTTTAGGGATAGCTTTGGAAAGGTCACAACTTATGTCCCCAAGTGTACAATCGCACTAAGAAGTGATGACTCGCTTTTTCTAAGGCTCGGACAAAAGTCCCCAAATCTGGCTACTGCTGGCAACTCTCCACTGCCCCTTGGAGCCCGGTTTTTTCCTAATTTAAACCTATCTATAGGTCTCTGGATATTCCCAATAGTTGGCCTACTGGCAAAATTAACCTATTCATGCCCTCTAAATATATATTTATGTTGTAGTTTGAATACAATTAATATAAGCAAGTTTTTTTTTTCAATTTCTTTATAAAATAATGAAAGTATTTAATTTCCATGCACTATCTAGCATGTTACACTCCCAGCCAGGCACTGCTCCCAGGGCCTGGAGGCCTGCAAGGTTGTAAGTCAGTCACTGTCAGGATATGAGGGAGAGTGTATCTCTTCTGCTTGTATAATCCACCTTTGTACTTTACTACTGCCTTTCCATCTTCCATTCCTATATGGGAGTCCCTATGGGTTATTATATATCTTATAAGTGAAATGTAATCGTCTGTCTATACAAATTACAAGCTGTTTTCGAGTATTCAAACTTTCTCACAAAATATACTGGAGATGGCTTTGTTTTCCAGGCAGAATGTTGTATCGTATCGAATGTTGTATAAATGTGGAAAAAATACGGTTTATGTTGATTTACATGATTTATTGACACTCATGGTTTGAATATCACGTTTTACTGTTGATTTTAGTTTTATGAGATACTTTTCTCTCAGTATTGTTGGTTGAAAAAGTAATACAAGCATTAACGCATACAGTACCAGTGACATCCTTTTCAGTATATTCTGGCAACTATTAGAAGATGTTATTCAACTTAGGAAGGACGTCTAGCAATCAAACGGCTACAGATTATCTCAATTCATTCTTTCAACTACCATATATCCTTCCAAAATTTAATACAATCGTGTATATGTAGCTGCAATCCAATAACAAAAAACGTTGCCGGTGCAGCAAGGGATAACTATTGTTTTATTTGTTTTTACTTGATTGGGAAGGCCATCAGCCCATCAGGACTATAAGGCTTAAGGGTTAAGAGACTTCCTCCACATTTTAATCCTGAATCTAGAGAGCAAAATACTACGAGTTTCACATTCTCTCATTCGGGTTAGTATCAACTTTCATATTATTTGGCTTCCTCTCACATAATGAGAGAAATATATTGCAACAATACTCATATATCATATTTTGGTATTTTTTCCTTAACCCGTCCAGTACCAGCGACGGCAGAGAGCCGTCAGTAAATAAATCACTTCCCAGTCCCAGCAACGGCAGAGAGCCGTCAGTAATATACGATCCTTGTAACTGCCAGTATCAAGCAGTGCCTGGTACCACGACCATTTGAGCACTGCTCTAGAGTTGGCAACACTTCTCAGCTTATATCCAATCCTCTATAGGCTGGGAGAGGCAGTATTCCTCAATCTTTTGAGGTGGGATTTTTTTTTTTTTTTTTTTTTTTTTTTTTTTTTTTTAAAGAGACAATGAACGGAGGAAGGAAAAACACAGATACAACAAAAAGGTCCATGTGCCTAAGGGCATCCTCCATTCATAAAATGTTTGTAACAACTGGATTTAAACATTTGTAGATTGTAAGTTTGTGGAAAGCAATTCGAGGGAAGTGAATTCCAAAGAGTAGTAGCTCTGGGGATAAATGAATTCTGATAAGCAGAAGTTCTGCATTGTGGAGGAGAAAGTGTAAATTCATGGGCGCTCTCAGCTGCCCTAGTTCTACGGGGAAAGTTGTGGAGAGGCGGCACAATTGAAGCAAGTTCCTCGGAACAATTGCTGTGAAAATATCTGTAGAATAATGCAAGGGATGCAACGTTTCTTCGTATGGATAATGTAGGAAGGTCCTGTGTGATTGCAGGGTTATTGATTAATCTAATAGCTTTATTTTGAATTTTGTCCAACTGCCTCAATGCAACCACTCCACTTCCACCCCACAGAGGTGAACAGTAATCCATCTGAGAACGCACATGACTTTTATATATTACGGCCAACTGCTCGTCAGTGAAGAATTCTCGAACTCTGTACAGGAGTCCCAGTTTTTTAGAGGCATTCTTAGCAATGCTTCTAACATAATGTGTCCAGCTCAAGTTAGTAGTTAATGTTACACCGAGAATGTCAATACTAGGGGAAGTGGGAATATTTACATCATTAAAAAATATATGGGAGTCAGTGAGATTCTGTCGGTTAGAAAATTGAATGTACTTGGTTTTCTGTGCATTAAAGGAAACTAATTCTTTTGTCCCCATTCATTAATTCTAGAAAGGTCCTGGTTCAGAGAAATTGCAGTGTTTATTTTTGAATTTATAAGATCGGGTTGGGTGAAAGAATTGGTAAATGTGAAGGAACTGTGGAGTGTTGAGTCATCTGTGTAGGAATGTATTGGATTATGAGTGGTAGATATGAGATCATTGATATGAATGAGGAACAGAGTTGGGGCCAAAACTGATCCCTGGGGAACACCAGCATTTATTGAGTGAAATTGAGAATAAAGGCCATCTACCATTACACGTATTTTTCTGTTATGAAGATAAGAAGAAATTAGTGGAACTAATGATGCAAGGCCGTAGTGTGACATCTTCGACAATAAGGATTGATGCCAGACTCTATCAAATGCTTTTGATATATCCAGTGCTATTGTATGTGTTTCACCATGTTGGTCTGTAGCTTGGTGTATTTGATGCGTAAGAAGGCAAAGAATGTCTGCAGTTGATCGACATCGTGTAAAACCATATTGCCTATCACTGATTAATTTATTATTCTCAAGATGCTTAATTATGTGATTATTTAATATAATTTCAAAGACTTTACCAAGAGTGGAAGTTATAGCTATTGGTCTGTAGTTTGATGGATCTGAAGAGGCACCTTTTTTAGGAACTGGATGGATGTTTGCTTCTTTCCAGGGTACTGGGAAGCATGAGGTATGAGTACACAGACGGAAAAATTTGCCAATACAGGAGCGAGCACCAAGGAGCAATTCTTAAGTACTATTGTAGGAATTTCATCTGGACCAGGAGCCTTATCTACTGAGAGATTCTGCAAACTAGTTTTGACATGTCTGGTGTGGATCTTAAGTGAGGGAATTTCAGGCGAATTAAAATTAAGTACAGGGACATCTTGATTTATTTCATCTAAGGTTGAGTTGGTGGAGAAAATATCCGCAAGAAGGTTAGCTTTACCTAGTGGGTCACTTACAAGATTGCCAGTCGGAGATTTTAATGGTGGAATGGATGAAGCAGTAGTGAAGTTGGATTTGAATGAGTTAAGAGTAGACCAAAATATTTTGTTATCATTTGGATTATTTAGAAGTTTATTTGCCTGCTTGTGGAGAAAGTTTGATTTAGTTAGGTTTAATACAGTTTTGGCATGATTTCTGATGTTTCTAAAGTAATTAAAGGTTTCATGTGTTTTTGATCTTGTGTATGCATTGTAGGCTATTGGTTTTTGTTCAGTTACTCTTGCACAATTATGGTCAAACCATTTAGGTGAATTAATTTTGTACTGTACTTTTGATTGCCATTTTGCCATCTTGCCATTTTGGCCACATTGCTTGGGACTTGGGGGGGAGGGGGGGACATTTATGGTAGTACCTTAAGGTACAGTAGGGGTTAAATACAGTTCTCCCCGGTGTGTAATAATTGTATATAGTAGAACCTCAATTGTTGCCAGATAGCACTTTCTGAACGAAAGGTACTGGGAATCGAGTCATGATTTTTTATCGCGATTGTACAGTACAAATTTATTTTGTAACTTTTAATTTTCTCAATACACAATAAAGGATGCCACACACACTCAGTTTGACATAAAAAAACACCAACAGGCTAGTTTGAATGTAATTTGAATGTGTGTGAGAGTGGTAAACACTCTCAATCTGGTCTATGAGGTACTGTACTAAGACTTGACTGTCCGAATTGAGTGCAAATGTCAGGGTTAAGACCAACGAGTGGCTAAAATATTAACTACTACCCATATATTCTCGAAACTATCCAGAATAGAATCGAACCTTCTCATTATTTCTATACATAATATTTGCTTGCTGGAGGTTCATGCGAGTTGTTCGAGGAGTCTGAATATGTGTTACCTTGATAAAATATTAACTTGACAACCGTATGAACAGAAGTGTTGGATCAGTTTAAGGTAAATATCCTTGAGACGAGTTGCGCTTGTACAGTCACAGATAATATTTCTAGACAGTCTTCTAAGGTGCAATTATGGGACACCGGCGACCTATTTTATTAGACTTCTTGAACCACAAAGATCTAATTACCGTTCAAATACTCCTGGTCACAGCTGCATACATCTTATCAAGGTTGTTCGGGAACATTTGAAACCGACAATACATGAGATATTTAAGGGTCAGCATACAGAACTTAATATGTGAGTGTGCATTCTCAAACAATATTTACACGAGTACCAAATGAAGATAGCCTGCTGACCAAGTTTCAATCAAATCCTTTCACTGGCTTTCGAGATATTGTACAAACACACAGATGAAAAGATGTGATTATAATACCATACACCGGCCGCCAGCGATCAGTGTAAAAAGTTATAATGAAATTGTCAACATTTGATGCCATAATATCAACGCATATAGAGGCGAGAAAGAGAGACTAACCTTGAGATTAGTGGATGTGGTGTCAGTTCCGAAAGAGTTGGTGGCCACGACAGAGATGACCCCAGAGTCTGTGGAGAGGGCATGTGTGATGGAGAGCATGTGGCTCACTGGCTCTTCCCTGCCCACATCCTCATCACACTCAACCTGAAGAAGGAAAGTCTTGTGTTATTACAGTATACAACAAGTTGATACATGCTAAAATTAACCTTTGCCTTAATCAAATCTGTGCAAGCGACATTCATTATATGATAACAGGAAAAATCCTGTGTGCTAGCAATGTACACAGTACGAAATGAACTTTACTTCCATATTTGCTGTACAAAACAAATATAGGCATAGGAAGACATTCTTACGTCTGTAAAGTTTTAACAGCATTGTTTCGTGAGGTAGTGGGTTGTGTAAAGGTTGCCTATTATTGTGCACCACAAAAATATGATATGTTACTGACCTAAATGAGTGTAATCTCTATAGTTTTCATGTTTCCTCTACCTATAATATGAATATTGAATGAACAAAATATGCATTCCTGCTCACCTTAACTCTAGGCGTGTGTGTCATCTTGCGGTCGTCACAGTACCAGATGAGGGTGGGTCTAGGACAGCCATGGACCGCCACAGTGAACCTGGCAGCTGAGCCTTCCTCCACCTCCAGGGGCGTCAGGCACCCAATGATACGCGGGGGGCTTGCTGGGATCTCGTGTGGGTCTACAAATAAAGATATATATAAATACATACATGAATAAACAAATATATATATATATATATATATATATTTAGATAGAAACTTGAATATATTAATATACATATATACTACTTATGCCTAATATCCTAATCTCTTTTAAAGATGCATTTTCTACCCCCTCTGGGCTTGATGCTAAGAAGGCGTACGATCTGGATGGTGTTCCTCCTGTTGTACTCAAAAACTGTGCTTCCCTGCTGACTCCCTGTCTAGGTAAACTCTTTCGTCTGTCTCTCCTCTAACGTCTTCCCTTCTTGCTGGAAGTTTGCTCTCATTCAACCTGTCCCAAAGAAAGTTAACCACTCTCAACCTTCCAATTGCTCTCATCTCTTGTATCTCTAACATTTTTTAAACTATTCTCACTTCAAAATGTCTTAAGCATTTATATTCTCTTAATCTACTATCAGATCGCCAGTATGGCTTCCTGAAGGGTCGCTCTACTGGTCATCTTCTTTCATATCTTACTAACTCTTGGTCATCCTCTTTTCGGGACTTCAGTTAGACCTTTTCTATTGCGTTAGACATATCGAAGGCCTTTGATAGAGTCTGGCACAAATCTTTAATTTCTAAACTACCCTCCTTCGGTTTCTATCCCTCCATCTGTGACTTTGTCTCTAATTTCCTTTCCGGTCGTTCCATAGCTGCGGTTGTGGACGGCCATGGTTCACTTCCTCATCCTATCAACTCTGGTGTTCCTCAGGGGTCTGTCCTATCTCCTATTCTCTTTCTAATTTTCATAAATGATCTTCTCAACTGTACCTCCAGTCCTATCCATTCATATGCAGACAACTCTACCTTACGCTACTCAATTAGTTTCCCAGAACGCCCCAGCCAGCAATCCCTCAAAAGCAAACGTAATGAAGCCATAGAATACTTATCTTCTAATCTAATTACCATCTCCAATTGGGTCAGAAAAAACCTTGTTACCTTTAATGCTTCCAAAACCCAATTACTCCATCTACCTACCCGCCATGAACTCCCAGCGGACTTTCCCTTATTCTTCAACAATACAAAAATCAACCCTTCATCTTCTCCCATTATTCTTGGTGTTCCTTTTTCTTCTGCTCTTTCTTGGAAGGACCATATTACCAGTCTTGCTAAGGCGGCCTCCCAGAAGCTGGGTGTGCTCAACCGCCTCAAGGGGTTATGTACCCCTGCTCAGCTTCTTGCTCTGTACAGGGGCACAGTGTGTCCTTGAATTGAGTATTGTTCACATGTGTGGGTAGGATCCACTCACACTGTACTTCTAGACAAAGTAGAAAATGAAGCATATCGTATCATTAACTCCTGTCCACTCACCGACTCTCTGCAATCTCTCTCTCTTCGCCGCAATGTTGCATCTCTCTCGCTATTCTATCACTACTACAATAATCAGTGTTCCTTAGAGCTCTCTCAGTGCATACCACCTCTTCTACGTAGGGTACATAGTATCCGTCTTGCAACACAATCCCACCCCTACTCAGTACAACTCTCCAATTCGAGAGTAAAATCTTACTCCCAATCATTCTTCTATTCAACAGCTGAGCTCTGGAACTCACTCCCTGAATCCATCTTTCCCTCATCCTATGACTTAAATTGCTTCAAACTCCGTGTGTCCAGGTATTTTGGCTCGAACGTCCCTTGATTTTGGCCCTGTCGCTCATTCAACTACGGGGGAGGCACTCTCTGCAGGCAGTTTTGCCTTTTGTCTCCCTCATCCACGTAGAACAAAAAAACATATACAGTATATATATATATATATATATATATATATATATATATATATATATATATATATTTATATACAGTATATTAATATATTAATAGATTCATATTATCACCAACCCACCAATTAACTTACAAATAAACCTAATTAATGAAATCAATGAAACTAACGAATACATGTGGTACTCCAAGGATTTGAACCTAGGATACTCACATCGAGTTAAATTGAATACATGTATTAACTCTCGCGCATAGGGAAACAAATTGAATATTATGGAAATATATCCCTATATGAGCAAATACGCAATTAGTGTATCTAGAAAGTCCTACAAAATTTTAAATATCAGTGATAAGAATTGTATGGCTCTAGTATGTATATGCATAAATCCCTAGTGGATCTACATAAAATATTGGTAAGACATAATTTTATTAATGTTGTGTAAATACTGTTGAAAAACTTTCAATGCTTCCGTTTTTTATATTTCTCTGTTGACTCTGAAAAGGCGTCCTCATTTGTTATAGGTTTAAAATGAAAAATCTAAGAGAGTGACCATTATTGTACTATATCAGGTGATATGGAGGGACCATGAAGTTAAGTATTATATAAAATAAGAACAGAGTAGGATATATTTATCTGAATATTTGGGTTTATTAGGATAAAATAGACATTAAAAAAAAAAAAAAAAAAATCAAGATTAACCATTATAAGATTTAACTTGATTTATACTAATGTGTATAATTTCTTGAACTAAGTTGTACAATTGAATCACAACAAACGATTTATAATATAGCTACATACCTTATATCATCACAAACTTCTTAAGTGCAAGACATGAAGAAAAGGCAAAATTGTACATAAATAGAACAACCAATTCAACAATAGTGGATATAAATGCACATTTACTGATATTCGACCCGAAAAACATGATATTGAAATATTACTGACATTAATTTTGCACTGCACAGTAAAATATCAAGGGTAACCACTGCACAGTAAAATATCAAGGGTAAGTACAAGGTATGAAAAAGTTACCAGTATGTATATATTGGGTGTATTGGTAGTGATTTTCCTTTCTATTCTTATTTGTTTATAGGATTATTGATACCACATCAAATGCGACGAGGACGAGGAGACGCATGAAAGCAGAAGAGAAAAGCAGAAGAAGATAGAAAGAAAGAGATTAGAATTATGTTATATCAAGATGTGTTTGTCAGCTCTCCAACCGAAATATGAAAAACCCATGTGCTCGACCACCCTTTTCATACTACAGGACCCCCTATTAGGCAACCAAATCGACGAAAAAAAAACTCTACAATGACAAGAGGAAAATCGACAAGTACAAGAAATGATTGACACAAGGATAGCTACACCATCTAGAAGCCCCTGATCTCCTGCTGTACTTGTCAAAAAGAAGGACAGCTCAAACAGGTTCTGTGTTGACTACAGATGCCTAAACGATGCCCCCATCAAAGACGCCACACCGCTACTTCGAATTGATGACTCGTTAGACTCGCTACATGGATCCAAATGGTTCTACACTAGACTTGCAGGCAGGATATTGGCAATTACCAGTCTGCCCAAATATCAACAGAAAACTGCCTTCAAGACTAGTGGGGGAAACTTCTACAAATTCAAGGTGCTACCCTTCGGGCTTTGTAATGATCTAAGCCATGTTTCACGTCTCATGGAGTCTGTGCTGAAAGGTTTAACTTGGGAAATCTGTTTGGCCTACCTTGACGACGTAACCGTGTTCGCAAAGACCTAGGAAGAACACTTAGCCTACAAAGACTGCAAACTGTGTTCGCCCATATCAGATAAGCAGGCCTAAAACTCAAACCATCCAAATGTATTCTTATAGGGGAGGTGTGGTGGAGTGGTCTTGCCACTGGACTGGTAATCCAATGGACCCGGCTTCGAATCCCGATATGTCAATAAGAAGATATTATTGGGATGGAATTTGTGCTGTACCTAGTATCAGTGCATTACCACAAAGCCCACCGAAACGCCAAAAAATACCCTCATTGTTCCCTGATTAAATAGCACTGTATGAATATTCCCATGTGCAAAAATATGCTACAGGGGGGCAATGCCTAGTGAGGTAATTGCTCAATAGGTGGCGTTCTGAAAGTGAGGGTCCAAGTCTGAGGGATGAGACAGTGAAACGCAGAGGTGAAGCAGCTTCAGAGATGGGGCTGCTTCGAGTCATGGGTGGGTGCTTCACGTGTCTCACTTCCTAGACTGGAACGAGACCTCATGGGCTTCACCGTGTTGAGCGGTAGAATGTACTGTACAGGCTCTCAGTCTAAGCCCGAGAGGGAGTAGTTGGAATATAGACAAAGAAAATACCTTAAGCCCACCAATTAGTGGGTTTCCTAGGCACATCATCTCCAAAGATGACATCGCTCCAGATAGAAAAAAGTTGTCTGCCATTGCCGGCCAAACACCACCCAAAGACGTGAAAGGAGTTAGATCTTTTCTGAGCTTGGCTGCATATTACCGACGATTTGTCAAGAATTTCGCCGCCATTGCAAGCCACCATTCGACCTGACCAAGAAAAACTAACCCTTCACATGGATGCCAGAATGACAAACAGCATTTCAAAATTTCAAGGACAAATTAGTTGATACCCCCACTGTCGCTTTTCCAGACTACACAACACTTTTTCGACTCTACACCGACGTCTCCCTTGTAGCAATCGGTTCAGTGTTGGCCCAAGTGCAAGACGGAAGGCAACGCAATATCGCCTGTGCCAGTATTACATTGTCAAACTCCCAGAGGATCTATGCTGCAACAAAATGAGAATGCTTAGGTGTAATTTGGCCTCTCAATCACTTTCAATATTTTATACTCGGGAGCCACGTCACCATTGTCACAGATCATCAGTCGTTACAATGGCTGAGACGCTCTGAGACTCCTAACACCCTCAGAGTTCACTGGAGAGAAACGGAAGAATTTAACTTCAATATAATGTACAGGCCCGGGAAATTACATAGTAACGCTGATGCCCTCTCAAGAATGCCGATCAACAGTATAGTCTCCCCAGAACATCATCCACAGAAACCGCCAGCCAGTCAAACCATCGACGAAACACAGAAAACATTGATTCAAGCATGGGTAACTAAAATCAAACCTGAGTGGACCCCGAAGAAGATTTTTGACAATCAGCAACGGGTTCAGGATCAACTATACACCGAATCAGGCCACCTAGCAGTAGACTGCCAGACAGCCCAAGATCTATTGCACATTATTAATGAAGGAAACGGCATTCACCATGGACAATGGAAAATGGTTGCAGATATTTAATGATGTATATTGGACAGCTAATCCATCTATCATTGGCAAACACATCACTGAAGCATTCTAACCATGTTGCCAAGGTAAAGAACGAACCAGAACACCAGGAGCATCAGGACAGATCACTGCCACAAAACCATGGCAATTGCTATCAGTTGACGTCATGGGTCTTGTTCCAGCAAAGTCCACCAAAACATATATCAAAGCTTTTGTTGACACATATTCCAAGTTTACCATAGCTTGTCCAGCCAAAGAAAATTCTGCAATGGCTGTAACCGAAGCCATGCTAACTGATGTATTTCCTGTCTTTGGCCTGCCCTTAGCCCTGGACTCTGATAATGCACCTGAATTTTCCAGACAAGTTTGGAAACAGCTCTCCGAAATATTTGGGTACAACATATCATATTCATCCGCATACTGGCCCCAAGACAACACCTCTATGTGAACGAAGCCACCATAACTTGGAAAATCAACTGAGAACTCGCTTGCTTGCCTTGAATTCTGACGACTGGTCTGCCCAAGTCAAGATAATTCAATGGGGCATGAACACCTGTCCTCGAGATGACGGCACCTTGCACACCCTCCAACTTCTCTACAAATGTCCACCGATCCTCTGCAACACTTGAAATACGGATTGCAACACGCTCAACTCTGCCAAGATCTGAAGAAGGATGCACCCCACCAGAATATCCGTTCCCATAGATGATCAAGTCATTATTAATTATCACGGCGAGTCACATATTTACCGAAACCTTTCCAGATTATCAAAGTGCCTAATCCATTCCAAGTCATTATTAATTATCACGGCGAGTCACGTATTTACCGAAACCGTTATGTGAGAATTTTCAAACCTTTATCTAAAACCCCCAGCAATAAACTTTCATATCCAATTGTTAGTGATCAATCCTCTCAAACAGATAACTATGATACTATCCTTCACTGTGTTTAATTCTCCTGCAAAGATTCAACATTCACCAAAAGTTTGCAAATCAACCACCCAAACTCAACCTCATACACAACACCATGTGCTCACCCCATGATCATTACCTCTAAGAACGCCTGACATAACACCTTCTCAATCACCTACCTCTGCCAACTTGCCTAAACATCAGACAACTCCTTTACCTACCAAACTACCATTCCAGTCAAGAAGCCCTCCCAATTTACTGTTAGACAGAAAATAAATCCTGAACAGACCTTACCTCACACATCAATCACAGGTTCATTTGATAAATCCCCTGCACAATCACCTACAACCACCCCATTGTCTTCTCAAACAACATCTAACCAACCTACCAGAATAACCATTCCCGTTCAGAAACCCCCTCGCCTTGTGATACAAACTAAGAAAGTCTTATTCCGTAAACGTGTCATACCTCAGACACCAGTCGCACCAAAAATATTTTCTTCCCCCTCACCTCAATCAACAGCAACTCGTACATCTCCCTCTACATCCCAGCTTTCTACGTTAACCTACTCTCTGTTGCCTTCACCCAACATCATTCAACCTTCCATACCGACCAGATTTGCCCCGCCAACTCAACTTTACCCATCCAGCCAACCTAACATCGCCTCTAACCCTAAATCCTCCACAACTTTTTCCAATTGTAATATTCCCCACAATCTCACCTAATATGCCATCAACTCTCCAACCCTCTCGTGTCCCCACCTCACCAGTCCCCAATTTGTCACCCTCTACACCTAATCCACCTTCTCCCAAACCCACCACAACCTCTACCATCTACCTCCAAAAGTCATGCAGCACCAAGTCAACCTCCTCTCAAAAGAACTATATCCACCACATTCTCTCATTCATCACAAACCTCAAGCCGAACCAAATCTCCACCAACGTTGTCACCAAATCAGGTCGTACTTCCAGACCCCTACTTAGGTATACCCCATCCTTAACTACAAAATCATTAGCTTCCTCAACTACCTCAAATACTGTATAAGTAAGCCATCAACCCCCTCCCACTCTAAATCAGAGAAAATACCCTCACCAACAAACACAAATCTGACTTCTCCTAGTTCAGACTGTTCACGTTTAGGATTAATTGCTACCTTTACGTCCGCACACAAAAACAAAAAGGATCAGGTCAGCGTTCCCAAACATTAGTCCTAAAACCTCACTCTACAAGTCAGCACCCCTATCTGTCACCTCCCTGATCATGTCTCTTCCCAAACCCTTCGTGAGATACGCCTGCTGGTTCAATACGTATGGACAACATAAACGACTACGCTTTGCTGACCAACTCAAATACAGGGTCAAGAAATCAGCCTATTATTATGTTCTCTCCACTAACCAACTTTTACTCCTAAACTCGATTAATGAAACTAACAAACACATGTGTTCCTCCTGTTGTTCTCAAAAACTGTGCTTCCGTGCTGACTCCCTGCCTAGGCAAACTCTTTCGTCTCTGTCTATCCTCTAATGTCTTCCCTTCATGCTGAAAATTTGCTCACATTCAACCTGTCCCAAAGAAGGGTGACCGCTCTCAACCCTCCAACTATCGTCCAATTGCTCTCATCTCTTGTCTTTCTAAAGTTTTTGAAACTATTTTTGCTTCCAAATTTCTTAAGCATTTCTCTTCTCATAATCTGCTCTCAGATCGCCAGTATGGCTTCCTTAACCTCTGAAGTGCGCATGGGGGTAATTGGAAACGTCCCCCTGTGCTGACGTATTTGAGGTGTTTCCGTCACTAAAATATTCATTGTGCCATTAATAGCATTAATACTTATCCATATGCGCCTATTATGGGTTGATTATAAAGGTATTAACCTGAAACAACAATAAAAAGAGTGAAAACAGCGTTTGGATGGTCAAAATCGGAGATATAGCCCGCGAGTTGTATAATGTATGGGTGAGGCAATCTGCTTTCCCGCCAATTTCCCCCAAGGCCACTGAGACACAGTCGATCGATACTCTCTCTCTCTCTCTTGCACTCGCTTGCTATCAGTGATGACCACACCCTCCAATCGGATTTCTAATGTTAGCACGAAAATATACCTCAGAATAAGGGAATAACAGGGAAAATAGGTGATAACTGAAGGAGAGGAGGAAAGTGGGGAAGGAGGGGAGGTAGAGGACTCAGATTTTGCATGGCCCAGGGGCCAAAAAAAAAAATAAAAATAAAAAAAAAAAAATATAAAAAAAAAAAAAATTTTCGATGTCAAAAGTTGATTTTTGTTTTCTCTGACTCTTAAGAGTCTCCCCGCAGTGCGCCGGGGGAACTCTTAAGAGTCTCCCCGCAGCTCCCGGGTTAAGGGTCGTTCTACTGGTGATCTTCTTTCATATCTTACTAACTCTTGGTCATCCTCGTTTTGGGAATTCGGTGAGACTTTTTCTATTGTACTAAACATATCGAAAGCCTTCGATAGAGCCTGGCACAAATCTTTAATTTCCAAACTACCCTCTTCGTTTTCTATCCCTTCATCTGTGACTTTGTCTCTAATTTCCTTTCCGGCCGTTCCATAGCCGCGGTTGTGGACGGCCATTGTTCACTTCCTCACCCTATAAACTCCGGTGTTCCTCAGGGCTCTGTCCTATCTCCTATTCTCTTTCTAATTTTTATAAATCATCTCCTCAACTGTACCTCAATTCCCATCCATTCATACACAGACGCCTTACCTTTACCTTTAGATACCTTTAGATGTGTTCGCCGCTCTTCTAGCGGCACCAAGGAGCGCGACGCCCCTCGTTATGGGTGGTGATTTGGTGCAGTAGACTGTTTGAAGCGACAGCTCGCTCCCTTGCGAGGATGGGCTCGTCTGGTACTTTTTGCAGTTCGACATCTAGGGCTCTCTTGAAGTTGTCTAACGAGATGTCCCTCATGTCTCTTACTCGCCGTGGGAGTTTGTTGAAGAGACGTGGGCCTCTGTGTGATAACCAGCCCTCTCGCAGAGAGCCCATAGCACCCCTGTTATTCATCCGGGGGATTTCGCATTCCCAGCCTCTCCTATCACTGAATTTCATGACTATCGGAGTATGTAGGTTTGGTACTAAACCCTCTGCGATTTTCCACGTGTATATAATTAGGTAACATTCTCTTCTACGTTCCAGTGAGTACAGATTCAGTGCTCTTAAACGCTCCCAATAGTGTAGATGTTTTATCGAACTTATATGCGAAGTGAAATTTCTTTGTACACTCTCTACGTCATTTATTTCACCTGCTTTGTATGGGATGTTAATACGCTACAGTATTCAAGCCGCGGTAGCACTAGAGATTTAAAGAGCGTTATCATAGGCAATTCACCGCGTGTTTTAAAAGTACGCAGAATCCAACCCGTTAGACGTTTCGCAGCCGCCACTTTGACCTGGTTATGTACTTTGAAACCCATATTTTCAGACATTAATACCCCAAGGTCTTTCACACTGTCTTTCCGTTCTATTATGTGGTTAGATTCTGTTAAGTAATTTGTAATTTCTTTAACACCATTATTATCTCCGTACCGTATTAATTGGAATTTTTGCTCATTGAATTGCATGTTGTTTTCCCTGGTCCACTGGAACACTACATTCATGTCTTCCTGCAGTCGGCCCGTGTCCTCTTGTGTGTTTACTATCTTGCTTAATTTTGTGTCATCAGCAAAAGACGACACCGTACTGTGTCTGGTGTTGGTATCTATGTCGCAAATTAGTATGAGGAACAGAAGGGGCGCTAGCACTGTTCCTTGGGGCACTGAGCTTTTGACATCCGAAGGCTCAGAAGTGACTTGGTTTATTGCTACCGATTGTTTTCGGTTTACGAGGAAATTGTATATCCACCGTCCGATTTTCCCAGGTATACCTTTTGCTTTCAGTTTGTGGGTTATTATACCATGGTCACATTTATCAAATGCCTTAGCAAAATCGGTGTAAATGACATCCACGTTTTTCTTTTCTTCTAGCGCTTTAAGAATTTTGTCATAGTGTTCCAAAAGTTGTGAGAGACATGATCTTCCCGCTCTGAACCCATGTTGACCGGTGTTGTGTAGTTCATTTGTCTCCATGAATGTTGAAATTTTGCTTCGCAGGACTCGCTCGAAAACTTTAATGATGTGAGAGGTTAGAGCTACCGGGCGGTAGTTTTTTGGTAGTGCTTTACTCCCTCCTTTATGCAGTGGGGCAATTAATGCGTTTGTCAAGCTATCTGGTATGTCACCAGTGTCTAGACTCCTTCTCCACATTATAGCCAGGGGTTTTGAGAGGTTTTCCTTACATTTTTCATTAGGATCGAATTCCATGAGTCCGGGCCTGGTGCCGAGTGGGATGGGATGTTGGAAATGGCCTCTTCTATGTCTTTTGGACCGAAATCAATATCCAGCATCTGAGGGGTTTCCGTGGGGGAGGTTTCCATGAAAAATATATTTTGGTCTCTGATGACTTTTGTTTCATCAGGCTCACTGAATGCCATTTCATACTGCCTGCTTAAGAGTTCGCTCATTTCCTTTTTGTCCCCTGTGAAAGAGCCGTCCCCTTTGCTCAGTGGGCCGATGTTTGATGTTGTTTAGCCTTTTGTTTGGCGTATGAAAAGAAGTATTTGGAATTTTCCTTTATACCTGCAATAGCTTTCTTCTCCTCTTCCATATGTTGTAGTTCATATGATATTCTTAGCCTTTGTTCAATTTCCACAATTTCTCTATCTATTTCGACCTTTTGCCTATCCTGTAGATTTTGATGTGTGCATCTTTGTGTGAGTAATTTTCTTCTTCTGTACAGCCTCCTCCTTTCCCGATCTTGTTTGCTTCTTCGTTTTGTTTGTCTTGCAGGTATATGGTGGCTACAGATTTGGGTCATGGTTTCTGTTATTAAGACTAGACATTCTGCTGGTGTCAGGTTATCCATTAAATCTTCCCAGTCTATTTCCTCCATTTCTTGATTTACCTCTTCCCATCTAATGTTTTTGTTATTGAAGTTAAATTTACTGATATTTTGTTCTCGATTCTGAGGTTGTCTGTACACTTTCTAAGGTTGTTTTGATCTCAATTAATTTATGATCTGAGTATGTTGTGTCCGATATGTTAATGCCGTGTACTAGAGAGTCGTTGTTAGTGAAGACCAGGTCTAAGATATTGTTTTCCCGTGTGGGTTCAGCAATATGTTGGGTAAGACTAAAAAAATAACAAAGTTCAAAAAGCTCTCTCGTATTAGTATTTGCTTCTCCGGTGTTATTTGCCACTAACTGGTTTTCTAGTTGTCTCCATTTAATGTTTGGTAGGTTAAAGTCTCCTAGTCATATAATATTTGGTGTTGGGTTCCCCAGGGTTTCCACTTCTGATTTTATTTTGTTGAGCTGGGTTTTGAATTCTTCTCGGGATGAGTCCGGAGGCCTGTATATAACAATAACTGCTAAATTTAGGGATTCTATTTTAACTCCAAGTATTTCCACCACTTCATTACTGTTATTTAGGAATTCAGTACATATCAGTGAGTCATGTATGTACAAGGCTACACCTCCATGTGATCTATGCATTCTGTCCGCCCTATGTAGGTTGTAACCAGGAATCCATACCTCACTATCTTCCTGATCTTTAATGTGAGTTTCTGTGAGAGCCGCAAATATAGCGTTTCCTTCTTCTAGCAGGCCCCTAATAAATGGTACTTTGTTCGTGGTTCTATTTTTTAGGCCTCAACCTTACACTACTCCATTAGTTTTTCAGAACGCCCCAGCCAGCAATCCCTCAATGACAAACGTAATGAAGCCATAGAACTCTTAAATTCTGATCTAAATACTATCTCCAATTGGGGCAGAGAAAACCTTGTTACCTTTAATGCTTCCAAAACCCAATTTCTCCATCCATCTACCCGCAAGGAACTCCCAGCGGACTATCCCTTATTCTTCAACAACACAAAAATCAATCTTCTCTCAATATTCTTGGTGTCTCTTTTTCTTCTGCTCTCAGTTGGAAGGACCATATTACCAGTCTTGCTAAGGCAGCCTCCCAGAAGCTGGGTGTGCTCAATTGCCTTAGGGGGTTCTTTTCCCCTGCACAGCTTCTTGCTCTGTACAGGGGCATAGTGCATCCTTGTATTGAGTATTGTTCACTTGTGTGGGGAGGTTCCTCTCACACCGCTCTCCTAGACAAAGTTGAAAGGAAGGCCTTTCGTATCATTAACTCCCGTCCACTCACCAACTCTCTGCAATCTCTCTCTCTCCGCCGCAATGTTGCATCTCTCTCGCTATTCTATCGCTACTATAATAATCAGTGTTCCTCAGAGCTTTCCCAGTGTATACCACCTCCTTTACGTAGGGCACGTGGTACCCATCTTGCAACTCAATCCCACCCCTACTCTGTGCAACTCTCCAACCCAAGAGTGAAACATTACTCTCAAACTTTCTTCTACTCAACAGCTGAGCTCTGGAACTCTCTCCCAGAATCAGTCTTTCCCTCTTCCTATGACTTAAATTGCTTCAAACTCCGTGTGTCCAGGCATTTTGGCTCGAGCGTCCCTTGATTTTGGCCCTGTCACTCTTTCAACTATGGGGGAGGCACTCGCTATAGGCAGTTATGCCTTTTGCCTCCCTCAATCACATAGAAAAAAAATAAAAAATAAATAAAATGTGGCAGTCTGGGGATTCGAACCCAGGACGCTCACACCGAAAATCAACACACTCATGCATTGCACCACGAAGACAGTTAACCCGCTGAGTACCAGCTAAATATTTATAAATGTACCACCCAGGACCGGCTGATTCTGAAATTATTTGTTATTCCAGAAACAATAGCGAATGGGTTAGGAATGAAGGAAAAACCACGAAAAACCGATCAAAAAGCTCAAAAAATGGTCCTACAGAGCCCCCGAAAACGGATTTTACAAGAGTAAAATATTGAAGGCAATTTCCCCCCAAAAAAAAGTGTTTGCGCGCTCACACGCACGCGGTTGGACTTTGAGAGTTTTCAACCATCGGCATGGGTGCGTGGGATACTTACACAGTTCCCATACAAATCTGAGCCCTCTAGGTGCCATAGGACCAGAGTAATTGGGACCGGACCGGCCAGGATGCAAATCATGCGTCGCTGGGGTTTAGCGTTACATACATTGTGGACGCAAACCCTGCGTCGCTGGGGCTCAGTGGGTTAAAGAATGTTGCACAAGCCTACGATTTATTATGCAGTTTCGAATCCTGCATACCAATCTTAGCATGTACAACCATTCCAACTGCGCTATCGGAGGCTATGCATATATGTGAATGGAAATAGTAATTAATGGGGCACTTAACCCTAAGGAAGGCCTCTCGATAAACTACTACTGAACCAGAATAATTACTATGTTCTCTCCACTAACCAACATTTACTCCTAAACTCGATTAATGAAACTAACAAACACATGTGGCAGTCCGGGGATTCGAATCCAGGACGCTCACACCGAAAATCAACACACTTATGCATTGCACCACGAAGACAGTTAAAGAATGTTGCACAAGCCTACGATTTATTATGCAGTTTCGAATCCTGCATACCAATCTTAGCATGTACAACCATTCCAATATCTTAGTGCCCTGACCTTAATCCTCGATACTTCCAGACCACCTGATGACCGTTCCAGAAACTGGAATCGTCTCCTGTCCAGCCATACGCCACACATATCCACAGCTTCCACGAAACAGTTCGACCTCCAGCCACGAGCCCGTGGCTTATTTACCGAAGAGGGAAATGTTGTACGAGGACGAGGAGAAGCGTGGAAGAAGAAGAGGAAAGCAAAAGAAGATAGAAAGAGAGAGACTAGAATAGGCGCAGTACAACAGTGACCTAAGTCCCCACTTAACCCAGGCCCCTCTAGCATCAGAGCGGCCGGCACAGAGAGCACTCGCTCATTGATAGGCTTCACACCTTCCCCTTAATGAGATCCAATACCTGGCCACCCTTCTTCCATCCAAAATAGCTTCAAGTGACAACTCAACCACCGCTGTGACCAATCTGGCTAAAATCACTGGAGGTTAGGTTGGGGTGATGAGTAGTAAGAACTACAAACAAGCACCACTTAGAGGGCCAAGCTTTGGCCAGATTGTTCCCCTACCTCCCTGTGCCGAGCACGTGGATTGTGGTGATGAGCCACAGTTAATTAAAACTAGGTGGAGTAACAAAACTAAGTATTAGTCCCAAGTAGATTGAGCAGTAAAGGGAAAGGGAACTTTGCCAGGGAATCATGTTGAAAAATATGTCCGGCTTCGCCGGTAGAAAAATCAAATCCGGCGAAGCAGGACATATTTTTCTACCGAAAAGTCAGATCGCTACTGCTCACTATCTTGAGGCTAGCAAGCGATAGCGAAGGCCAAATGGATATAATCCACTAAAATGGCAACATTACCCCTTGGACTGAATGGCATTGTATCTATCGTTAACTTAAATTGTGTAATAACTCTGTTATTATAAATACTCAACCTCATGTTCATAGAGTAATGTATTCTTATTTTTGTCTGATGAGTCCACCATATAATTTATGAAAAGCATTACTGGAACACCCTGTATAACAGTTGTTTTTTAACTTTGGCTGACATAAACCTTTAAATATAGAATACTGTTCTATCTCCGTACTCCCACGCATTGGCTGGAAAGAGGAAAGGATAGATCCGGTCGTTTATACAGGGGCGGATTAATAGGTATTGGATTGCTTGTGCATTGGTCATTGTGATTCCCTCTATTAACTCAGGTGATTTTTCCTCCCAACTCAATAAAATAGCTCGCTACATATGTACCTGCCGGGACCCATAAGCCAGCCACTACGCCGAGGACTTCTACCTGACTTACACCACCACACCGAGGAGCCAGGGCCTGTCCAGCCACCAGCCAGATGTCGATGAGGGAACCAAGACTAAGAAGAAAGTGTTAGCTTGATTGAGGCTTTGTTCCAGACCTCCCTTTCAACTTGTTAGGCTTCACTTGCTGAAGACTAAAATACATTATACTATCCTAGTATTCTGTTTGATATTTCATACGCTTTTCCTCTCAGGGTAAATTCATATGTAATATATTTCAAAGCTAGACTACATACACCCAGTGATACACATAAAATCAAATCATCAAAGTGACACTCTTTCCTCTTTTTCTTTAGGTGACCCCTATCAAAAACATTCTCTATAAAAACTGAGTGAGCTTAATCTACGTGTGCGCGACCAAGATTACTGAAGATTCCGCATTCAAGAGTACTTCCTTTTATGCTATTAATTGTGTATAATTGTAACTTTTGCGTTCAAAGTGAATCCTATATAATTGTTTGAATATTTTGCCATTAACCCGAGATTGGCGAGAAGACTCTTAAGAGGTTTTGGTGGTGAAAGGCGACGAACCTCTTAAGATCCAAGGCCTAAACAAAACAAATTAAAAGGCCCCAGTAGCACTTAAAACAAAGGAATATGTGACAAAGTGAGATAATTCCCCTCCATACCTCCTATAACTCCTCCACATGTGTCAAAACCCCCTCCTTCCCCCCTTCAATTATCACTTATTTTTCCTCTTATTCCCTTGTTTATCGGTGTATTTACCGCACCAATATCTCCAAACCGGTTCTAAGGTGTTCTGTGCGTATCGAGTGCGTGGGGAAGAAAGAAAGTGAGAGAGAGACCTCAGTCTTGCTTCAGGCTTCGAGAGAGGAGGGTGTAGGCCTCGCGCGTCTCTCACCTCATGACTGGACGGTCGGCAATAATTCGTCTTTTTCACCCCACAAATACTATTCCCACTTGTTTTATTGCTGTTACATGTTAATATCTTAATATTAAACATAAAATAGGCGCGTATGAATAAGTAATAACGATATTTATCGTGAAATGACGATTTTAGGTGGGAATGAAACCTAATATTGTCGCTTGGCGGTAGGGTGTTCACTACTAATAGCTCGCGCTTTTCGTGTTAAGAGGATTTCACTATTTATGTATGTTGTATCCATAAACTATTCTCGTGCGTATTAGCCAGTACGACTCCTCGAAGCCATATTATTTTCTATTGTGTAAATAAATTATTGTTTAAATGTTACTCTGTGTTGTACTTGTCCTGTTGCATGCCTTTATGTATACATTGTGACCAGTTAAGAGGAACCCATTATCAATGTCTCACAAACCCAGTAAAATCCTGGTATTACACCAATATACCTTTATGGGGTAATACTATGATATATACTTTAACCTCTTCAGCACGATGACATATTTTTCATCCAATTCTGGTTACCATTAGTCGATTTTCTGTTGCTTATAATCTACATCTAGAACTCAAAGGGGTGAATACGATCTCAATAAACTCTCCGAATAACATAGGTCCTTCTGAAACTGCATAAAATCGTCTAATTTTAGCCAGAATTAAAAGTAAAAATTCGTCATCGTGCTGAAGGGGTTAATTACTTATTTCATACCCATGTTTTGTTCACGGTGCTTAACGCTTCGTATATACACATTGTTACTGACAACAACAATAGCCCTAAAATGTTGTTATGTGGGTTTTATATTTATTGAATGTGGAGCAGCAAATGTGGTTATATTATATAGTAATTAATGCGCTTATAATCGATAAGCAGAAGATTAATGGCTATAAATAAATTCATCTGCATGAGTCTAATCAAGATCAAACAAAATTGTTGGTATAACGACAAAACATACTGGTAATAAGGTTGAGAACCCACTGTTTAAAACAAATAATGGTTCCCTGGTTTGTGAGAACAATAAAGCATTTAAAATTTACTAATGTAACGCAGTGACGAGGTACACTTGACTGCCATAGTCTCTAGCCCGCCTCATTAATATTCGTAGACTTAACCTATTTCTAATTATGGAAGTATATCTCTGGACACGAATTTGTGAATATAATTATCTATACATCAACTACAAAACTATATCTATCTATCTATCTATTGCCGGACGCCGTGATCCACGAAAGGGTGGAAACGAACCAAGCACCACCATGCACCTCTCCCCAGTCACTCGACGCCCCTCCTCCCATCCAGCACCGCCTTTACTCATACAATTCTTCACTCCATCCTTCTACCTCCCATTCGGTCTACCTCTCCCTCTCTGTCCTTCCACCTTGCTCTTGTACACTCTCTTAGTCATTCTCTCACTTCCCATACGCTCCATATGGCCAAACCATCTCAAGGTGTTCCTTTTCACACTTTCCAGCGCATCTTTATCCACGCCACACCTCTCTCTCTCTTTCAGCGTTCCTACAACCCTCTTCCCCTGTTGCACCCTCTCCCGCACTTCTTAATCCATAGTCCTATCTTTACTCAGCACACTGCCCAGATACTTAAATGAGTTGACATTCTCCTTAGCCTGACTGTTCAACCTCACCTCACACACTGTGGCTGCAGCCCTTTCAAAGACCATAACCCTGCTCTGCCCCGCATTTACCTTCAGATTCCGTTTTTCACACACTGTTCAAAACACATTTACCAGACCCTGCAACTCCCATTCACTATCACTCATCAGAACTGTATAATCGGCAAACAGCAATACAGGTAGCTTCCACTCGTTTCCCTCCCTTATCAGCGCTACACCAACATCCACTGCTCTACCTTGTATTTCTTCATGACTCCCTCTATATATACATTAAAACAACCACTGGGACATCACACACCTCTGTTTGAACCCAACATTCAGATCAAAGAACTCGCTCTGCTCATTCTCCACACGTTCTGATGCCTTGCAACCTCATACATGCTCTTCACTGCTTTCAGCAACTATATACTGTATACGATTTATTGGAAGAAAAAAATCTATCAAAAAAAAAATCTAGGTAGTTATAATTGCATAAACAAAAACAGAAGGGGCTCCACATACTCTTACGAGTGGGCTAGAGACTATGGTATCCGAGTTTACAGTTCAAAGGGGTACAAAGAAAAACAAGCGACAACAGATCTACCGGTCTATAGAGATAAAACAGTTATTTCAAAGTAGAAGATATATAATATCGAAGTACGTAGAGAGACACATGTGTTTTTTTTTTTTTTTTTTTTTTTTTTTTTTTTTTTTTTTTTAAGAATTACACGCTAACGATATCGCATTTTAAAGGCAACCATTCGTAGTCCAAAGCCTAATAGGTGCTTGGAGAGACTACTGCTGAACACATAATTTTCCCTGACTATACAATTGTTGTTATAATTATCTGATCGTCAAAGACAAACTGAACACCGCGAGAGTTTAGCATGACTCATGAATACTGCTGTTCTGGGACCGGATACTCAAGGCATTGAAAGCTTTGCTCCTTTTGATCGTCGCATCCTAAATGTTGACATTGTAATAATTCTAGTATCATTAATACTGAAAACACAATTCATAACTGGGCATATAATATATAATAGCCTAGAAGCCCTAGATTTAATATTGAGGAAGTTATGACGTTGTGAGCAGGACAAAAGCCGCTGATTGTATTGGTTATTCCTTTCACCTCGCCATAACCTTCAGTTTCCGAGTCCAAGCTGGCACGATAGTTAACCCTTTCAGTATACCATTTCCATTTTGTCACTGTACTCTAGCTATTATTAGACCAATATATATCAAATTAAAAAGGGTCTGTGGGACTCAAACGGTTAAATGTGATAGCTATTCCTCCTTTGATTGCTAGAGTTCCTTGTCAAGCTGCATAACACTGTCTAATGATAGCCAGAATATACTGTCAAATGCTTTATGATCTTGAAAGGGTTAATACTTAAATAATTATCTAAGCCTTTTCAGATGTATTAAATCTCAAGATTACTTATCTATATATATGGTAATGTCATTACGAAAGTTCGCTTCAACAGTTCGATGGCACAGTATGGATCAAATTGGGGTCTCTGAATGTATCGTACATTATTTACAGTTATATTCAAAAGTCGTAATCTACTCATATAATTTCAACTTTGATTACCTAGCAAATACTTTATATTCTGGTACATTAACTTCTTTCAGTGTTAATGCAGAGTATTTAATTATTTGTCACAACAACAACTACTACTAGTAGTGCTTCCCTTCACTCGCGGCAGGGTGTACATGTTTATGGAAACGAGCCCTGAGGACAACTGGGTCCACCTGACTGAAGCCACGAAAGATCGCTTGTTCCGCCGCCTTGTTTACCGCACACAACAACATTTCAGTGGCGATGAGGAGTCCCTGGTCCGAGGCAGCAGTAGGAGAACAAGGGGGAGCCGGACACATTTTGTATTACTATTTATTTCCTATCTTTAATTAACGGGTGGGAATGTTATGGGTGTTCGGGTTCTCTTCTGATTTAAATTAGGAGCCCAGGTGGGTGGGGCCGGACATACATTCTTATAGGCATTTCTTTCTAGTCTATAATTTACGGGTGGGAATGTTATGGGTGTTCGGATTATATTATGTTTACATTTCCCTTTCTAGTGCATTTATAATACATTGGGAATGGTAGAGTAATTCTTACATTTAACTTTTGAGAGGTTTGTCTCGATTGATTAATTTAACCCAATTGCTGCGGTTCATTATAAGTAACCAATGTGCTGCAGTTCATCATAATGTTGAGCATGGTCTTTAACTTTTGATTCATATCTGTTTTAACACCTTACGAGCGGCCTATGCGGTTTATTTATGTGTACCGCACAGCGGGGTGTTTTTAGCCAAAATAGGGCTGTTTACGTGATCATTTTCATGCCTAAATAAGACCCAGAACGTAAAACAAATACCTATCCCTGAAAGGGCATAAACAGAGCTTTCGAATGACACCATAACGATCCTTGTATGATGGATAGTTTTCTTGCAATAACCGTGCAACGCGAGTGCAAAAAGCAGGTAATTCGGTACTTTCAGTACATAATTGAGTATGTAGCGAGTGAGAGAGGGAGGAGGGAGCTGAGATTTGTGTCAGTAGGTTCGCCGCGGTGGTCTGGAGCAGTCATACGCTCGCTAGTCTCCTGCCACCACTTGTCTCTCTCTCTCAGCCACATTACGTGCTGAAATTGCCACTCGAGTTATGTCGAGCGCCGCCACATAGTCCAGCTTTTTTTAACTCGACTTATGTTGCTCGCCGCTAAATAAGGGTTAAAGAGTTACTCGCTTGCTTTTATTACTCCATTTCGCTTCATATTTATGAATAATTGTCTTTTACAAATTTTCTAGTTTGTGTAGTGTTTTCTTGTCTGTACTTTGTCCACAATGTCTACCCTCAAACAAATGAAACGCAGGAAGGGCGGTATTAAGAGTGTTCTTACCCAGATTACAAAAGAGTGGGATACGTTTCCTACCTCTGCAGCTAGTGAAGCGATTGAAGCAAAATTATCCTCGGTCTTACGACAACTGGACGAATTTAATGAATGTCGCCACAGCATGGAGGACCTCTACGAAACCGATGAGGACTGCTATGCCGACACTAAAGAGGATGGCGTATATTTGGAAGAAATCTCTGATGAGGTAGCTCGTCTCAACAAGAAGATAAGAGAGCTCTCTTCAACCGGAAATACCACAATCACCTCCAACAAAATTACTAGGATTCGATTACCCTACCAACCATCGATAATGATCCTACCCTTTAGTTGGGAATCTGGGGTATGTTTCACTGCAATGCCCATTTATACAAGGAGTTGAGTGAAATCCAGAAGTTTACATATTTGATGGGGCAATTAAGTGGCAAAGCTAGACAACTAGTGGAAGGATTCGCCATAGAGGGCTATAGCTATCTGCCAGTTGTAGAGTTACTGCAGAAAACCTATGGGCAGAAAGACCATATCAAAGCAGCTCACATAACCAACCTTAGTAACTTTACTTCTCCTTTTTATCACATTGAGGAACTGAAGACCTTTTATGCATCCTTTGAAAGTGCGCTAAGGTCAATCGAGACTACAAATTACTCTACATACAGCTTGTGTGGTAATTTTAATGAACAAATTGCCTTCTCCTTTAAAACAGGCATTAGGTGATGATGGCCTGGACTTCGAAAAATGTGTCCCGTCTTACCAGATGTAAGTGTTTAAGCTGGAGAGTATTGCAGATCGTACACCGGTTTTACATGCACTAGTCGCTTATGCATCATTCGTCGAACAGATATGCCGGGTTCAAGCAGTAATTGTCATTTATGCTCTGGTAGTCATATCTGGTTTAGATGCCAGAGGCACAAAACTAACGCTCAAAAAGTGAAACGAGCGAAGCAGTTGAATGTATATACTGGGTGTCTTTCGGTGGAACATGGGAGCAATGGGTGCACCAGCACCAACATCCACGACTACAAGCTCTGCAGGGGTAGGTACTACCATATTCTATGTCTGGCTAAGCCACAATGGGACGCAACTAAGAAGGAACCTGCCGAACAAGTCCAGAAGCAGGTCAAGACCAAGACCAAGACTACTATGCTGTCTGTGTCTTCCAAATTGACCTGCACTATTTGCCCTACAGTAATACTGCCTACACAGGGAGAGTGCAATAAGACGGTCAAGGGACGAGATCTACTGAATGAATGCTCACAGCGCACTTTTGTCCTTAAATCCACTCTTCACTCCATCCGGCATAAAACGATAGGAACTGAGGAGCGGGAATTACTTGGTTATAATAGCGGTAGAAGAGTGAGAGAGATGCATGATTTTGGCGTGTAGAGAGAGATTGTAGGGAGGTAGTAAAAGGAGGTGAGTTGACGAGACAAAATGCTGTTGACTCTACCCTTTCGAGAAGTGTGGTATGGGTTGAACCTGCCCACTAATGTGAACGATACTTGATATATGGGCGCGCTGTGCCCCTATACACAAAGAGTACTCCAGCTAGCTCTCACAAACACCTCCTCCTCCTATCCATTTCAGTACACTAAACAAGCACACCACTCTTCTTTCCAATACTGTATACCAAAAAAAAAATCTTTATTTGGCTCTCTCACTCTTTCAACTTTGGGGGAGATAATTGTTACAGGCAGCTTTGCCTTTAATCTCCTTCATACACACAGAAAAAAAATTAGAAAGCTGTGTGGGAGTGAAGAAAGTTTGAGTGAAGAGTTTATCTTTGTCAGAGGAAGACGTGGTGGTGGTGCAATCTGAGTGGAAAAGAATAGAGAAAGATGAGGAATTAAAATTGTTGGAGAGGTTTTAGGCTAGATGACAGAAAGTTTTGGATGAGTTAGAGTTGGAAAGTACTAAAATTGTATCATTGATGAACAAGTTTTTGGTGAGTTGAAGAACAGATTTGGCTTGATTCCGGACAGAAACATAAAAAATACAAGATTCTTCTTGAGTTTGAAGGCAACAGTAATGTTTGAATGCTTCCTCCTTATTAAGGACAACAGTAGAACAAGCGTGAGTAAACCAAGATATTTTTGCATTGGACTGAGAAAAAAAAAATTGAATGTATGCCTCCATGCCCTTGGAATGCGCTTGGCACACTCCGATGGTCCCCGGCCAAGGAAACAAATATCATTCCACAGGGAAATCAAAGAAGTATTGCCGAAGAGCCTCCCAGTCGGCAGCACCAATGTACCACAAGCGCCGCCAGCTGGGAGGATCGGATGGTCATACTGGAGAGATAGGACAGGTAACAGTGATAAGGTTATGATTGGAGCAGCCCAACAGAGAAAAAAGGTTTATAGCGTAAGTAGAAAGATTTTAATTTATAAATAAGTCGAGGATGTTGGGCCGATCTCTAAGGCAATCAGGCATACAAGTAGGTTGTTGGACTTATTATTTTAGGTCGTTTAGGACATAACAAATTTAGACTTGTTCACCAGGTATGTCAGTGAAATGAGAGGAGACCCATTGACAATGGTGAACATTGAAATTTCGTAAGATGGAGATTTCTGCAAAAGGAAACATCGATACAATGTGTTCCACTTTAGAAGTTAGATACTCAAAGAATTTTGGATAGTCAGTAGAATTAGGGGAGAGCTAAACAGTGCATATATATTTAATGTGAAAGTGACAAGTAAGCTTTAGCCAGAAACTAGAGAATTCAGAAGAATCTAAGTTGGGAACACAAGAGAAAGCAAGATTTGTGTGCACGATTATGCAATATCCGCCTTTGGCTTGAAACTGAGGATATAGCTAGTAGGAGTATACAGAGTTGGGTTTGCTGTCAGTTTTCCCAGACAACTGGGTTTCGGTGAGACAGAGAAGATCAGGGTTGGCAGAGGAGAGGTGGTGTTCTGTAGAGTGGAAATTAGAAGAAAGGCCACGAATGTTGCAGAAATTGATAGTAAGAGTGGAAGGTACTGGTCCAGAATATTTGTATAGACCGCCAACAGGGGCCAAACCGTTGGGGGCATTTCTGGCACCCTTCCCCACCCCGGGGACTCCAAGGCGGGTAGTTGTCAGTAATCTTTAGACATTTTGAAAAGTTTTTTTTTTTTTTTTTTTTTTTTTTTTTTTTTTTTTTCTATATTCCAACTACTCCCTCTCGGGCATAGGCTGAGAGCCTGTACATTCCACCGCTCAACACGGTGAAGCCCGTGAGGTCTTGTTCCAGCCTGGGGAGTGAGACATGTGAAGCATCCATCATGGCTCAAAGCAGCTCCATCTCTGAAGCAGCTGGTTGCTTCGCTCAAGTGCTTCACCGTCTCACCCTCCAGACTCAGACCCTCACTCTCAGAACGCCACCTATTGAGCAGTGAACTCACTAGGCATTGTCCCCCTGTAACATATTTTGAATATGGGAATATTCATACAGTGTTATTTAATCAGGGAACAATGAGGGTATTTTTTTGGCATTTCGGTGGGCTTTGTGGTAATGCACTGATACTAGGTACAGCACAAATTCAATCCCAATAATATCTTCCCATTGACATATCGGGATTTAAACCCGGGTCCATTGGATTACCAATCCAGTGGCATGACCACTCCACCACACCTCCCCTATGTAGTATGTAAGGTGTTTGTAATATATTGAGTTGAAAGAGATAGAAAGGTGTTTTGGAGGGCAAACTGGGGTTACCCTCTATTTTTGTGTGGCACAGAAAGGATCAGCAAAATAGGCCAGGTGGTGGAACAGGAGTTCCAGTTGTCCTTAACACCTACAGTATCTGTAGCACTCCCCGGGAGTACCGCCCTGTTCGGCTGGTACCTACAGCCTCCTTCCCTTCGCCGTAGTAGTGTCCTGGCTAGTATCTATCACCATTTTCTTGTTGTTTCTGGTGAAAGGAAACCAAACCATCTTGCAAGGCTATGTGGGATTGTAAGATCGGGAGCATGAAGAATTTAGAGTTGACCAAACTCCTCTCCTATCTGGACAAATGCTTGCCACTGATTGGTCATTAAGCTTGCAACCTTCTGTCTGGCAGTGGTGTTCCCAAGTTTACCAGATCCTCCCACTTTGCTTGGCTCCGATTCTCGACGGTGAAGGGTCAATATATTTCTTACCACAATTATTACGTACATTTGTGTTTAGTTTCTTCCCTAGACTTCTATCAAGCTTTTATGAAATACCCCCTTGACCCCCTTTCAAGATAAATTTGTGCATGTTTCCATCTAAATTGCAGGCTAGTTATTGCTCGCCAGGGAATTATCACCACATAAATGTCATGGAAGGTCCTAACATTGGCAAAGAAATGAGGCTAAATATGAGGGAGAAGGGGGCCAAAAAAGCCCCTAGCCCCACCATCCTAACGCCTTTCATTTCACTTATACTCTAGTAGCCAAATAAATAACTTTCCATAAGGCTGCATTTGAGTAAACAATGTTAACATTTAGAATACTCCTCCACATTATTACCAGAGATATTTTTGTATATATTGCCTCTTCATTATAGTTGTCAATCTAAGTATTATGACAATGCCTGTAATATCAATCAGGGCGTATTAAATATTATTGTACCGGACTAACAAATCTACACATGCTCAGTAAAATTGGCATCAAATAATTTCTAACAATTTAATTTGTCTATGTATATGAGGGAGACAAAGGGCAGAACTGTCTGTGACGAGTGCCTCCCCCAGAGTTGAAAGGGAGACAGAGCCAAAATCAAGGAATGTTCCATCCAAAATGCCAGGACACAGAGTTTGAAGCAATTTAATTCATAGGATGAGGGGAAGATGGATTCAGGGAAAGACCTGTGGGAGTTCTTGACGGGTAGATAAATGGAGAAATTGGGTTTTGGAAGCATTGAAAGCACCAAGATTTTCTCTGTCCCAATCAGATATGGTTGATAGGTCAGAAGTGTTCTATGGCATCGTCACATGAAGTTTTGAGTGATTGCTTGCTGGGGGGTTCTGAAAAAATAGTTTAATAGTGTAAGGTAGAGTCATCAGCATATGAATGGATAGGACTGGAGGTACAGTTGAGAAGAACATTAATGAAAATTAGAAAAATTGGAGATGATACATAACCCTGAGGAACACCAGAGTTGATAGGTTGAGGAAGTGAATGAAGGCCGTCCACAACCGCAGCTATGGGCGACCAGAAAGGAAATTAGAGATAAAGGCACAGATGGAGCGATAGAAACCGAAGGAGGGTAGTTTAGAAATTACAGATATGTGCCAGAATCAATCAAAGGCCTTCAATATGTTTAGCACAATAGAAAAGGTCTCACCGAAGTCCCGAAAGGAGGATGACCAAGAGTTAGTAAGATATGAAAGAATATCGCCAGTAGAGCGACTCCTAAGGAATCCATACTGGCGATCTGAGAGTAGATTATGGGAAGAGATATGCTTAACCTAACAAGTGCGCATGGGGGTAATTGGAAACGTCCCCCTGTGCTGACGTATTTGAGGTGTTTCCGTCACTAAAATATTCATTGTGCCATTAATAGCATTAATAGTTATCCATATGCGCCTATTATGGGTTGATTATAAAGGTATTAACCTGAAACAACAATAAAACGAGTGAAAACAGCGTTTGGATGGTCAAAATCGGAGATATAGCCCGCGAGTTGTATAATGTATGGGTGAGGCAAGCTGCTTTCCCGCCAATTTCCCCCAAGGCCACTGAGACACAGTCGATCGATACTCTCTCTCTCTCTCTTGCATTCGCTTGCTATCAGTGATGACCACACCCGCCAACCGGATTTCTAATGTTAGCACGAAAATATACCTCAGAATAAGGGAATAACAGGGAAAATAGGTGATAACTGAAGGAGAGGAGGAAAGTGGGGAAGGAGGGGAGGTAGAGGACTGAGATTTTGCATGGCCCAGGGGCCCCAAAAAAACAAAAAAACAAAAATTTGATGTCAAAAGTTGATTTTTGTTTTCACTCACTCTTAAGAGTCTCCCCGCAGTCCGCCGGGGGAACTCTTAAGAGTCTCCCCGCAGTTCCCGGGTTAAGAAATGTTGAAGTAAAAATAGTTTCAAAAACTTTAGAGAGGCAAGAAATAAGTGCAATTAGATGATTGTTAGCGGGTTGAGAGCGGTCACCCTTCTTTGGGACAGGTTGATTGAGAGCAAACTTCCAGCTAGATGGGAAGACGTTATAGGAGAGACAGAGACGGAAGAGTTTACCTAGGCAGAGAGTCAGCACGGAAGCACACATTTTGAGTACAACAGGAGGAACACCATCCGGACCGTATGCTTTCTTATTATTAAGCCCAGAGAGGGTAGAAAGTACATCTTTAGAAGAGATTAGGATATTAGGCATGAGTAAGTGAGAGGGGGTGGAGAGGGAGGAATAGCACCGGAATCATGCAAGGTGGAGTTTCTAGCAAAAGTTTGGGCGAAGAGTTCAGTTTTGTCAGAGGAAGAAGTTACGGTAGTGTCATCTGAGTGGAAAAGGGGACAGAAAGATGAGGAAGAAGAATTGTCCGGAATATCTAGATGTGGATAGTTCAGTGTATTTATTATTGATGAAAGAATGTTTGGCTAGTCGAAGAACAGATTTGGCTTGATTCCGGTCAAAAACATAAGAAGAACGAAATTCTTGAGTTTGAAGGCCTTGGTACCTTTTGAATAGTTCCTCCTTATCGCAGACAGCAGTAGAATATGCGTTAGTAAACTATGATTGGTTTTAATTAGTCCGAGAGAAATATAATGGAATGTATGCCTCCAAGCCCAAGAGGATTACCTCGGTAATGCATTCAGCACTTTCTGGTGGTCCCCGGCCAAGTAAGCAATAATCGTTCCATGGGAAGTAAAACAAATATTGCCGGAGAGCCTCCCAGTCGGCAGCGCCAAAGTGCCACAAGAGCCGCCAGATAGAAGGATCGGGTGGCCGTACCAAAGAGATAGGACAGATGAAAGAGATAAGTTTACGGTCGGAGGAGCCCAAAGGAGAGAAAAGACCGACAGTATAAAAGGAATGGTTAGAAGTTAGAAACAAGTCAAGAATGTTGGGCCGATCTCCGAAGCGATCCGGGATATGGGTGGGTTGCTGAACCAACTGCTCTAGGTAATTTAGGATAGAAAAGACATAGGCTTGTTCACTAGGTTGGTCAGCGTAATGAGAGGAGAGCCATTGGCAGTGGTGAATTTTGAAATCTCCTAAGATGGTGATTTCTTTGAAAAGAGAGATGGATAGGATGTGTTCCACTTTTGAGTTTAGATAGTCAAAGAATTTGAGAAAGTCAATAAAGTTAAGGGAAAGATAGACAGCACAGACATATTTAGTATGAGATTGGCAGGAAAGTTTGAGCCATAAAGTTGAGAATTCAGAGGAGTCAAAATTGGGAACACGAGAGCAAGTAAGTTTGTTGTGCACGTATGCACAACATCCACCTTTGGCTTTGGAACTAGGATAGAGAAAATAGGAGGATACAGAGAAGGGGCTGCTGGCAGTTTCTTTAGACACCTGAATTTCAGTGAGAAAAAGAAGATCAGTTTTGTAGGAGGAGACTTAGTGTTCAACAGAGGAAAAATATGAGGAATGGCCACATATATTGCAGAAGTAAATAGTAAGAGTAACACGCCGTGGTCCATAAAATTTTGAGGAGTTGTTAGGGAAAGGTCGGGTGAGTGTGGGGGCATTTATGGTCCCCTCCCCTGGGGACTCCGAGGCTGGGCTGTTTTTGTTTCTCATAATAATTTAGGCAAAACAAATTTGTGGAAAACAGAAAGTGTGAGGTGCTTCTTTAGTGAAGTGAAGTAGATAGGAGGAGGAAGTGTTTGTGAGAGCTAGCTGGATTACGCTGTGTAGGTGAGGCACAAACAAAATCAGTAAGGGTAAGCCAGACAAATGAAACAGGAGTTCCAGCAACTCCTTATCAAATACCTATAGGCCTTCCCTGGGTATTGCCCTGCTCGATTGGTGCCTACAATCTCCCCACTATTATATCAATAACCGACTAAACATTTTGAGCACTCTTACCGCACATATTTGCTTCACGTTTCAACTTTCCCAAATCACCGCACACATAATAATCCTCTGACTTCCCCGATTGTAGAGAGAACACTCGTACTCAAGAGCACACATTAGCATACACGGGGACGGTCCGAGTGCTACTAAATGTGATCACAGCTGTTACTCACGCTAATCTTATCTGGCATGCCTGTAGATAACGTTGTAGCTGAAAACAGGACTAGTAATAACCTTCGTGCTAGGCTAAACACAGCTACCTTGTATTTTGCTTTGTCGTTTCATTTATGTATCATGTTTATTTATTACCATTAAAAATACCAGTAACTGACTTCATGTGAAGCTTAGGTTTGTAAATTTGAATTATGTTTGTGAATAATTATATTTACCATAAAATAATAACAAATAAAACTTATCAACAAGCATATAGTGTACATAAATTGGAATTAATGTTAAGATTAGCTTTGTAATTTTGCATTACGTTTGTGAATATATTAAATAAGCATAAACAAATAAAAGTGGTGAGAAGTAAACTATTTTTGTTTTATGGCTGTCTCTATACAAATAATTCAATGAAACATAAACCTACTTGAACTTAAGGTGTACCATTGCAAACTGATAAGAACCCAATATAATATATTATGATATATCACAAACAGACGGAAATATCCACCATAACAAATAAATACGTAGTCTTCACCCCTTCAGCACCATGACGTTTTGTTACCTTAAATCTTGCTACAATTAGATTATTTTATGCATTTTAAGAAGGATCTACTGTATGTTAAGTTAATTAAAGGGTTTATTGAGATCGTGTTTACCCGTTTGAGTCGTAGAGGTAGATCATAACCAAAATAAATTGTCTAAAGGTAACCAAAATATGCTGAACATGACGTCATGGTGGTGAAGGGGTTAATGAGAATACATTTTCTTAACCATTTCCATAAACATTATTACAAAAGGATATACTCACATTTTTGTCATCAACCTAAATGGGTTCCTGTGAAAGCGCTACACTCTGTTTCTCATTTATAGCATATGTCTCAGGTTCATGTTATGACAATTTTATCTATCTATTGCCGGACGCCGTGATTCCGAAGTGTTGGCCACGAACGAAACGCCCCCATGGTACTCTGTCCCCAGTCAGTCGACGGCCCTCCCATCCATCACCGCTTTCACATGTATAATTCTTAACTCCATCCTTCTACCTCTCCCTCTCTGTTCTTCCACATCGCTCTCGCACACTCTCTCACTTCTCTTCCTACGTTCTACATGGCCGAACCATTTCAAAGTGTTCCTTTTCACACTTCCCAGCACATCTACATCCACACCACATCGCTCTCGTGCTTCCTCATTCGTTTGTCTATCCCTCCATGTAATTCCGCACGCACTTCTCAAGTAACTCATTTCCACCCTTTTCACTCTTAGTTTGTGTCTCTCCAACAAAGTCCATTCTTCGCTCCCATAAGTCAATGTCGGGATTACCACACTGTTATGCAAGGACTTCTTTACTTCCATGCTAACAACCCTATATCTTGTTACTGCTCTCAGCATTCCTACAACCCTCTTTACTTGTTGCAATTTTACATAATACTAAAAATGTCACTGAATTCAGCTGTTGCTCGTTTCGGTCTATTAGAAAGTTGGAGTTGTAGACATTGATATTTAGCAGAATTACAAGATAAAACAGGGTCGCAGAGCACCTATAAATACATAAATATCAACAAACTTATACCTATCACAAAATCAGATAATTGTTGTAACTCTGCTAACATGGGTGAGTTTTTTTTTATACTTCAACCATGACTATTATACACATTTCCCACCACCAACTCGGCTAAGTGATAAGATTATAATCATCCTGGTGCTATTATGGAACCTCTCTGATGACTAATATCTAATGATATGTCGGGCAGGTTGGGAGAGAGGTATCCTGACCAGGATTCGAACCCACTCGGTACTTTTGCCTTCGAACTCAAGAATCTTGTACTTTTTATGTTTCTGCCCAGATTCAATCCAAACCTGTTTTTCGACTCGCCAAGAACTCTTTCATCAATAATAAATGCTTTGAATTCTCCATCTATAGCTCTTCCCAAGCTTTCTGACATCTAGCCAAAAACCTCACCAACAATATACTTCCTCATCTTTCCCTCTTTTCCACTCTAACGGCACCACCCCGTCACTTCTAACTTTGACAAACAGAACTCTTCGGTCAAAATTTTGCTAAAAACTCCATCTTGGATGATTCATTACTGTCCCTGCTTCTCCACCTCCCTCTCTCTTACTTACGCCTAATATCATACTCTCTTCTAAGTATGTAACTTCTACCCTCTCTGGGCTAAATACGAAGAAGGCTTGCATACTAGATGGTGTTCCTCCTGTTGTATTCAAAAACTGTTCTTCCGTGTTGACTTCTTGCCTAGGCAAACTCTTTCTTCTCTGTCTATCCTTTAATGTCTTCCCTTCATAGAAGTTTGCTAATATACAACCTGTCCCAAAGAAGGGAGGTCGCTCTCAACCCACTAACTATCATCCAATTGCTCTCATTTTTTACATCTCCAAAGTTTGTTAACCATTCTGAATTCAAAATTTCTTAACCCGGGAACTGCCGGGACACTCTTAAGAGTTCCCCCGGCGGACTGCGGCAAGACTCTTAAGAGTAAGGCTTTTAAAAAATCCTTTTAAAACACCCCAAAACTATATATTTTTTTTTTTTTTTGCCCCTGGGCCATGCCAAATACCACTCCTCCACCTCCCCTCCTTCCCCACTTTCCTCACCTCCTTCAGTTATCACCTATTTTCCCTGTTATTCCCTTATTCTGTGGTCTATTTCCGTGCTAACATTAGCGAGTTGCAAGCAGGGCATTGTCATCACTGTTACCAAGCGAGTGCAAGAGAGAGAGAGAGAGTATCGATCGACAGTCTCTCTCCAGACGTGGGGAAAAGTGGAGGGGAGGGAGGTTGCCTCAGCCATACATTATGTAACTCCCGGCCTGTATCGCCGATTTTGACCATCCAAACGCTGTTTCCACTTGTTTTATTGTTGTAACAGGTTAATACCCTTTATAATCAACCTATAATAGGCGCATATGGATAAGTATTAATGCTATTTATGGTAAAATAATGATGTTAGTGATGGGAACAGCTCAAATACGTGCGCACAGGAGTGTGGTGTCTCATACCCCCCATGCGCACGTCTTAGGTTAAGCATGTGTCTTCTCATAATCTACTTTCATATCGTCAGTATGGTTTCTTGAAGGGCCGTTCTACTGGTGCTCTTCTTTATTATCTTACTAAGTCTTGCCTTGCCTAATTCCCTTTCGGGAATTCGGTGGGACCTTTTCTATTGCACTAGACATATCGGAAGCCTTCGATAAAGTCTGGCACAAAGCTCTAATCTCCAAACTACCCTCTTTCAGTTTCTGTCCCTCCATCTGTGCCTTTGTCTCTAATTTCCTTTCTGGCCGTTCCATTGCTGTGGTTGTGGAGGCCATTCACTCACTTCCTCAATCTATCAACTCTGGAGTTCCTCAAGGTTCTGTCCTGTTTCCAATTCTCTTTCTAATATTCACTAACCTCTGAAGTGTGCATGGGGGTAATTAGACACCTCTGCCTGTGTGCATGTATTTGAGCTGTTTCCATCACTTAAATATTCATTTTACCATAAATAGCATTAATACTTATCCATATGCGCCTATTATAGGTTGATTATAAAGGTATTAACCTGTTACAACAATAAAACAAGTGAAAACAGCGTTTGGATGGTCAAAATCGGCGATACAGGGCGGGAGTTACATAATGTATGGGTGAGGCAACCTCCTTTCCCGCCAATTTCCCCCAAGGCTGGAGAGACACTGTCGATCGATACTCTCTCTCTCTCTCTCTTGCACTCGCTTGCTAACAGTGATGACAATGCCCTGCTTGCAACTCGCTAATGTTAGCACGAAAATATACCTCAGAATAAGGGAATAACAGGGAAAATAGGTGATAACTGAAGGAGGGGAGGAAAGTGGGGAAGGAGGGGAGGTAGAGGAGTGATATTTTGCATGGCCCAGGGGCAAAAAAAAAAAAAAAAAAAATCGGTTTACATTTTTTTTTTTTTCTGACTCTTAAGAGTCTTCCCGCAGTCCGCCGGGGGAACTCTTAAGAGTCTTCCCGCAGTTCCCGGGCTAATGACCTTCTTAACTTTATCTACAGTCCAATCCACTCATATGTTGATGAATCTACCATACACTAGAGATGGACCGAATATTCGCTTCCGCATGCGAATATTCGCTATGTTTTTCAATATTCGCATTCGTATTCGCATCCGCATTTCCATTCGTAGCTATTAGCGAATATACAAATATTTTCACGAAACCAATGGAAAATAAGATAATATATATAATATTTAAATTTTAAAGTTAACACCAACGAATAAATAAAAGTGTAGATGTGCGTTGGGGCGCTAAAGTGGAATGAAGGAGGACTGAGCAGTGTTGCCACTGAACTTTATTTAATAGTATCAGATCAAACCAGTGAAAAGTACCGAATTATTCTAAAATGGCATCACTGCCCGTTAAACGAACGTGTGCTGGACCTAGACAGTTGAACCGTCACAATATTGCCATTTCAGACATCTCCAATGTAATAGCATGTCAATAAAGAATATTCCATCATATTTCCTCACTGATTTCGTATTTAGTACCAGATATTGACTATTTTATTGAAAGATGTACCAAATGTACTTGAGAGAGTGAAATGTACCAAATCTGGTACTTTAGTACCAAATACGGCAACACTGGGACTGAGGAAGTGTAGCAGTGTTGGTAGGGGTAACTCTGTCCCTCTGCCTCCATCCCCAAGCAAAGTCGCCAACTTAGCTCCTATAGCGCTAGATTTAGAGATTTTGAATCACCAACAAACATTAATTAAATTACTATGAAATTTATAAATGGAAGTCAAGGACATGGCATAATATTCAGAGGGATAACAGTTATAAACAACCATTTTATGTCAATCCTACTTTAGCACTCTCTAGCGCTTTCTCATAGTGAATCTAGCGTGAAAGGAAATTTTGAGTTGGCAGTTCTTGAAGGATGGAATAAGGATTGAAATATTCGCAATTCGCATTCGCAAATTTTACAACCAAAAATTTGCCATCCCTTTCGCATTCGCAAATATAGAAAATTGATATTCGTTCCATCTCTACGGCGTACACTATTCAACTAGTTTTCCACAACGACCCAGTATGCAAACACTCAAAACCTTACGTGATGAAGCCATAGCATGCGATTAACTATCAATTATTTCCGATTGGGTCAGAGAAAATCTTGTTATTTTCAATGTTTACAAAACCCAATTTCTCCATTTATCTACACATCAAGAACTTACACCCGTCTATCACTTATACTTCAACAATACATAAATCAACCTTTCATCTTCTCTCAGTATTCTTGGTGTGTCTTTGTCTTCTGGCCTGTCTTAGAAAGATCATATAACCACTCTTGCTAAAACAGCTTCCCAGAAGTTAGGTATGCTCAACTGTCTCTGTGGGTTCCTCACCCCCACACAGCTTCTTGGTCTGTATAGGGGCACAGTGCGCCTATGTATTGAGTATTGTTCGCATATGTGGGGAGGTTCAATCCCTGCCGCATTTCTCGAAAGGTAGTGTCAAAAGCATTTTGTCTCATCAACTCACCTCCTCTTATGAACTCCCTACAATCTCTCTCTACACGCTGTAATGTTGCATCTATCTTTCTCACTCTTCTACTGCTATTGCAATAATCAGTGTTCTTCAGAGCTTTCTCAGTGTAGAGTGGGGGTCACCCATCTTTCAAAACACTCCCACCCCTATTCTATCTAACTCTGTAACCCAAGAGTGGACCGATTTACCCAGTTTCTCTTGTTCTCAAAAAGCAAGCTTTGGAACTCTTTCGCTCAATCTGTCTTTCACCCATCCAATGACTTAAACTGCTTCAAGGTCCATGTGTTCAGACATTTTTACTCTAATTTGGCTAAGTCACTCATTCAACTTTGGTGGAGACACTCATTACATGCAGCTTTTCCTTTTGTCTCCTTCCTTCATGAGATGACAGGGTCTGGTCATGAAATGCTAAACACATCCAACGACCTGTTCCCGTTTTCCTACAACACCTCAGACCAAATCTGCCGCATTGCGAGCATAAGAAGTCGGGAACCAGAACCCGGACCCTCAAGGACCCAGGACCAACATCAACAGCAAGCTAGAAAATTGGACTCAACCAAGCCAGAAAATGCGCCCTCAGGACCAGCTCTCATAGAAAACCTGGAGCGCAAGGATTCTAGGGATAACTCCTATAGCACCCAAAATCCACCAGCGATAATTAGTGACCAAACCAATGCTATGCAATTTCCCTATCAAAACCACCAATACGCCCCAGTAGAGTATCAAATTAATTATACCAACCATACTAGCCATGCTAACAAACAAGCCCTTTCAGAGCCCAATTGCTCCCTCAGTGTTAAAAATGGGGAAAACCCTAATTCTCCTCAGACACCTCAAAATCACAATCCCCTTCTAAATCACCATCAGGTCATACCTAGGGCAAACCAAGAGACCAAAAATTCCCAAACCTCCTCCTCATACAAGACACACCATCAAAATAATATTAGTGCAACTCCCTCCATCCCTAATATCAAAATAAAGATATCACACACGGCCCTACTACCTCAAAGCAAAGCCCCTTGATGCCGACCGAAAAAGGGTTACTACTTGCACTGACCAAAGGTAAAGCAAGCAAACAGCCTACTGGCTTTATTCCTACATTGCAATCTTACATTGGGATCCTTAGGTCAGAAAGGGATCAGACAGACACAACCTCTAGTGAGGAACTTCCTGCTTTGGTAAATAGCTTACACAATCCGGTCATTCGGAGGCTTACCACCAGCACAACAGGAAGTCCCAATATCTCAGGCCAAGTCAGTAGCCTTGATAGCAAATCTCAATAAGAGATTGATATCATTGTACCAAACTAATGTAAAGCGTAAATATAAAGTAAACCTGACCAACCAACTCAGTGCAGAGTAATCAAGAGTGTCATGAAAGAAGAACATAAGAACATAAAACAATGGGAGTCTGCAGAAAGCCGATTGTCCCACACAAAGCAGATCCCTCTCACACTCAACCCTAATTATAGGCCGAGCTCACTAATACCATGAGGACGGACCTCACCAAAACGATCAGAGATCAACGCAAGATTGCGGGGGTCTACAGAGCGCCGATTGGCTCACACCCGGCAGATCTCTCCTCACACTCAACCCATCTCGTCCATATGCCTATCTAATTTTATTTTAAAGCCATACCATATCACTCGGTAGCCTATTCCACATGTCTACAACTCTGTTACCAAAACAATATTTGCCTATATCTGTTCTGAAATTAAATTTATCCAATTTGAAACCATTTGTTCAAATTCTTTCGCTATCGCTGAGCTTTAGTATATCTTTCATGTTTCCTTTATTAGTCCACTAACCCACTTGAACACTTCTATCATATCCCCACTAACTCTGCGTCTTTCTAACGAATGTAAGCCTAACTTCTTCAACCTTTCTTCATATGGTAGATTTCTAATATTATTAATAATTTTTTTCATTCTTCGTTGTACTCTCTCCAACGAATCTATGTCCATTCTGTAATAAGGTCATCACAATTGGACAGCATAACCCAATTATGAGGTCTCACTAATGCCAAGTAAAGTTTTAAGATAACATCGGCAGTTCTGTTACTCACACTCCTTGAGATGAATCCGAGAATCCTGTTTGGCTTGTTACGAACGCTTATACACTGTTTTCTAGGTTCAAATTATTGCTAACATAGACAACCAAATCTTTCTCGCAGTCTGAGTTTTCTAATTCCGTATTAGCTAGTTTATATTTTGCATTTGTATTCGTCTTCCCTATCTTTAATACCTTGCATTTGTCAATGTTAAAATTCATCTGCCAATTTACTGACCATTCGTGTAAGGTATCTAGATCCCATTGGAGGCTCTCTATGTCGTTTTCTGAATCAATTGTTCTCCCTATTTTGGTATCGTCTGCGAATTTACTTGTCTAACTAGTTATACCTAAATCAAGGTCATTTATCTATATAACAAACAGCAGAGTGCCTAATACAGATCCTTGGGGGACGCCACTTTTGACTGCACCCCATTCTGACTTAATACCATTTATGCTGACTCTCTGCTTCCTACCAATTAGCCATGACCTAATCCATCCCAACAACGATCCACCTATTCCATGCGCCTCAACCTTTCCCATCAATCTTTCAAGAGGGACTCTGTCCAAAGCTTTACTGAAATCTAAATATATTATATCATATGGCTTGCCATTATCTACCGCTTCATATACCTCTGAGAAAAAGCGAAGCAAATTAGTAAGGCAAGAACGTCCCTGAGTTAATCCATGCGGAGAAGAATTGATCAAGTAAAATTTGTCTAAGTGGCTTCTAATTTTCCTAGCAATAATTGACTCTAGCAACTTTCCTATGATTGATGAGAGACAATCTCAGGGGAGATTGGTGTAAACTTAGTCACTGAGTTGATAAACACCATTATTAAAGATGAGAAAATCCCAGAGGATTGGCTCAAAAGTGTAATAGTAAATATATACAAAGGAAAAGGGGATGCGCTAGATAGAGGAAATTATAGGGGCCTGAAAATGCTTGACCAAATCATGAAGGTCTGTGAGAGAGTCCTTGAGGGTTTGATCAGGCAAAGCATCTCTATTGATGATATGCAGTTTGGTTTTATGCCAGGACGTGGTACAACCGATGCTATCTTCATAGTCAGGCAGATACAGGAAAGATACTTACTAAAAGGCAGGGATCTTTACTTTGTGTTTGTGGACCTGGAGAAGACCTTTGATAGGGTACCTAGAGATGTTGTACAGTGGGCTATGAGGAAACTTGGTGTGGAAGAGTGGCTGGTGCGTGTGATAATGAAGATGTATGAGGATTCGCGAAGTTCGGTGAGGGTGAAGGGTGTACTGAGTGATGAGTTCGCAGTCCGTGTTGGAGTCCATCAGGGTTCAGTGTTAAGCCCCCTCCTCTTTATTATGGTCTTGGAGGCGCTGTCTAGAGTTTTTAGAGGCGGACTCCCGTTGGAACTGTTTTATGCAGACGATTTAGTCCTAATAGCGGACAGTATGCAGGATGCTGAGGCCAAATTCAGAGAGTGGAGAGAGGGCATGGCGAGCAAGGGTTTAAGAGTCAATATTAACAAAACCAAGGTTATGCATTGTAGTTTGAGACGAGGCAATGTGGAAAAGAGCGGTGCATACCCATGTGCAGTGTGTGGAAAGGGAGTGGGCGTTAACTCAATTCAATGTAGCATCTGTCGATGTTGGGTACACCATGGGAGTAAGCGCTGTAGTAGAATAAAGGGGCCCCTGCCGAAGGATAAGTCAGAAATAGAGAAATTTGAGTGCGTAGTGTGCAAAGGCAAGCTTGTGTTAAGTGATGATCCTGTGGCTGTGAATTTTGGAAATGAGTCTTTGGAGCTGGTGAACAAGTTTTGTTACCTAGGAGATACCATCTCTGCCGGTGGTGGGGCCGAGGCTGCCACTGTTGCTAGAATTAGGTGTGGCTGGGGGAAGTTCAGAGAATTGATGCCAACCCTGACCATGAAAAGAATGCCTCTCCCCCTGAAGGGAAAGGTGTATGCCTCATGTGTTAGAAGTGCAATGACGTATGCCTCAGAAACATGGGCCGTTAAAGTAGAGGATGTCAACAGAATGGAGCGTAATGAGATGAGAATGGTGAGATGGATGTGTGGGGCCAGGCTACAGGATAGAATAACAAATGTTGAGCTGAGGAGACGTTTAGGTATAAAGAGTATTAGCGAGGTGATGCGTACAAGTAGACTGGGATGGTATGGACATGTGGAGAGAATGGATGAACAAAATTGGGTGAAAAAATGCAGGTCTGTGATTGTGGAGGGAGCTGCACCAAGGGGTGGACCGAGGAAGACCTGGGATCGGACTATATGCGCCGATCTCAAATCCAAGAACTTGACAAGTGAAGCAGCCCTTAACAGGGTTGCCTGGAACGCCGCCATTAGGACAAGAGACTGAAACTGCACTTATGTGTGGAACACTCAGTCTTAAAATTTTATGTATGTATGTAATCTGTACTGACAACCAACACCGACAATGGATCTCCCGACAGGTAAATAGACCACGGAAATTTTGCATCAATGAAGTTTCGCAGATGTAGACTCTCACATCCTCGAAGAACATGAGTAGTTGTCTATGAAGAAATATTTCACTGACAACCTACCAAGAACTGACAACATAAATTAAACTGGTCTTCCATGAATATGATAAAGGTCTTGTATGTGTAGATTCAGGCATTCTGTAATATGTTTCTATTATTACTGTACTATTTAATAATGAACAAATATAGTATTTTCTATTAACCGTTTACAACTGACAGTGACAATTGGCCTCCTTGAATTTATTAAATGCTTCACAGATGTATATACCTTTATACTCATAAAAGATGAACTATATATTTTAACATTCTATGCAATGGCAGAAATTAATCTTTCTCAGCTTTTTTACTTACCGTGTACAGACAATTGACAGTGACAATGGGCCTCCCCGAATTTGTTAAAGGCCTCGCACATGTAGACTCCAGCATCCTCGGGGAAGATATCCTTCAACACCAGGGAGAACAGCCCCCCGTCATCTTCGCGATACTGGAACTCAGGGCTGTCCTTGATGGCCATCTCATTGTGCACCCATACCACCTTCATCGGCATAGAACCTGGGGAGGACGGTATATACAATTTCGCAAAAAAAAACTATAGTATACATACATAATTATACCTATATATTTTTGTTCACCTGATGGAAATGTGTATTCATTTGCAGTTCAGATCTTGAAACTTAATGAATTTGTTTTCATAAATCACAAAATAATGTAACTACATCTTTTGTTCTATGTGAGTGAGGGAGACAAAAGGTAGAACTGCCTGTATCGAGTGCCTCCCCCAGAGTTGAAAGAGTGACAGGGCCTAATCAAGGGATATTCTAGCCAAAATGCCTGGACGCACGGAATTTGAAGTAATTTATGTCATAGAAAGAGGGAAAGACTGATTCTGGGAGAGAGTTCCAGAGCTCAGCTGTTGAATAGAATAAAGGCTGAGAATAAAGTTTCACTCTTGGGTTGCAGAGTTGCACAGAGTAGGGGTGGGATTGTATTGCAAGACGGGTACAATGTACCCTACATAGAGGAGGTGGTATACACTGGGAAAGCTCTGAGGAACACTGATTATTGTAGTAGCGACAGAATAGCGAGAGAGATGCAACATTGCGTCGAAGAGAGAGAGATTGCAGACAGTTGGTGAGTGGACGAGAGTTAATGATACAAAACACTTTCCTTTCTATTTTGTCTAGGAGTGTGGTGTAAGAGGATCCTCCCCACACATGTGAACAATACTCAATACAAGGACACACTGTGCCCCTGTACAGAGCAAGAAGCTGTGCAGGGGTAAAGTGCCCCTTGAGGAGGTTGAGCACACCCAGCTTCTGGGAGGCTTTTCTTGGGTTTGGAAGCATTAAAGTCAACAAGGCTTTCTCTGCCCCAATTGGAAATAGTAGTTAGATCAGAAGATAAGTGTTGTATGGCTTCATTACGTTTGCTTTTGAGGAATTGCTGGTTGCGGCGTTCTGGAAAACTAATTGAGTAGTGTAAGGCAGAGTTATCTGCATATGAATGGATAGGACTGGAGGTACAGTTGAGAAGATAATTTATGAAAATTATAAAAATAATGGGAAATAGAACTGAGCCCTGAGGAACACCGGAGTTGATAGGATGAGGAAGTAAGCGATGGACGTCCACAACTGCAGGTATGGAACGACCGGAAAAAAAATTGGAGACAAAGGCACAGATGGAGGGATAGAACCCGAAGGAGGATAGTATAGAAATTAAAAATTTGTGCCAGACTCTATCAAAGGCCTTCGATATGTTTAGTGCAATAGAAAAGGTCTCACCGAAGACCTGAAAGGAAGATGACCAAGAGTTGGTAAGATATGAAAGAAGATCACCAGTAGAGCGACCCTTAAGGAAGCCATACTGGCGATCTGAGAGTAGAATATGAGAAGAGTAATGCTTAAAAAATTTGAGAATAGTTTCAAAAACTTTAGAGATACTCGAGATGAGAGCAATTGGACGTTAGTTGGAGGGTTGAGAGCGGTCACCCTTCTTTGGGACAGGTTCAGTGAGAGCAAACTTCCAGCAAGAAGGGAAGACGTTAGAGGAGAGACAGAGACGAAAGGGTTTGCCTAAGCAGGGATTCAGCACGGAAGCACGGAAGCACAGTTTTTAAGTACAATAGAGGAACACTGGCCGGACCTTACTCCTTCTTAGTATTAAGCCCAGAGGGGGTAGAAAGTACATTTTTAGAAGAGATTAGGATATTAGGCATAAGTAGGAGAGAGGGGGGTGGAGAGGGAGGAATAGCACCGGAATCATCCAAAGAGGAGTTTCTAGCAAAAGTTTGAGCAAAGAGTTCTGCTTTGTCAGAGGAAAAAGTGATGGTTGTGCCATCAGAGTGGAAAAGGGGAGGAAAAGAAGAGGAAGAAATATTATTGGAGAGGTTTTTGGCTAGATGCCAGAAAGCTTGGGAAGAGCTAGATTTGGATAGTTCAGTGTATTTATTATTGATGAAAGAATGTTTGGCAAGTCGAAGAACAGATTTGGTTTAATTCCGGGCTGAAACATAGGAAGAATGATATTCTTGAGTTTTAAGGCATCGGTACCATTTGAATGCTTCCCTTTAGTTGCGGACAGCAGTAAAACAAGCGTAAGTAAACCAAGATTTGTTTGCATTAGACTGAGAGAAAGAAAATGGAATGTATGCTTCCATGCCCAAGAGGATTACCTCGGTAATGCGTTCAGCACTCTCAGAGGGTCCCCGGCCACGGAAGCAAAAGTCTTCCATGGGAAATCAAAGAAGTACTGCCGAAGAGCCTCCCAGTCAGCAGCGCCAAAGTGCCACAAGCGCCACCGGTTGGGAGATATCGGGTGGCCGTACCGGAGAGATAGGACATGTGACAGATATTAGTTTATGGTCCGGAGGAGCACAAAGGAGAGAAAATATTTACAGTACAAGCAGAAGGGTTAGAAGTTAAAAATAAGTCAAGAATGTTGGGCCGATCTCCGAAGCGATCCGGGATACAGGTGGATTGCTGGACTAACTGCTCCAGGTTGCTTAGGATAGAAAAGATGTAATCTTGTTCACCAGGTTGGTCAGTGGAAACAGAGGAGAGCCATTGGCGGTGGTGAACGTTGAAATCTCATAAGATGGAGATATCTGCGAAAGGAAAGATGGATAGAATGTGTTCCACTTTAGAAGTTAGATAGTCAAAGAATTTTGGATAGTCAGTAGAATTATGGGAGAGATAAACAGCGCAGAAATATTTAGTTTGAGAGTGACAAGAAAGCTTTAGCCAGAGAGTTGAGAATTCAGAAGAATTAAAGTTGGGAACACGAGAGAAAGCAAGATTGTTGCGCACATAGACGCAACATCCAACTTTGGCTTGAAACTGAGGATAGAGATAGTAGGAGGATACAGAGAAGGGTTTGCTGTCAGTAGACCCAGAGAACTGCGTTTTAGTGAGAAAGAGAAGATCAGGGTTGGCAGAGGAGAGGTGGTGTTCCAGAGTGGAAGTTAGAGGGAAGGCCACGAATGTTGGCAAAGTTAATATAGAGAGTAAAAGGAAGTGGTCCAGAGCATTTTGGCAAGTCGTTTCCAGAAGTCGTATAAATGGAGGCCTTTCTGGTACCTACCTACCTACCCACCCACCTACCTACCTACTTACCCCCCCCCCCCCCCCCCTTCCGAGGTGGGTCGACAATTCGTCATCATTATTTTTTTAAAGCTAGTGTAGTATGTAAGGTGTTTGTAGTATAATATATTGATAGGGGGAGATGCATTGGAGGGCAGGCTGAGGTTGCCCTCAATATTGATGAGTCACAGTAAGGATCAGCTAGGGAGGCCAGATGGTGAAACAGGAGTTCCAGCTGTCCTTATGAACCACCTAGCACTCCTCGGGAGTACCGTCCTGTTAGGCGGGTACCTACAGCCTCCTCCTAACAATTCTGGAGGTGGAATTCCCAGTCCCAACCTCCAGGGGCTATCTGCGCCACAAGGTGACAGGCGGTGGGATCGCCACATCCCTATGCCACATTATCTTCATAATAGGTGAATAATAAAGATAAGCACATGGCAATTAACATTTACTGCAAAATAACTATAAGAGATTACTTAAATTTGGTATTCACAATACACTTATTAGTATTTGATTAAGAATTGATCTTGCCCTCCTCATCCTTCTTAGTCAAGTATCTGCTGGGGGTTTAGATGAGCTATTATACCGTATTAAAACTTTATTGACCAACTCTATCATGCTAGTTTTAATCATATTTACGCTCATGCTTACTGGTCAATTTATTATTTTGCAATTGTGGTGATTGCAGGCGGCTTCCTACCACTCAGAATATCCATATGGAAGGAATTCACTTCCTTGGAGTTGCTTTCCACAAACCTACAATATACCACAGTTAAATCTAGTTCCTACACATATTTTGTGAATGGTGGATGCTTTCATCACATAAACGTCTATGTTTTGTCTTTGTTTTACCTTCCTCCATTCAGATAGTATATGATATCTGAAACTTTTTATTTGTCCATCTACTTTCCAGGTCTGTTCTATCATCAATAATAATTTTAACTAATCAAATGCATCAATTGAAAATAACGATTTGTTACAAAGTAACTTGTACAGTATGAAAGTTAATGCAAGAATGTGCCTCAATTCACTTCATAAACCAATCTGATTAATACAATGGCCAGTTTCTTCAAACTTATATTATAACTCTAAATTAGCTTACGTTAGGTTAGAATATAATAAATTAGGGTAGGTTAAGCTCTAATTGCATATTTTATAGCCTTACTGAATCATTGACAGTCAAATTATTCTAGTTACCAGAGAGTGTGACTGAGAGGGTGGTCTCATCTCCATCCAGTGCTGTCACGTCCTCCAGCCTCTTTATGAAGGACGGGGGACTCTTCTGGCCAACCTTGTAGTGTTCCACCATTACCTGCAACACAATAGTTTCATAAATATATACTCAGAACTGAACAAAATATAGAAATAAAGTAGAAGTGCTGTTTGCTCAAAATAAAAGCAGCATACCCAGAGCGGGTGCCACTGCTCAACCCTGAAAGGGGTAGAAAGAAGAAAGCTATCCCCCCGCCAAAGGCTGCTTTATAAGGCCTTTTCTAGCTGATGCTGAGAGGATTGTGTTCTAGTCATGTGGTGATGGGCTTGTCTATCAGAGTGAGAGTTGAGCATTCTCTGCCATACCCATAGCTTACTCTGACTGTTCCTTTTACTTATATATTTTCTAGATCTCAAGTGGCGGCGTCTCTTCCATGGATTGACCTCTCTACTGGGAGCCAAAGTGTCCCATTTTTCCTTTGCCCCTCAACTTTCCCTTCATAATTGTTAAGGGGCACAGGGCCTTGGGTGGGGCTTCGGTGTCCTGCGCGTTTCAGCACCCTCCTCAGCTCCTCGCCCGGCTTCAGTCATTTGGTCATTCTTAGTGGTAAAGCAAGGAGGGTTCTGTGGGGGCGCTTGGTTATGGCCTTAGCCTTGCTTGGGACCTTTTTCTTTTTTTTATTATATACATTTTTTTTTTTTTTAATCTATGTGGATGAGGATACCTTACCTTTGGATACCTTTGGATGTGTTCGCCGCTCCTCTAGCGGCACCAAGGAGCGCGACGCCCCTCGTTATGGGTGGTGATTTGGTGAAGTAGACTGTTTGAAGCGACAGCTCGCTCCCTTGCGAGGATGGGCTCGTCTGGCACTTTTTGCAGTTCGACATCTAGGGCTCTCTTGAAGTTGTCTAACGAGATGTCCCTCATGTCTCTTACTCGCCGTGGGAGTTTCTTGAAGAGACGTGGGCCTCTGTGTGATAACCAGCCCTCTCGCAGAGAGCCCATAGCACCCCTGTTATTCATCCGGGGGATTTCGCATTCCCAGCCTCTCCTATCACTGAATTTCATGACTATCGGAGTATGTAGGTTTGGTACTAAACCCTCTGCGATTTTCCACGTGTATATTATTAGGTAACGTTCTCTTCTACGTTCCAGTGAGTACAGATTCAGTGCTCTTAAACGAGGGAGACACAAGGCAAAACTGCCTGTGACGAGTGCCTCCCCCAGAGTTGAAAGAGTGACAGGGCCAAAATTTAAGAATTGTTCAAGCCAAAACGTCTGGACACATGGATCAAGTTTGAAACAATTTAAGTCATAGGATGAGGGAAAGATGGATTCAGGGAGAGAGTTCCAGAGCTCAGCTGTTGAATAGAAGAAAGATTGGGAGTATATTTTCACTCTTGAGTTGGAGAGTTGCACAGAGTAAGGGTGGGATTGTGTTGGAAGACGGGTACTACGTTCCCTTAGTAGAGGAGGTGGTATACACTGAGAGAGCTCTGAGGAACACTGATCATTGTAGTAATGATAGAATAGCAAGAGAGATGCAACATTGCGGCGAAGAGAGAGAGATTACAGAGAGTTGGTGAGTGGATGGGAGTTAATGATACAATAGGGCATAGGCTTTTCTTTCTACTTTGTCGAGAAGTGCTGTGTGAGAGGATTCTCCCCACACATGTGAACAATACTCAATACAAGGATGCACTGTGCCCCTGTAAAGAGCAAGAAGTGGTGCAGGCGGTTGAGCACACCCAGCTTCTGGGAGGCCTTTTTGGCAAAAGTTGTAATATGGTCCTTCCAAGAAGATCAGAAGAAATAGAGACACCGAGAATCCTGAGAGAAAATGAAGGGTTGATTTTTTTACTGTTGAAGTATAAGAGATAGTCCTTTGAGGGTACACGACGAGTAGATAGATGGAAAATTGGATTTTGGAAGAATTAAAGGCAACAAGGTTTTCTCTGCCCCAATTGGAAATATGGTAGTTTGTTTATTTTGTTTTCTATATTCCAACTACTCCCTCTCGGGCATAGGCTGAGAGCCTGTACATTCTACCGCTCAACACGTTGAAGCCTGTGAGGTCTCATTCCAGCCTAGGGAGTGAGACATGTGAAGCACCAACTCACGGTTCGAAGCAGCCCCATCTCTGAAGCCAAGCTCGCCCTTGCGCTTCACTGTCTCATCCCCTCAGAATTGGACCTTCACTCTCAGAATGCCACCTATTGAGCAATTAACTCACTAAGCATTGCAGCCCTGTAGCATATTTTGAAAATGGGAATATTAATACAGTGCTATTTAATCAAGGAACAATGAGGGTATTTTTTTAGCGTTTCAGTGGGCTTTGTGGTAATGCACTGATACCAGGTACAGCACAAATTTCATCCCAAAAATATCTTCTCATTGACATGTCAGGATTCAAACCCGGGTCCATTGGATTACCAGTCCAGTGGCAAGACCACACCACCACACCTCCCTTTAGATCAGAAGTTAGATCAGAAGATAAGTGTTTTATGGCTTCATTACGTTTGTTTTTAAGGGATTGCTTGCTGGGGCATTCTGAAAAACTAGTTGAATAGTGTAAGGTAGCGTCGTCTGTATATGAATAATGGATAGGACTGGTGGTACAGTTGAGAAGATAATTTATGAAAATTAGAAAGGGAATTGGAGATAGGACAGAACCCTGAGGAATCATATTTTGGACCTAATATCATAACTATTACACAAATTCAAAAAACAAATGTTGACTGACTGTCGCATTCACCCACCGAATGTTCGTGTGAAATTTGGTGAAAATCCGTCCAACGGTCTAGGAGGAGTTTTGGGACAGACAGACAGACAGACGACGACGATGATAACGACGACATTGACGACAGACATTTTTGCCGGTGGTACCCCACTATACAGGGGTGGGGGGGTGGGGAGGGGGTGGAGATACCACTCTGCTTACGCAGAGTTGATAAAGTAAGCTAATATTATATTTGCAAGTAACATAATAATATTGAAACATTTGAACAAGCCAAAAAATGGCATAGACAAGTATATATCTTTTAACTCCCAAAGAGCGGGGCTGTTTATAACATCTACTACCTGCCAAGCGGGCATATTTCCCCTAAACGAGCTTCCTTCCATGTTCTTTTTCATGCATAAAGAAGAGCCAGAGCGTAATACAATTATGTATCCGTGAAAGGGCGATAATAGAGCTTTCCAATGACACCTGAATCATCCTTGTACGAAGGGGTTATCCTGTAGCGATCGCGCAACGAGAGGTGAAAAACCGTAAAATAAGGTAATTTAACCCTTTCTCTACTGGCGACGTTCTCTTTACTATATTTTGGCTACTATTAGACGATTTTATTCAGCTTAGGAAGGACGTGGCTCAATTGAAAAGGTACACTCTATCTCAATTCATTATTTTAGCTAACCTATATCCTTCCTAAGCTACATAAAATCGCCTAAAATGTAGCTGAAATCAAATACAAAAGACGTCATCGGTATAGAAGGGGTTAAGGAGCCCCAAGTATTTTACGGCAGTCTCCAACAGCATGGCGGGGGGCGAAGTCTGCCATCTCTGATTGCATTGTTATTACACGTTTACCTTTTTCTCACACAAAAGTAATAGCTTCATACTAAAAAATAACTAGAAGCCTCACACATAAAGACACAAACACTCACCTCGCAGGAGCATTCTGTCCGTCCAGCATCGTTGATCAGGACGCAGGTGTAAGTCCCGGCATCAGCGGAAGAGACCAATGGAAGCTCCAAGGTGGCTGTTTTCTCATCGTAGGCCTGTTGGAACTCGTCACACAGGGGCAACAGCTCGTTGTTTCTAAGGGTAATACAGAGGGATTTTTTTTTTTTTTTTCTATTACCGTATTTCGTAAATGGAGTTATACTTTTAAAGAAATACAAATACATGATCATATACAAGTTTCGATGACACTGAATATTAGATAGACTTTCATCCATGTATTTATTAATGATTTTGTTCACTCCTCAATCGAGTAAGAAGACTAAAACAGCTACATTCGTTTATGAAACGTAATTGTCATTGTGTATAAATATTACTAATATGCATGGTTGCTCGCTTAATTTTAGTTATAGAATTACATATTTATCTACTTGATGTAAGGAAATAACCCTAAACTAATAGATGTTCTTACTAAGCCTTTTAAAAATAATTATATGTTAGCTTAATCACACGATTGTCATTGTATTGAAAAAGTGGATAAACCTACCTGTACCACTTGGCCCTGGGTGCTGGCGAGCCACGGTAGTCAGTGGATAGTGTGAGACGCCCGCCATCTCTCACTGTGCTTGAGGACATGACTCTGGTGAAGTGTGGGGGGGTCAGGGGCGAGGAGAACCAGGACCGCACATACCCTGCATACTTGTTGCCGGACGCCTCTGTTGGGTGGGAGATAAAAGTGTTAGTGGTTAGTGAATAATAAACGCCTCAGTGGCATTATTTGAAAGATAGTCAAATTGTGATTGTATATACTGGAGGACATGCATCTGGTGAAATGTGGTGGTGATCAGAGGCGAGGAGAACCAAAATCTGATGTCTCTTTTGGATGACAGAGATAGGGGGTTAATGAATCGAATCATCTAGTTAGTGTACATACCCAACATATTAGCTATTTATCTCCTATGTTGAGGAGAGGAGAGATCATTTAGTTTACCATGTGGTCTTTAGAGTTCTCAATGGAAATTAAGTGGCATTTTTTATTCTATGAAGATAATGGAAAATGAATGGTAGATTAGTAGTAGCTAAATTAATGGAACATATGACTCTTCATGAGGGGCACTATAAGGCCTCTATTAATTACATTCTTCTATAACTTACTGATGACATCCAATCTGGCGGTGGCTTGTTCGCGACCCAGGTCATTTTCTATGGTAACCCTGTAGAGCCCCGCGTCCTGTTGGGTAACCTTAGGGATCTCCAGGATGCGCACCTCCTCTCGTTCCTCTATCCTGTAGCGGCCTCCATCCACCAGCTTGATCGAGTCTTTGTCCCACACTGACCGAGGTTTTGGGTGACCTATTGAAGGAAGCAACAGTATTGTTATTCAGGCCTTAATAGGCATAATCGTAAGGTCATAATCTTTTCCGTACCAGTAGTACATTATGTGTGCATATTTTGTAAGTTGTAGCAACCATGTAGCAAGACAAGGAGCCTCTGCCTTGATGGTGGTGATGTCGTCGTAGTGTTTTACAGGGATGGCTATGATGAAGCAGGAGATTGGTCCTCTATAGAAAATCGTCATAGAAATATGCTTTTGTTGGAAGAATTCATAGCCCCATGTGCAATACTTAGGTGACGATTTACAGTACATCGTAGCTCTACCCACCATTGCTATGGAACTCACTACCAAGATAAAGTGAATCTATCTAAGGTTTTAATATCCTCACCACTTCTATGAAAAGATCACACTGCTGTATTCAATAACTTGCCAAAAACTAAACAACAGTTTTTGTCCAAGAGACCCATAGACCCAGTGACTTTGACTCCAATTGTAATGCCTAAATAACCAGTTGGAAGATCGGCTTGCTTCACAGCAAGTCCGTCAAACTGTCTGGTGATGTAGCCAGTCTATGTAAGTGATAATTGAAGGTGCTTATGGTTGCTTGAACACACCCCTGTCTTACTCTTTAACTCAGAGAAGAATGAGCATGTTTGCCTTACACACTTGACTTTATTTTCTGGTTGTAAGTCAAGTCCATGCACTAGATCAATAAATACCTCAGGAATCTCGGAGAAGCAGTAAATGCCAAAGTTTCTCACAATGTTTTGATCGAAAGATTTTTTTTTAGATCGGCATAGACTGCATGTAGTTACACAAAATAATAACCAGGACATTCCAAATTATATTTACTGTACTTATTGAGAAGTAAATATAATAATATTTTATAGTTGCTCACCAAATTCTATATATGTCAGACATACAATACAATGAAAAGCATGTAAAGCATAAGAATAACTATGACATAACTTATTCAAACTGTGAAATATGTAATGTTTTACCTTTGACGGCACACTGAAAGCTGACCGTATCACCCTCCTCCACAATACGGTCGTGGGGGATGTAGTAAAACTTGGGCCCGTGGGAGCGTCGCGTCTTAGACCTAGTACTGGGCTCAGGGGTGCGGCGCCGGGCTGGGGAAGTTAATGACTGTATTTATATTATGCTTAAAATGGGGTTAGTTGGAATGCAATCACGCTCTAAAGATACGTTCCATCTTTAACATTTTTATCTCCTTATTTTAATTTCTTGACTTTGGACATAAATCAAAAATACTCCATAACGCTCAACACCTCTTGGAAACAAAGGTCTTATTCATGTGAGTGAACAACTTTCTATATAGAGTGAAAGGCAAGGATGCAATTATAGAGATAGAACACAACTCCTGAACGTGACTGTACTTCTCTAGCTTGTCGCCAGAGAAGGGGTTCGTGAAAGTCGGATCACCAATCAAAATAAACTGATATTATTGTGTACATGAATTTCTGAGAAAGTGTGTCTAAATTCTAATTTCACTAACATATTTTACTATAAGTTGAAGTAACTTCCAATTTGTGTACTCGTGTACTAGTAATTTTCAAATTGTGTTTATCCTAATGTACCCTTCTAAAAGTGAACTTCTTATTTTAATTACTCGTGTTTAGCTTAATATTAGTCTAGCTGAAATATAGGATTATTAATTTCTAGCTTTACTTAGTGTGACTCTTGTACTAATTTATTATTAGTGTTTATTTTGACATGATGTCCAATATAATTTAAAGATTTTAATTGTCGATTTTAGACCACTGAAGATGACCTAAGAAAATTGTCGAAAATTAAAATAAAGATGGTACTGTTCATGACTTCAATTATTTTACTCTTCCTCCTAATAATTATGTATATACTGTATCTTCTATATTATATAAAGATGCCTCTTGAAGCCTGTTTTACTATCACCTATTCTGATTTTTTGGTTAGTTAAATTTGGGTTAGGTGATTGGATAATAAAATCTTTAAAGAAATACAAACTCACAGAACAAGGTTATCAAAAGCTAGTTGATTAGAGACAAATGTGATAGTATTAAGTAGCTATCTTCTATAAAAAATAAGTAGAATCATTATCAGTATCTAGTATGGATTCTTAAGAATTGATAAGTAGATTAAAAGTATGATTCTAACTGAAAACCTTACTTATTCGAAGGGGTTAATGCAAAAGCAATCCCCCCACCCCACCCCCCAATCTAATTCAAACTCGAAACGTATGTTAGAATACTGTTTTCAATCAGATATTATCGGAACATATTCCACAGCATAAATTAGTTCTGCAATACAATATGGTAGCCTACTAACTACATTATCACTTGCAAATTATACCTCTGGAATATCAATGAATAATAAACATAATTTAACATAATTTACGACTGTACTTGAAATACCCCGAAAAAGCAGAGACGTTGGCTTGAAATTACTTTTTGTGATTAACAACTCGAAAACATCCCTACCAAGAAGTGGATAATTTATGTTAAGAAACATTTTGCGTTTTCTATTTTTCTAAACAAAATAATGTAGATGCTGTGATTCTGATTTATTTGTTTACATTAGTATTATATTATATCATATAATGTTATATTATATATTATTTAGTTTGGAAAGGACCTGATTGAAACAAAGGGTTCATTGAGATTTTGTTTCACTTAGATTCGGGCCTTCATATACAGAATAGAATTGGCAAATGTTAGCCAGATTAAATTTAAAATTATGTTACGCTTTGAAAAGTTTAATATAATGGTATTAAGACACAATGGCAAGATACAAAAACACATGTCAATATATGAATAATAACACTAATGCACATTCGTATAATTAGTTAATTATAAGGTATGTCACGCATAGCATACATAAACCAGTTATATAATTAATACTCAATTTGAAACTTAACATTAATCAATAACTCTCCGTCATTAGTATAGGAATTTTCAGCAACCTCATGAAATGTAAAAATAAATCGATTACAAATAATTTCATAATAGCAGCGTTAGTCAGTTAAGCAAACATTTTTGATAATGTCAGTACTACCCGATATTACTAAATAAAAGTGGAATATTTAGACTATTCTATTGTATTTACTCAGGCTCAATCCCAACTTTTCCTATTTTTTTATTTTATTTTATTTATTTATTTATTTTTTATTTTGTTTTTTCTCTTTTTTTGGGAGGGGAGGGGGGCGGCCGACTCAAGACAGAACAAGGACAGGGATAACACAAAACACAACAGAAAACAACGAACACACAAAAACAAAATACAAATTCACACATAATTATGTAGGTCATCCAGGAGAAGACCCAGACACCAAGGTCCCTCCAGCACTCCCCCGGGCCCCGACCACCCGGAGAGGTTCTGATCTCGGCAGGCAGACATGCAGCGAAGCCCTACCACCACAAGCCCGCCCACCACACTTTAAGGTGCACCCTTCATATTAATCGTCTCCCCCCCCCCCCCCCCCGGGGCCAGGCGCCTGATGGACTATTATCTACTGTAGTCCAACTTGCGCCCAACCCCTTCCCCCAAATGACCACGTGTTAAATCATCTATTCACAAGCATTCTCCATTCATTCCTGTTTATTATTTATTATGTTTATTATGTTGTTGTTGTTGTTGTTCTTCCCCAAGCTGCCTGGCCGAACAGCCTCAAGGCCCCGAGCAATTCCAAGGCCATAACCGAGTGCCCCCACAGAACCCTCCCCGCCGACCACAATAAAGCCTGGGTGACCGAAGCCACTCCATGGCGGGGAGCTGAGGAGGGTGCGGAAACGCCCGGGAAACCAAGGGCCCAGGGCCCTGTGCCCCTCAGCAATTATGAAGAGAAAGTTGAGGGGCAAGGGAAAAATGTGACGCTTTGGCTTCCAATCTTGGTAGATTGGGAGGTCAATCCACGGAAGAGACGCCGTCACTTGAGATCTAGAAAATATATAAGTTAAAGGAACAGTCAGAGTAAGCTATGGGTATGGCAGAGATTGCTCAGGTCTCACTCTGATAGACCAGCCCATCACCATGTTTATTATGTTTTAAAATATAGTACTGGCAGTTAATACCTTACCATTATATATTAATATCGCTTAGATATTACACTAATACACTAGAAACTAGAAAATATCACTATATTTACAACAGATATACCTAGTAATAACATAATTATATGCAAAGTGTTTTATTATTTCGTCTTGATTGCATATTTTCTACACTTCGAGTTGAGTAGAAAAACAATAGTGTTTATGTATGTTTTGCTATAACACGAATATATGAGAGTGCACTACCTGTGTTAGAGAAAATTTACCACAACGACATGCAACATATCCATAAGATTTGTACAATAACAACTTCAGAATAAATATAATTCAAAGGCTGTTGGAGCTTTCATTAGATTGCCAAAAAAAATATGAGAATGGAGGCCTAATGTTTAGCCCTATTAGTTTTGAAATTTTAAGACGTTCGCCTCATAAGTTTGGCTATTTCAAGACATTTCGCCGGATTTATTTGTCAATTTCACAGCATTTTGGTGTCCATTTTCCTGGCGAGAGATAGGAAGCCTGCAATTTATGAAGAACCGATCTTCGGCTGCGGCATTTTTTTGGAAAACATGCACATTATCTCGAAGGGGGGTCTTGGAGGTATTTTAAAAAGCTTGATGGAGGTCTAGGGGGGCAAACTAATAAATAGATAAATATATTTTCTTAATCAAGTATACTTAAACCTGTGATTTTATCTTTGAGGGAAACGTCGAGTTAATCCCTTCCCAATGCTTAACCCCTTAAATCAGACGACAATATTTATGTTATATTTATGATATAGACATTTGATGTTGCTCAACTTAGAAAGAATATCTAGGAAATATATGACTAGAGAATATTAGAATGAACTCTCTAACTCTAGCAGGTCCTATTCAAATTCAATAACACCAAATGAAGGTTGTCAGAGTGAATACTAGTCATGTGATTGGAATGGTTAAAACAAGGGGTTTTTATGTCTACGAATACAACAACCCCATCCTAATGCCCCATCGGATTATTCCCTGGTCTGGACTCCTCAAAGTGCCCTGGACCTCTACCTTCTACTCTATCTATCAATTTCTGTAACATTCGCGGCCTTTCCTCGAACTTCCTCTCTGTGGAACACCATGTCTCTTCTACCAAACCTGTCTTAATTTCCCTTACCGAAACTCAGTTGTCTATGGTAACAGACAGCAAATTCGTCTCTATATCCTCCTGCTATCTCTATTCTCAATTCAAAGCCAAAGGTGTTTGTTGTGTGTACGTACGCAACAATCTTACTTGCTCGCGTGTTCCCAACGTTGACTCTTCTGAATTCTCAACTCTCTGGCTTAAGCTATCTTGTCACTCTCTCACTAAATATGTCTGCGCAGTTTATCTATCCCCTAATTCTACTGACTATCCAAAATGCTTTGACTATCTTACTTCTAAAGTGGAACACATTCTATCCATCTCTCCCTTCTCTGAAATCTCTATCTTAGGAGATTTCAATGTTCACCACCGGCAATGCCTCTCCTCTCTTTTCACTGACCAAACTGATGAACAAGCCTACATCTTTCCTATCCTAAATGTCCTAAGGCCAATCCCGGACCGCCCTGGAGATCGACCCAACATTCTTGACTTATTTCTAACCTCTAATCCTTCTGCTTACACTGTCAATCTTCTCCCTCCGTTGAGCTCCTCCGATCATAACCTGAGCAAATTACTGAGGTAATCCTTTTATGCTTGGAAGCATAAGCTGCATCCCTCTTCTCTTTCTCTCAAATAAACTCACAAAAATCTTGGTTTACTCACACTTGTTCTACTGCTGTCCACATTAAGGAGGAAGCATTCAAACGGTACCGTCGCCTTCAAACTTAAGAATCCCATACTTTATATATTTCTGCGTGGAGTCAAGCCAAATCTGTCCTTCGACCTGCCAAAAACTCTTTCATTAAAAAAAAAAAATGCTGAGAACCTTCTAACTCCAGTTTTTCCCAAGATTTTAGGCATCTAGCCAAAAACCTCTCGAGGAAATTTACTTCCTCGTCTTTCCCTCCTGTTTTCCACTCTAATGGTACCACCATTACATCTTCCTCTGACAAAGCTGAACTCTTTGCTAATAATTCCACCTTGGATGATTCCGGCGCTACTCCTTCTCCACTTACTTACTTACTTATGACTAATATCATAATCTCTTCTAAGGATGTACTTTCTTCCCTCTCTGGGCTTAATACTAAGAAGGCATATGGACCGGATGGTGTTCCTCCTGTTGTACTCAAAAAAATGTCTTCCATGCTGACTCCCTGCCTAGACAAACTCTTTCGTCTCTGTCTTTCCTCTAACATCTTTTCTTCTTGCTGGAGGAAGTTTGCTCTTATTCAACCTGTTCCAAAGAAGGGGGAATGCTCTCAAGCCTCGAACTATCGTTTAATTGCTCTCATTTCTTGCATCTCTAAAGTTTTTAAAACTATTCATCTTTCAAAACTTCTTAAACATTTATCTTCCCATAATCTACTTTCAGATCACCATTACGGCTCCCTTAACGGCTGCTCTACTGGTGATCTTCTTACTTATCTTACTAACTCTTGGTCATCCTCCTTTCAGGACTTCAGTGAAACTGTTTCTATTGTGCTAGACATATCGAAAGGCTTCAATAGAGTCTGGCACAAATATCTTATTTCCAAACTGCCCTCCTATGATTTCTATCCCTCTATCTGTGCCTTTGTCTCTAGTTTCATTTCAGACCGCTCCATAACTTCAGTTGTGGACGGCCATCGCTCCCTTATCAACCTATCAACTCCGGTGCTCCTCAGAGTTCTGTCCTGTCTCCAATTCTCTTTCGATATTCATTTATGGTCTCCTCAACTATATCTCTAGTCCTATCCATTCATATGCTGATGACTCTATCTTACACTATTCAACTAGTTTTTTATAACAACCCAGCATGCAATTACTTCAAAACTCCTGTGACAGGGCCATGGCAGGCCTATCTTTTGATCTATCAATTATTTCTGATTGAGGCAGAGAACATTTTGTAACTTTCAAACGCCTCCAAGACCCAATTTCACGCTGTATCTATCTGTCGCAATCTTCCGCAAGAATATTAATTATCCTTCAACAATACATAAATCAACCCTTCATCTTCTCTCAATTCTCTAGGTGTATCTTTTTCATCCAACCTTTCTTGAAAAGATGATATAACCACTCTTGCTAAAACAGCTTCCCCAAAGTTAGGTATGATCAACCGTCTCCGTGGGTTCATCATCCCCGCACAGCTTCTTGCTCTGTATCGGGGCATAGTGTTGAATATTGTTCGCATGTGTGGGGAGGTTACACCCATATCGCACTTCTCGAAAGAGCATTTTGCCTCCTCAACTCACTTCCTCTTACTAGTTCCCTGCAAGCTCTTTCTACACACTGCAGTGTTGCATCTCTTTCACTCTTTTATCGCTCCCTTGCGGCGAGTGGGAGGCACTCGCCTTTCAACAGTCCCACTCCTTTTCTGTCCAGCTCTCCAACCCAAGAATTATACAAGTCTCTCAGTCTTTCTTCTACTCAACAAGTAAACTCTGGAACATTCTCATTCAGTCAATCTGTCCTTCATCCTATGACTCAACTGCATTAAACTTTGTGTGTCCAGGCATGTTGACCCCAACATCCCTTGAATATGGCTATGTCACTCTTTTGGCTTTGAGGGAAACACTCATTACAGGCAACCTGCCTTTTTTCCTCCGTCATACACATATAAAAATATTACACATATTTGTTAAGTTGAGCCACAAACCGTATGATTCGTTAATTAACATCTTTAGAAACTTACACAAATGTAGGCGAAGTTGGGGTAGATCTAATCATTATTGTTAGTACAGTACACACCAGTTCACACATCAGCAGGAGGGAATTAATGGTAAAGGTATACAGTATACGGGAATAACTTAATAGTATATGTAGTTACTGGAATAACATTTAAACTTCTGAGAAGAGTCAGCATGTCATAATGAATAATTTTGAATGTGAAACTAAACAATGGAGATACGATTAATACATCTTAGCTATTCATTAATTGGAAATAGTTAGAAAAGTGGGTGAGAAGACAATTTAAAATGTATATGCATTACTGTGGAATAAATGTTGTGGTAAAACAAATCTAATACAAACGTTCCGGTCAGCCTGTCAATTTTGCAGTGTTCCAGCTAACCACAACATACATAGATCAAAAGTAGTAGTGAAAGAGGATGGGATGAACATCAAAGCTAAAGGGCAGCAGAGTTATCTAGGAGAAAACAATTGTTTTTATATTAGGAGCATAATGGGCTCTTGCATCCTAGCTGCTTAAACTATACCCTTTTCATCATGGGTATGCCAGAAATCCCACCCTAACTCGAACAGGACTATATTAATCGAGCTAATATTTCTACCATTTGAGATGAGTCAGCCAGGGAATAGGTGTGGCAATCTACAGCCTCTTTTACTCTAACCGTGTTTGAGTTACAGAGGATAGAGATCACGATTTCTGGCCTACCCATAATGAATAGACTATAGGAATGTGTAACAAAGACAATATGTGTCAAAGACTGACAAATAAGTGGACGAAACGAATGTCGAAGGAGGACTGTCAGAAAGGGAAACTCTACACCAAACGGTTGAGACATGAGGATTATGTTGGAATCCCATATAGCAAAAGAAATTTAACTAAAATGGGAGGTTCCACATTACGGAGAAGTTTTTCATTTGTATTTATTTATATATGTATTTATTATTATTTGTTCTATTGTTTTTGTTTGTTCAAGTGTGCTCCCTAACCCTCCATCAAGTTTTAAAATAAACACCCCTAAGACAAATGTATACATTTTTCGGTAGAAAACATATAAATACTGGTTGAATGCCAGTTCCTCCTAAATTAAGCTTGCTATCGCTTGCCAGGAAAAATCGACACCTAAATGGCACGAAAGGGATTACAACTGACAAAGAAATGGGGCAAAAGTTCTTAAAGTCGCCCAACTAATGGAGCTAAACATGAGGGAGAAGAAAACAAATTAAGAAGAGGAATCGGTGGGGAGGAGAATAACTACGTGAATATTGTATCAGATAGAGCAATATGAAGGAAAAAGAAGTGGCTCAAAACATTATAACCTGTTCATTATCTATCTATCTATATGCTCAGGCCCAATCCCCATTTTGGGGGTAGCATTATAGGTAGGCCAAAAATCTTGACCATTAACTTCTTTAACTAAAAAGCGACTAGAATAATCGGGTTAACATTACTATCATTAGGTAGAGTCAGTCAGGGAATAGGTGTGGAAAGTTACAGCCCACTTGCTCCATCCGGTTTTGAGTTACAGAGGTTATAGATCACGATATCTGGCTTACTTATAATGAATGGACTATAGGTATGTATTGGAAACCTACATTATGTTCTAAAAGGAAAGCATATAAAGGAAGGAGGATGGAATCAAGTCCATTTGTAAGCTATAGGAGAGGAGAACAATCATAGGAGTAGGGGCAAAGAGGAAGGAATCAATGGAGAACAGAGCAAAAATAAATGAATCAAGAAAGAAAGGAAGAGATCGAAGACAAATAAGTACTCCTCTATATTAACAGCAGATGGGAGGATCCGCATGAGATGCTGACGAATTGGGGAAGTTGAAACTCATTGGTTGATTGATTGAACATAAGTTAGTAATGTAGTGTATCTTAGTGACAGGTAAGTAGAAACTGAGAAATAACGGATGCACATAGTTATTGGAATGAGGTTTGAAGGAAGGTTGGAGGAAGTAAGGGGAAAACACACAAGATGGAAGAACTCGGGGGCACTCAGGGGAATCGTCTAACCTAGCAGCAGAGGAGAGGAGCCACGTGAGAGAGGGCGCCAGTGGGAGATGCTGACCGAGGGTTCTCTCCAGCCCACACCCGCCCATGAGTGAGCGCTACCCTCACCTGCAACACCACCACCATTCATACTCACACACTGACACCACCACCAAACACTAGACACCCTAAAGGTCTAGGTTAGAGACTCTATTGAGCTGTAGGTTATCCATAGGGTCTCTAACCATCACTAGATGCTGAATCCCAGGTTTTCAAAACTAGTTAAACAAAATTATTATGATAATTGTATTAATGACTGAGGGAACAAGTTATATTTTCAAAACTTCGAAAGTAACTGCATCGTCTTGTGATAACTTCTCTGAATATATATATATTTTTTTCATAACTGGTGAATGACGTAATTGGATACATTGTAAAATCGAAACTTCATACAAAGTTGTATCCCTGAAATGGTGTCGTATATAAAAGGGGAATGTCCTAATATATCTCAAATCAGTAGTCTGAGAATGATTTCATTATACTTCTGGAATTAAAGTTGCAAAGAGTTTTGAGACTCTGGGTTGGGCTGGGCTGGCCATCTTAAATAATATACAGTGCATATTGTTTTAATTAAATATGATTACTGTATAGTATATACAGCATACCAGGTTTAACAACTCAGCACCCTCTAAATCTCTGCAATGATAGTTCATAATCATCACATGATTTTTGTTTGCCAATAAACGCTGCAACATGTATTACAAGTCAAAATATGAGGTATAGGGCATAATAGGGGGATCTTGAACTGATTAATAAGTATTTGGACGAAAGTAATTACAGAGATTATCACACGAGTCTTATAGCAGCGGAATGTATGAAAGTCTGATATTCAGCTATGAAATATCAGGTAATTTTGAGAGAATAACAATTATTCATTGTATTCAATATTGACTGCATGAGATTAAATGCTAGTAGATTTAAAACTTTGTTATGGCAGACATTACAGTTATCGAGTTATTGACTCCACTACAACATAATGTATAGTAGAATTCGGACTCCGAGAAAGTTTGCCGATAAAATAGCTAGTGTGACATCTACCGACACTCATATTACCATAAATATATTTACTTGTTACCCTTTTCAGGATAAGAGGACGACAGTTTTCATTTATTTTGGCAAGCATTAAATAATGTAATTAAGTATAAGAAGGAATTTTGAAATTGAGAGGGTTAATTAAGAGATATTTGACCTCTTTTGTTCATCAGGGGCCTTCCAAAACTGAGGAATATCGTCTTATGTCAGCAAGATTGAAGTATAAAGAGCGTCCTCGTATTCGGAAATGGTTACTAACAGATAAGGAGACTGGATAAAGCACTTCACCTACAAATTCCTGATCTACAAGGGTAAGCTTCACAGTATTTCATGACACTCCAGAATATCAAATGTAAACAAAACAGTAAAATATATGGCTAAAATGAAGACATTTCTAACTTTTCTAACTCTTCTAACTCTCCACAAAACAGTTTGATTTAACAGCTATAAGCACAACTATCTAGACTAGAACATACTGTATACACAGCACAAAAACAACCTTGAATAGTATTGCGTCAAGGTCCTAAGTGAAACATTTATAGACATAAAGAGGTATACTAACTGTATTTTCATCACACTCTAAATCACCCAATATATCCCTCTCCGACATATGACGTGATTCTGAGCCTATTAGGGATACTTTAAAACCTTTGTTACCATCAGGGGTATTTAGAAACCGTTAGTTTAGTTACTTCAACCTCTGCAGTTGTCTTTGAGTTAGCTGTGGGCAGAAAACTAATTTTGGAGAGGTAATTATAACTTATAAGAGTGAGAGAACTCTATTTCTTATTGCTAATCTGGCAACCTCTGCGTCATATGAGTCTGAAGGGGATATTTAAAGCATAAACATTCTAAATATGTACAATTTCCTTCTTTCACTGGATATGGACAACAGTAAAATTAATCATAATCCAAATAACAAACCCGATCTTTCAAAGTTACTCCATAGTCTTTACCCAACCAAGTAATCCTCGCCCTCAAGCATGCCTGTACGGGTTCTGTTCAACAAAGAACACAGGACTCAGGAGTACCTACCCGAATCTCGAATAAACCTAAGTATACCTAAACATTTACAAAGAAGAAAACGCGACTTAAAAGAAGAAAACGATTTTCGAAGATATACTGAAGTAGCGGTACTCACGTTGGAAGCCGACTGAGGGTGAGCGAGACCACCTCGAAGGTGTGTTAGTCCTGGAGGGGGTGGTCCTGCGGGAGAGGTCTGGTCGATGTTCCATCTGCACCGTTACGTCGTTCTCCTTGTCGTCAGCCACTGTATTGAACACGAAGAGGTATAATAAAACACATAAGGTTCGATATAACTTAAACCATAAACCAGTGTAAAAATGCAAGACAAACAAGTCCACTTGTTTCGACGATAGTCCCTAAAACTTGTGACTGTGTTTTAAGTTGTTTTACCAATCTAAAAGGACATTTATAATAACTCCAACCCACGATAGGTAATTCCCCTAAAATGATGCAGTACCTAATGACTAAGTCATAACTTTCAGCTATATTAGGGTTAAATGTACAGTTGTGGTCAGGAATTTCTGGACAGCTTATAGAAGGAAAATGATGACACACTGACGAACTATTTTGATACCCTGATTGAACAATACAGATTATCCTACTAAGATTTACTAGGTAGTGTTCACCATCTAGAAGGTGCTCAAGTATTCCTGACCACGAATATACATTGAATCTGACGATATAGGCATATTGGTCACTTCCAGATGACAATTTTCTTATGGTCTTTGGTTCAGAGCAAGATAGGTCACGATTAACATAAAAAGGAAAACATGATTATGTATTGATACACTCACAATCCCTATTAGCTATAGCTCCCTTGATTCGAGCGTATGGTTAGGACTGGAGATCTTTCTGATCGCCAGGTCACGGTAGTTGCAGCGGCAACACAAACACTAACACGCAATGTATCCGGATCTGAAGTAGAGTCTCGTATATTTCCGAGTTCATATCGCTTTCTGCACTATGCATTTCCATATCAATCAATATAATTAAAATAATTATTATTATATAATGATGGATGTCATGCACATATTACTAATATATTTAAGTTTTATATTCTTTCACTCAATCACAATAACGATGTTACAATTACATAATATGAATATATTATAAATATACATGAATACATTATGTATAGTTACATTTTATGAACAATTTCCTAATATCTTATTGGTAATACTATTTCTTCCTGAGCAGTATTTTAACTTTAATACAGAATTGTCCTCCGACAAGTAGTCGATCCTTACACCTTCCTGTAACTCCACCCTTCTGTCTAAACTCCCATCATAGAGTCTGTTATTGTACCCTGCTTGCATACCATTTCAAATACCAGTCTGTTTTTTTTTTATGTGTGTGCCTTTTCATCCAACTGTCTGCTCTTCTATTTGCCTACCCCCCCCCCCCCCTATTTGTCTTTCAATAACATTCCTTGCTACATCAATCGCTTATATCTAATTTGAACATTTTGTCTGCCCATCTAAAATTGCCGTAACTTTTCACACGTTGTCCTGGGCTCAAGAGATTTTGCATGCTGTGCATTGTGTTGGATACAAAGGCTGTGTCACATAAATCAAAAGATCATTAAACTTATCGGTCATGGAGAAACTACAGAAGGAACAGATTATATCCATTTAGGCTGTGGCCATTTACGAGTGTAGCTCTTTTGGTTGTGGCCATTTATGAGTGTGGCTGTTTTTGGTTGTGGCTGTGTATGACATTGCTATTCAATAAATCCTTGCGATCTGGCACTATGCCTGATCAGTGGAAGCTAGCCAACGTAACACCGATATTAACACTTTCCCTGCGGGTGACGTTCTGGAATGCATAGGCAATTTACAGCAATTTCCAGGCTTTAAAAGCCTGTAATAGCCGTAGAAATCGAGTGTCAGTGGGCGTGAGGGACTTCCGTCCGACCCTCAGAGCAGCCAGCCGCTCACTGAGGGAGACTGTGGTCTCGCGCGGGTGTCTCGACAGTGTTGCCGAGCGAGTGCTAATAATTAGCGAGTTTTCCCGAATGTCTATGGCAACGCTGCGGGTGAACCCCGCCACCTACGAAGCTATTCTGGTGTCATTTTGAAGCTATTTTCGCCTAGTTTTCGGCAGAATACAGTTCATTTAATGCAGATACTTGATTAATCTTTCAGGGGTGCCTGAATATGCCCTAAATAGCGCAAATAAGCCCGCAGAGAAAGGATTAAAAAAAGGTAGCAAATCCTTACCCAGTAACTATCGTCCAATTAGCTTAACCTCAGTTGTATGTAAAATGCTAGAAACACTCATAAGAGACAGATTCGTAAATCAATTAGAGGAAAATAACATACTTAAAGATACTCATCACGGCTTTCGTAACAAACGTTCCTGCTTAACAAACCTCCTAGACTTCTTCCATGATATCCTGAACCTCTATGATGATAGTAAAGCTGTAGATATTATATACCTTGATTTTCAAAAGGCCTTTGACAAAGTTCCCCACAAATTTTTAATGCTAAAACTAAAGGCGCATGGAATACAAGACGGTGTGTTGAAATGGATAGAAAATTGGCTCAGCGACAGAAAGCAAAGAGTAGTCATAAACGGTAAGGCATCTAAATGGACCAATGTAAGTAGCGGGGTACCCCAGGGATCGGTACTAGGACCAATTCTCTTCTTAATTTACATCAACGACATAGATGAGGGTCTCACCTGTACAATCTCAACGTTTGCTGACGATACAAAAATTGCAAATAGCGTACTCTCAAAAGAACAAGTTGACGATATGCAACACAATCTAGATAAATTGTCATGTTGGGCGCAAACTTGGCAAATGAGTTTCAATGCGGATAAATGTAAAGTACTACATATCGGATACCGAAATGAGAAAGGAAACTATTCGATGAATGGGACTCAGCTTAAGATTGTATACAAAGAAACTGATCTGGTAGTAAAAATATCGAGTAACCTAAACCCGAGTCAACAATGTTCAGAAGTTGTTAAGAAGGCAAACAAAATAATTGGCTTTATAGGCAGGTCATTTGAGCATAAATCCAAAGAAGCAATCCTAACTCTTTACAATTCCTTAGTCCGCCTTCTTCTGGAATACTGCGTTCAATCCTGGTGCCCTTATTACCAAAAAGATATAGACAAGCTAGAGCGAGTTCAAAGTAGAGTTACCAAAATGATACCTAGCCTAAAGAACAAACCATACGAGGAGCGTCTTAGAGAATTAAATCTATTTCCTTAACCCAGCGCAGATTAAGAGGCGACTTAATTCAAGTGTTCAAAATCATCAAATGCATCGATAATATGAACTGTAGTAAGTACTTCACTATCGACCAATCTAATTACACGCTGGGAAACAGTTGCAAAATTATTGGTAAAACTTTTAACTCACACAAATCTAAGAATCTCTTCTTCAATCGAGTTGTCAACTTGTGGAATGGGCTTCCCCGAGACGTTATAGACTGCAGCACCGCGCTTGTAAACGAATAACTTTAATAGTGTGGCCATTAAGGAGTGTAGCCATTATGGTTGTGACTGTTAAGGAGTGTGGCCTTTTAAGAGTGGCGTGTTCGGTTGTGACCATTAACCTGGCAAAGACTATGGTATTTGAAACGTCCCGCCATGCGGAAGTATTTTGGTTTATTTCCGATGAAAATCGTAATTTTACCATAAATATCGTTATTACTTATTCATATGCGCCTATTTTACGTTTAATATGAAGATATTAACATTTAAGAGCAATAAAACATGTGGGAATAGTATTTGGGGGGTGAAAAGATATATTATTGGCGACCGGTCCATTCATGAGGGGAGAGCCGCCGCGGCATATATCCTCTCCTCCCCAGTTCTCAAGCGACACTGATGGCTCTAAGTAGAGGTCTCTCTGTTGCAAGGATCTCTAGATGCCTCGCCCATGCTATAGAAACCGCGGGAAGGAAATTTGCGCCAAAAATTACCCGATAAAAGGGGGAATAAGAGGAAAAATAGGTGATAATTGAGAACGGGGGAAGGGACACATATGTAGGAATGGTAGCAAGTAAGCTAATGGAGGGGAATTATCTCACCTAATCACATATTGCTTTGTTTTGAGTGCCACTGAGGTATTTTAAAGTTTTTTTTTAGGCCTTGGATCTTATGAGGACCTTCGCTTTTGCCCACCAAACCTATTATGAGGATTTTCTCCTTTCTCGGGCTAAAAGCCTTGATAATTGCGAGAGATACGAGGTTCGGCACAACAAAATTGTAGATAGATGGTTTTTCAACACAATGACTAGTGAACTGTGAGCGTCTGGCAATGTGGACAGAAAATAAGATGGCGGCAGCAACTTGCGCAAGTGACGCTCGGATTTCGGATTCACTCGGATTTCGTCTCTAAGCAGCAAACGCTTGACAATAGCTGATTCTTTTAGTTCAGTTAACTTTTTTGTTTGTTTTTGTTTGTGTTTTCTAGTTTAATGTTGAGTTTTGCATTATTTTTGTTTTTATTTTCGGGTTTCGACTGGGATCTTTGCGCCAAGATTGAAGCTTTTTGCGCGAACATAGAATTTGGGAATATTTGGTGTCTACCGCGAAGATTGAAACGGCAAAGACTGCTGTGGCGAAGATAGGGGCTCCACTGTAGAAAGTTTCTCAATGCTGTGGCCAAACTATTCCACCAATTTCTATTCATTTGGTACCAAAACGTTCGGAATTGCGAGCCTCACCCAACTACGCAACAATGGCTTTGATCATCCGTATAGTTTTCAAGATATGGATTTATAAGTGGTTTTGAGTTTTGTTCAAGATTGCTGGAAAAAACCATGTGCATAGCAAAACCTTTTATATAACATTTGTGTAACATTAGTAGTGGAGTCCATATACCAAAGCCCAATAATTTCCTGAGTGGGAGAAACGGTATTTACGTCTGAAACTTTTCGGGAAACCGGCTGCCACATACGTGTATGGCCCCCATTTTGGATGGTTAGTATATCAAAAGTTGCCCAATACAAAACGCACCTTCTGTGAAAGTTTGGTTCCGATCCGAGAAGCGGGTCCGGAGTTATTACGTAAAAAAACGGTGTACACAAATATTTTGGAAGAAAAAGAAGATATAACGATTACAATAGGGATTCCACGACAAGGCTCGAACCCCTAATAATAATAATACAGTAATAATAAAGTAGATGTGCCGTTTCGCCCAAAATCAAAACGCCATACCCAACTCTGTGAAGGGTTAACATCATCACTAATATTACCACCATTATTACTACTATTATCATCATCACTACAATTGTCGCCATCATCACTAATACTACCATCATCACTAATATTACCACCATCATCACTACTACTATCATCATCACTACAATTGTCACCTTCTAATGTCAACTAAACTAAGTTAACCTAACAAATGCGGGCGAGTTTTTTTTGCCCCCTAAACGATGGTGTTTTGTGTGAGTGAGCCCACACAGAACGCCATCATCATTGCTTGGAAATAGGTACAGGGTTGGGGTGGTGGTGGTGGGGGTCCTGAGGGGGGGGGGGGGGGGCTTGTAGGGGGAAATCATATTTTGGACCTAAAATCATAACTATTGCACATATTAAAAAAAAACATGTTTTTATTACCGTCGCATTCACGCACCGAATGTTAGTGTGAAGTTTGATGAAAATCCGTCCAACGGTCTAGGAGGAGTTATCGGACAGACAGACAGACAGACATTTTGTCCGGCATGTACCACTATACGGGGGGCGATACCACTCTGCTTACAGAGAGTTGATAATACCAACAATGATAGTTCGATAATATGTATAACTGAATGAATTACTAAAGAAAAAAAATTAATCAGAGGTATGTGTGTGTGACTTTTGGCATCATGATAATCAAATAAGGCAAATAGAAGCATCAAAGATAACGTTACCGAGGTAATAGAAAGTTGTTTATCAACTCTGCGTAAGCAGAGTGGTATCGCCCCCCGTACAGTGGTACATGCCGGCTGAAATGTCTGTCTGTCTGTCTGTCCGAAAACTCCCCCTAGACCGTTCGACTGATTTTCACCAAACTTCACACAAACATTTGTTACGTGAATGCGATGGTAATTAAACAAAATTGTTTTTGAATTTGTGCAATATTTATGATTTTAGGTCAAAAATATGGTTTCACCCCCCCCCCCCCGCGCAAAAAAATAAATAATACCTCCCTCTAACATTCTTCTGTGGCAGCAATCACACACACGTCTCAGATGTGATGATAATGGTGATTATAGTATTTGAAGTGATGGTGTAGGTAATTATGATACTATTTGTCATGGTGGTGATGATCTGTCGTGGTGACAATATAGTGTCTGAGTGTAGTAATGATAGTTGTGGTGATTATGGTAGCAGTTATGATATTGCCAGTAGTGATAATGATGGTTATTATGGTAGTGAGGGCAGTCGTGATTGTGAAAGTAGTTGTGATAGTGGTGGTGATAGTAGCAGTGATGATGGTAGTAGATAATGGGGATAGTAGTACTGATGATGTTGAAAGTATTGGTGATATTGGTGATGGTTACTGGAGATGACGCCCCGAAAATAAGTCTCCCCGCATTTTCTAGGTTAAGTTAGGTCAAGTTAGTTTAGTTGACATTAGAAGTGATGGTAGTAACAGTGGAGATGATGGTGATAGTAGTGATGATGGTTATAATAGTAGTGATGATGGTTGTAGTTGTGTGATGATTATGACAGTAGTGATGATGACAGTAGTAGATATGATGGTGACAGTACTAGTAGTAGTGATGATGGTCATAATAGTAGTGATGATGGTGACAGTAGTAATGATGATTGTAAGATGATGGTGATAATAGTAATGATGATGGTGATACTTGTAGTGATAATGATGACAGTAGTGATGACGGTAGTGACGATGGTGACAGTATTAGTGATGTTGGTGAGTAGTAGTGATGATGGTGAAAGTTGTAGTGATGATGACAGTAGTAGTGATGATGAGAGTATCAGTGATGATGGGGAGCGAAGTAGTAGTAGTGATGATAGTAACGGTGATAGTGACTAGTAGTGATGATGGTGACCCATCGCAGAGTTGGGTATGCCGTTTTGATTTTGGGCAAAACGGCACGTCTACTTTATTGTAATTATTTACTATTAAACACAGGTTAGCCTGTTTTATTTGCATTCAACATGTGTTTGGACATTTTATAACAACTACTGTATGTATGTATGTAATGTATATACTCTGGCACCTTCCCCAGTTTTCCTATTTTTATTTATTTATTTTATTTGTATTTATTTTATTTTTTTATGGGGATGGCCGACTCGAGACAGAGCCCGAACAGGGACATCACAACACAAAACAAAGCATAAAATTGCACACACATCTAGTTAGCCCAGTAGAAATACCCAGGCCCATTTGGGGTCCCCAGCAAAAGATTCCCAAGTCCCAGATCCCCCGGAGGAGAGGCGCTGATTTCCGAAGGCAGACCCGCAGCGAAGCTTCACCACCCCAAGCCCACCCACTATGTTTCCAGGCGCACCCTTCATTACCATCCGCTCCACCGGTGGTGGAAATTTCTCACCCCTCCACAACAGAGGAGGTTTTCTGCACCAGAAAGTGGCGGGCGCTGTGGTCACCACATCCCTACGCCATTAAATAACAACTAAAACACATAAATAATTATCATTAATCCGTATTGAGTTTCGGCAAATGCATATTATGCTTAATATGCCATTCGCTTTATGGATATCGTGTTTCGTTGGCGGTAAACAAAGTGGTGCGAACCAATTGAAACTAATCAATATATTTATAAGAATGCAGGTATGTGACCTGCATATCAAGTATACCATTAACACGTGCAGTATGTTTTTTAATGAATACCAATAAAATAAATTAGCATATTTTGATAAGTATGGACATTCATAGTGGGGAAAGACAAATAAATATGATCTGGACGATGTTCGAGACTTCTGTATCGAACATCAATATTTTGATACGTCGAGTGTTAGTGTGTGCGTTGCATCTTAAATTTGACCTCTAAGATCTCCAAATCTAACCAAAAGCTTGATTCAGGTAGGCTATCTTTTAGTAATTGGGAGTGTACCTCATCTACTTAAGGGGTAAATGTTTATTTATTTGTTTATTTATTTATTTATTTATTTATCTATTTCTTAGTTTCCTCCCTAGCCATCCATCGAACTTAAAGAAATACCCTCAAGGTTCCCTTTCGAGATAAATTTGTGCATTTTTCGATAACAAAATTCCTTGTAAATTACAGGCTCCCTATCACTCGCTAGGAAAAAAATCAAGATCGCCAAACTAATGGGGCGAATGTTTTCAAATGTCAAAACTAATGGGGATAAACATGAGGGAGAAGGGGGTCCAGAAAATATCATCCTTAAACATTGATGGTCTACTCTTTGTCGTGATATAGTAAAAGAAACATCAGAAGTAGTGAACAGGATTTGGAAAACTTCAATTGACCAAACTTCACAAAGTTGCCATATATCATTTATCAGTCAATGCGTGTGTATCATAAAAACATCAGTCTCGTACTCACTCCCAACAAAGGGACCACCTTCCCCATGTGGCTGAAGATGAGGCAGGATTATAAGTGTGTGTACGTATATCATCAGAGGCAGTGTGTGTGTGTGTGTGTGCGAGGAAATAAATACACACATTAAAACACATTAAAGAAACAAACACCTACACCGCACTGAGGCTCATCAACCTAGATGACCGAAGTGACAACCTTGCCCATGTTGTTGAAGATAAAGTCGTTGTATAGAAGAGAGTGAGAAGCAGCAAGATAAAGTAATGTATACCTGTATATGAGAGAATAAAGAAACAACCCCAACAGCCCTTACTCTCAACAACCAAGGTGGCTGAAGTGACCGCCTTGCCCATGTCGTTGAAGATGATGCAGGAGTACTCGCCCTCGTCCTCTGGGTAGACCTCCTTGATCCGTAGCCTCACCTTCGATCCGTCCCACTCACTTTCAACGTCACCGCCCAGCTTCAGCACCTGAGGAAGGGAGTGAGTGTATAGTTGCCTGTATAAATAAGTGGTACACACACAAACTCATGATATGCATAAGACAGCAACCAATGCATAGTCCCTCACACTGGCTCGTTCACAATACCACATTAAATGATGCACAACATAATTTTTAATTGTCAAAGCTGTTCTACATAAATCACACCAATTACAGTATATCTGCTTGCAGTTTTAAAGTTCCATGTCACTTATGTTCATCCATAATTACATAATAAGTTATCTCTTTCGCTAAAAAAGAAAGTCGTCCTTAACCTGAACGCAGCGAGCCTATGGTATTTAAAACGTGGCGCTGGGCGAAGGTATTGTGGGTAAATCCCGACAAATTTCGTAATTTTACGATAAATATCGTTATTACTTATTCATATGCGCCTATTTTACGTGTAATATGAAGATATTAACATGTAACAACAATTAAACAAGTGGGAATAGTATTTGGTGATTGAAAAAGACGAATTATTGCCGACCGTCCAGTCATGAGGTGAGAGGCGCGCGAACTGTACACCCTCCCCTCTCGAGGCCTGAAGCCAGACTGATGTCTCGCTAGTGCTGTCCCTCTCTTCCCACGCTCTCTATATGCGTCCCAGATGACCTTGAAACCGGGTGGGAAATATTGCTGTGGAAAATAAACCAATAAACAAGGGAATAAGAGGAAAAACAGGTGGTTATTGAAGGGGGGGGGGGGTTGACACGTGGAGAAATATTAGGAGGTATGGAGGGGAATTATCTCACTTAATCACATATTCCTTTGTTTTGAGTGCCAGTGGGATGTTTTGAAAGGCATTTTAAGGCCTTGGCTCCTATGAGGACGCTCGCCCTCGTAAGGCTCAGACTCATATGAGGACGCTCGACATTCTTGGGTTAAGACACGCAAACAAAGTGTTTATTTCCCTGCATAGTTCACTTGTGTTAAGAGCGTTTATTTAACAAGAGGGGCAACCTGAATTTATGATGATCAGACATGATTATTTTTAGCATAGTTTTATACTTGATAAAAACGTCTTATCTTTTTTTATTAATAGTTCCAATATGAAACTGTAAGAAATGGACTTTGAGAAATTCTTGGTATGTGGTTTGGCTTTACATCGTTTACGAATGTCATCGTCTGTTGCTCCACACTGTAAAGAGGTGTAGCAACATGTCTGACCGCCCAAGCTCTAGCCGCCACACCTCACACCGTACTATGGGTGCTGAGGAGGCTCTTTCAATATTGCAAGTTAATGATAATAACCAACTGTGACACCAAGTCATCAGATGAATAATCTGGTGATGACTACCAGCCATCTCTGAGATAAATTGAGGAGATGCATGAGGAGACTCCCATTGTCCCAATATCTCGTTGCATCACAGCTGCGGCATCACGTCGACGTGGGGGGAGGGTGCCTTGTTCTCCCATTGCTCCCCATGACCCTATTAATGAGAAATCAAATGCAGAGGAAGAGGTGGACAACCCCGATCTTATGCGATTTCTCCACATCCCAGGGCAGCCTCGGCATTGTGAAAAAAGCCCAGCTGAGGATGAAGAGAGTGAAGATGCTCCTCCACAACGCTTGCCTTCACCCCCCCCCCCCCTCCCACAGTCTCCCCACCAAAAGCCACAACCCCTGACACCTTCTATGGGTTGCAAAGGGGCGCTGAAATAATGGCAGCAAAGCCAATGTCAGATTCTGATGAAACAGACGTGGAAGAGTCGGGTGAAACCAAGATTCCCCCACGTCACACATTTTCACCCTTATCAGCATGTGACAAGTCATCCCACACACCGCTTTGCCACTCTACACCACCACCATCACCCTCTCCCAGCCACTCTACAGCACCACCATCACCTACTGGTTCACTGCCTTATTCACCCATCAGGCCTTTTGTGTCACCCCAGCCTGTGACCTCTCGCAGCACCGATGCCTCTCGACTCCCTGACACCCCATCACCGCCTCCGTCGTCACAATGCCCCGACCGCCCATGACGCCCTGCCTGCCAACTATGTGGGCGGGTACTTTCCTGGCAGGGCATCCAAGGTGACCCTAATTTAACGCTCAAGCACTGGATCTATAGTACCTCTAGCTCGAGGTCAGGGTCCCGATCTAGATCAAGGTCTAGGTCAAGAGGTAGGACAACATCCTCCCACCCTGGTACCCCTGGTGATGATGACCCTTCTGACGACAGCGACGATGAAGGTACCGCCGATCAGGAGGACTGGAATGGGGTGGATGGGGCAAGTTACAAGCCCAATGTATATAACTTTGTGGGCGCGAGGGAGGCTGGCCCCGCGATTCCTCACGCAGGAACCAGGACAACAAGACTTTATTTTTTCCTGCAATTTTTAACTGCCAACTTGATGTCCCTAATTGTTGACCAGAAAAACTGGTACAACTATTACTTAATGGCTGGTAAAGAACAAATGGCCCACTCTGCTCACCTAAAGTGGACCACCCTTTAAGTCCCAGAATTGTACACATTCCTGGCAATTGTCATCCTGATGGGGGTGACAAAGAAGGACGTACTGGTCCTGGAATCCATTCGTACAAACCCCCATCTTTGGCAAAATCATGAGTAGGAGCAGGTTCACGGCCATCATGGGAAACTTACATTTCATAGACAGTCTGGCAAGTCATACCCACAACCAGGACTGACCCAAGCACATGAAGGACTCCATGGAGAGGATACGACCGATCTTCGAGTACCTGAAGACGAAGTTTGCTGCCACCTTCAGACCCCATCAGAAGTTGATTGTCGACGAAGGTTTGTTTCTGTGGAGGGGAAATATCGGTATCCGGCAGTAGATCCCCAGCAAACGTCATCGCTATTGCCTGAAAACATTTGTGATGTGAGACTGTCGCACCGGCTATATCCAGGACTTCATACTGTATATGGGAGAAAAAAAACTGAACTAGTTGAATCAAGGACATACGGGATATCTGGGGCCGTCGTCATCACAATGTCGGAGAACTACTTCAACAAAGGCCACATCAAGTACCTCGACAATTGGTACACCGGCCCCCCCCTTGCCAAGTACCTGCATAACCGAAAGATAGGTATCTGCGGCACCATCAGGAGGAATCGTGCCTTGATGCCCGAGCTACCAACCAGTCGGGAAAAGTGCTCTGTCATCTACTGCCAGGCAAATAATGTCCTACTGCTGTCCTGGATGGATAACCGTGATGTAAACGTCCTCACAACAGTCCATCGTCCTATCTTTCAAGGCACCAGATGCCGTTATCATGCAACAGGTGAGCAGGTACAAAAACTTCTGGCCATCGGTGATTATAATATCAATATGCGTCTGGTGGACAAGTCAGACTCTGTCATCTCGTCAGTCGAGTGTGCGGAGAAGATGATGAGGTGTTATAAAAATTAATTCTTCCACTTCCTAGATATTACCCTGTATAACTGTCATATCCTCCACTCATCTATCACCGGCAAGACAGAAACGATGGAAAACTTCTGCATCGAGTAGTCCAGGGAGTTGTTGGGGAAGAATATGACCGGCTCATGCCCCCAGCAACGCCCCGCACATCGATGCCCAGCAGCAGAGGGGATTGCCAGACTAACTGAACGTCACTTCCCAGACTACGTGCCTCCCACAGCCAACAAGGAAAAGCCCTACAGATGGTGTCATGTGTGCCAGAACACGACATAGAGGACCCCAACTAGATCAGATACCTGGTTTTACAGCACAGACTGTGATGTTGCTCTATGTTTTCCAAGGTGCTTCAGGGAATATCACACTCTTGAGCACTTCTGAAAGAGTGTGTGCAAAGACGGCAGTGTAAATATATAAATATTCTAAGAACAAAGTGCCAAACAAAATATGTAAGTGATAGTGACACAAAAATATTTGTATAACAAGACGGACACCTAATCCTATAAATATATTGTAAACTTCTACAACTGTGTGTATAAAAGAATGCGATAAAAGACGCTAAGCGTGAGTAAACAGTACAAAATTACAATGTGATAATATATAATCTAATTCAAAATTGCCAAAAACAATATAGGCTACAAAAGCGATATTGACACAATAAAAGATACGATAACAAACAATAACAATAATAAGCGGGGTGAATGAACGAAGAAAGAGTGGTCACTGAAAGTGAAAATCGGGAGTGTGAGTGGTAGGTATAGCAGCCAGCCAGCTGAGCGTGGGTTCGTCTGTGCGTTTTGTTATTGTCTGGGGCCAAGATGGCCGCCAGTCTCCATGGAAACCAGGACGCGCGCCAGGCTTGCCACTCACCGGTCCTTATAACACTGGACTCTATGCACTTATAACACTGCACCTACACTTACAATGACATTCAGTGATACTTATTGTTATTTTACGCACTGTGGAGGCACACATGATGCTCAGGTGGTGTAAATGAGTCACACTCGAAAACTGGAGGCATCGTACATCAACCGCATTCACCCAGCCTAACGTAAGCTGGCGGCCAGGGAGTTTTGAATAGGTGCATGGGACCCTTCCCCTAGGACCCCAAGATGACCTCGGTGAGCATTTGTTTTGCATATATTCCTTCATTTCTAACCCATTTCATGTGTTTTCAGGAAAACAAAATATATAATATATATAATATAATATATAATAATATAATATATAATATATAAATACAAAATATATAAATGCTAAGGCATTTGATAAATGTGACCATGGTATAATAGCCCACAAACTGAAAGCAAAAGGTATAACTGGGAAAATCGGACGGTGGATATACAATTTCCTCGTAAACCGAAAACAATCAGTAGCAGTAAACCAAGTCACATCTGAGCCTTCGGATGTCAAAAGCTCAGTGCCCCAAGGAACAGTGCTAGCGCCCCTTCTGTTCCTCATACTAATTTGCGACATAGATACCAACACCAGACACAGTACGGTGTCGTCTTTTGCTGATGACACAAAATTAAGCAAGATAGTAAACACACAAGAGGACACGGGCCGACTGCAGGAAGACATGAATGTAGTGTTCCAGTGGACCAGGGAAAACAACATGCAATTCAATAAGGAAAAATTCCAATTAATACGGTACGGAGATAATAATGGTGTTAAAGAAATTACAAATTACTTAACAGAATCTACCCACATAATAGAACGGAAAGACAATGTGAAAGACCTTGGGGTATTAATGTCTGAAAATATGGGTTTCAAAGTACATAACCAGGTCAAAGTGGCGGCTGCGAAACGTCTAACGGGATGGATTCTGCGTACTTTTAAAACATGCGGTGAATTGCCTATGATAACGCTCTTCAAATCTCTAGTGCTACCGCAGCTTGAATACTGTAGCGTATTAACATCCCCATACAAAGCAGGTGAAATAAATGACGTAGAGAGTGTACAAAGAAATTTCACTTCGCATATAAGTTCGATAAAACATCTACACTATTGGGAGCGTTTAAGAGCACTGAATCTGTACTCACTGGAACGTAGAAGAGAACGTTACCTAATAATATACACGTGGAAAATCGCAGAGGGTTTAGTACCAAACCTACATACTCCGATAGTCATGAAATTCAGTGATAGGAGAGGCTGGGAATGCGAAATCCCACGGATGAATAACAGGGGTGCTATGGGCTCTCTGCGAGAGGGCTGGTTATCACACAGAGGCCCACGTCTCTTCAACAAACTCCCACGGCGAGTAAGAGACATGAGGGACATCTCGTTAGACAACTTCAAGAGAGCCCTAGATGTCGAACTGCAAAAAGTGCCAGACGAGCTCATACTCGCAAGGGAGCGAGCTGTCGCTTCAAACAGTCTACTGCACCAAATCACCACCCATAACGAGGAGCGTCGCGCTCCTTGGTGCCGCTAGAAGAGTGGCGAACACATCAAAAGGTATATACAGTATATATAATTATATATATATATATATATATATATATATATATATATGTATATATATATATATATATATATATACTGTATATATATATATATATATATATATATATACCGGTATATATATATATATACTGTATAATATATAATCATAATAATAATAATAATAATAATAATAATAAATACTATTAATAAAAGAATCCCTTGGGTTCTGGGTGTGAAACATATATACTTTAGCTGGGGCTCAGAGGGTTAAGCTGAATAAAATCCTCCAAAAATAGCCAGAATTAACTTTTCTCACATGTTATATTCCTCAAGAGGTTAACTACTTCGGTAGTAGGAAGTTTATTTACAATCTACTCTGGTTATCATTAGTCAAATTTTATACAGCTTAGGAAGGACCTTTAGGAATCAAAGAGGTCAAAATCAACTTATCTATACCTCCGGCTCCAAAAGATCCCCCCTATACTGAATATAATCTTCTAATGGTAGCCAAAGATCCCCCCTATACTGAATATAATCTTCTAATGGTAGCCAAAGATCCCCCCTATACTGAATATAATCTTCTAATGGTAGCCAAAGATCCCCCCTATACTGAATATAATCTTCTAATGGTAGCCAAAGATCCCCCCTATACTGAATATCATCTTCTAATGGTAGCCAAAGATCCCCCCTATACTGAATATAATCTTCTAATGGTAGCCAAAGATCCCCCCTATACTGAATATAATCTTCTAATGGTAGCCAAAGATCCCCCCTATACTGAATATAATCTTCTAATGGTAGCCAAAGATCCCCCCTATACTGAATATCATCTTCTAATGGTAGCCAAAGATCCCCCCTATACTGAATATAATCTTCTAATGGTAGCCAAAGATCCCCCCTATACTGAATATAATCTTCTAATGGTAGCCAAAGATCCCCCCTATACTGAATATAATCTTCTAATGGTAGCCAAAATAAACTGTTGAAACACGCATTAATCTTCAATGGATTAAAGAACAACATTACTTTAGAGTGTAAACAGATGGATATCCCAGTAATCTAGTCTATAGAAGTAAATGGGTATGGTGTACAAGGAATGAAATATGCATAATTAATTAAAAATACCACAATGCTAATGATGCAGAAATTATAAAATTATGTTCACTGTTTCGTTCTTATCGGAAAGGGTTTAAGTATTCATTTATGAGCATGTTCATTTTCTCTTAAAAAGCTAACCCTATTTGTTTCTAATTGTGCATCTAACTTCGGGGACATATTATTATTTTTATTTTTATTTTATTTTTCTATATTCCAACTTACTTCCTCTCGGGCATAGGCTGAAAGCCTTAACATTCACCGCTTTACAATGAACAGTGAAGCCCGTGAGGTCTTGTTCCAGTCTAGGGAGTGAGACATGTGAAGCACGTAGAGTACAACGAGCACCTGCCATCTTGCCTTCACATGAGGCACGGTGCTCACTCATGGCCCGAAACGACCCCATCTCTGAAGCCACCTCGTTCCCGTGCTTCACTGTCTCACCCCCTACACTCGGACTCTAACACTTACACACACAACGCCACCTGTTGAGCAGATAACTCACCAGGCATTGCACCCCTATAGCATATTTTGAATATGGGAATATTCATACAGTGCTATTTAATCAGGGAACAATGAGGGTATTTTATTGACGTTTCGGTGGGCTTGTGGTAATGCACTGATACCAGGTACAGCACAAATTCCATCCCAATAATATCTTCCCATTGATACATCGGGATTTGAACCCGGGACCTTTGGATTACCAGGCCAGTGGCAAGACCACTCCACCACACCTCCCCTAATGTGTATATGTGTATATATGTTCAATTTTTGTTTTCCGGAGCATATGAGTGTAAGACTGATATTGAGGTGCCTTTTAATGAACAAAAAGGGCACAGCCATATATTATATTCTGCATATGTATTATATTGTATGCTATTTTTTGGCTAAATAAACATTTCAATTTCAATTTCAATATGGTTTTATTGATTAGGATTATGTATGAATATATGTAAAAATGTAACATTTACAGCTAATAATAAACACAAAATGGAAGGGGAGTATTCCTGAGAGATTGTGCATATATAAATGTTATTGTTTCTAAAATGGCAGTGTAAATAAAACATAAAATAAATATATATATTAGTTATGATCAATCAGTGTCTCTATAACAGTGCCAGATGTTCCAATATATCGTGTGTTACTTTTTCGAATGAGTGACTTCCTGGCAGGGTGGTTAGGTGATAAGAGATCCTATAGCAAAGAGGCACTGGCCAACTCCTGATTTATAGATACCAACATCATATTCGTAGTAAAGCATTCAATTATTCATCTCGTACTATTCGGGTTGTTCAAGCGGTTATTTCCATTATATGTAATCACCATAATCTGTCCAATATTTAAAATAGCCATTCACTCAATATAAGTGATTCTGATTGATGTTCGTCAAAGCATAACACTCAACAGTCGGTGTTGAGGTGTAACTATTAGAGAGGTATTGAAAGTGACTGTGTGAAATACAGATAGGTCATGTAATGGAGACAATATATCAGCCATATTATAACACTGGAAGGAGCTGTGCAGACGTTGGGAAAATGCATATAAACATCGTACAGAGGATGGAAAAGCTTTCTATTTTAGCATATGTAAGCTATTGCCAAGGGCAATCTGTAGGCAATACCATGTCAATGAAATGCTCTACATAAAAAAGATGAAGCCCAATTTACTCCTTACTTCGTTATTGTTAGTGGACAAAGGCGGTATTACTCGGTGGTGAGATTATCTAAAAATTTATTATTATATTGATGTATGGTTATACTACCGATATGCATACCAACAGTCATACAAATATGCGCAAATTATTATATGCGTACACCCATGATATACAGTATATATATAGTTCACAATAGAGGTGCCCACGGGGTAACGTACAGTGTAGAGCCAGCTCAGGATAAAGACTAATATATTCCACTTCATCATCTTTATTGGTGACTAGTTTCGGGAACATTTCCCATCATCAGACAAACATGAAGAAACTCTAGATCCCGGGCAGCCTTCCTGGAACGTAGGTGAAGACTTTCCAATCTTCGGTAACAAGTGAGTGCTGGTCGGCCCTATCTTCTTAACCCTTGTCTAGCGGGGGTGGACTTAAGTCGGGCTAGAGAACCAAAGACTATGTGGCGGGGCCCGACTTAAGTCTGTGTGCAATTTTTGAGCAATAATGGCTCTGAGAGAGAGACGGGCGATGGGAGGAGCGTAGGTCGGCTCATGACCGCTCGGCACGGGTCCCGCGCGACTACTGACATCTACTCCACACACACCCACACTTACTACCTCGCTACACAGGGAACTATGTAAGGAAATTACCGTATTTTAGGGATTTTCCCTTCGTCTTGCACGATTGTTGCAAGAGAACGCGTGGTCGTAGAAGGATGGTTCTGGTGTCATTCGAAAGCTCAATTAACGCCCTTTCAGGGATACATAATTGTATTACGCTCTGGCTCTTGTTTATGCATGAAAAAGAGCACGGAAACAAGGTCGTTTAGGGTAAAACCACCCGCTTGGCGGGTAGTAGAAGTTACTGACGGGCCCGCTCGTAAGGCATTAATAAAGATTTCAGAATAGAGGAAGGCTACCCTGGATCTAGAGTTTCTTCATGTTTGTCTGATGATGGGAAATGTTCCCGAAACTAGTCACCAATAAAGATGATGAAGTGGAATATATTAGTCTATATCCTGAGCTGGCTCTACACTATATATATATATATATATACATGTGTGTGTGTGTGTGTGTGTGTACTATAACAACAAGCTATTCTATGTATTGGTATCTCTATTTGGCATATACTTTACAAGCTCCAAAATGGCATTCTATTGAAATGCAGTCCACTCTGTGTGCGATAACCCAGGTTCGAATCTTGGTGGATCACATATATGCTTTCATTAATTTCATTGGAGGTGTTTGGTGTTGGGGTGAAACTAATAAATAATAGATTGTAAAGGGTCTGTGGAGTATTCGTGTAGGCTCCGACAGTAGAGGTTCAGAGGTCGTCGTAAAGGCAGGGGAAAATAATGTGTGTGTACACTGTGTGTATGTGTCTGTGTGTGTAATGTTATACTGTGCTATACTTTGTTTCGCCGTGTATGCATATGAAAAATGTGTGATTGTTGTTTATATACTGTATACCGGTAAAATATATATATATATATATATATATATATATATAATATTATGTTCTCTCCACCAACCAACTCTACTCCTAAAATCGATTAATGAAATTAACAACCACATGTGGCAGTCCGGGGATTCGAACCTAGGATGCTCACAACGAAAATCAACACACTATGCACTGCACCACGAAGACAGTTAAAGAATATTGCACAAGCCTACGATTTATTATGCAGTTTCGAATCCTGCATACCAATCTTAGCATGTACAATATCCCAACTGCACTATCGGAGGCTATATATATATATATATATATATATATATATATATACAGTATATATATTATATATACAGTATATATATATATATATATATATTATATATATATACCGGTATATATATATATATATATATATATATATATTTACGTGTGTGTAAGTGTGTGTGTGTGTGTGTGTGTGTGTTTTTTTTTTTTTTTTTTTTTTTTTTTTTTTTTTTTTTTTTATGTATTCCAACTACTCCCTCTCGGGCATAGGCTGATAGCCTTTACACTCTACCGCTGAACACGGTGAGGCCCGTGAGGTCTTGTTCCAGTCTAGGGAGTGAGACATGCGAAGCACCTATTCACGGCTCGAACCCAACTCCATCTCTGAAGCTGCTTCGCCTCTGCGCTTCACAGTCTCACTCCCCAGGCTCGGACCCTAACTCTCAGAATGCCACCTATTGAGCAATTAACTCACTAGGCATTGCCCCCCTGTAGCATATTTTGAATATGGGAATATTCATACAGTGCTATTTAATCGGGGAACAATG